>OX638366.1:10472423-11072423 GCA_951812935.1 Hermaeophaga mercurialis
CATCATATGAAAATTGGAAACAAACAGTTCCTTTATAAAATATTAAGACAAAAAATGTAAAAATAATAAAGTAATACAGAATTATCTGTATAATGTATTATTCACAGCCACAATTCAGACTTCCCGTTTTCATGAACACCGGGTATGTACGCAGATAGATAGACATAAGAAATAAAATAGACACTGATAAATAGTGCTTGGCTAGTAGGTTCTTATATAAATAGTCACATTGTATTCAGGCGACCTATTAGATAAACCGTTCGATCGATCGATGATCCGACATTTTATTTTAATTTAAAAAAATAAGGTGACATCGTCATCTATTATTCTTCAAGCTAACTTCGTTATATACTATATATATATAAATATTGGGTATTAGGAAATTACCTATACATATTTAATAAAAACGTAAAAGTGTAATAAAATAGAAGGCGACCCATTATAAACAAATTTTATATTGTGTCAAAATTTTGTTGAAAATACTTTTTTAAAAGATCTTCATCTATTTAAGTGCATCACTAAAATACCAAATCAATGCTATGCATGGTTTATGCTCAAGAGACTGAAGGAGTAACCGTGACTCACTCTGTTTTTTATACATACGATGGAACAAAGTTTTACTTAAAAGACACTACAATAAAATTTTGATCAGGACAATACGACACACATTCTGGAGTAAACATGGCGTTTCGAAAAACTTTCTTTAAATTGGAAAACTACAGGTTTGATCCATAAACGCTTAAAAGAGCAAAAGTTTAGCAGCTTATAGAGCATTTTAAAATAAATGGGCAAAAATTTATAAAAAAAAGCACTAGATTCTAATTAATATCTAACAGTATGGGCTATTAACTACCATCGTCAGCTTTTTAAAATGATATTTTGTGAAGAGTGAAGCCAAACTTTTTTTATGAAACACCCCGAATATTACGATGTTGTCAGTTAGCATTTTAATTGCTATTGAAAAAATTTAGGAGTTTTCAATAAAAAAAAATTAATAACACATCAGATACAGTATCAACTAGACCAAAATGTTAAAAAATTAAAAAACTTAAAAATTACCTCCTCGTAATTCCTGAAAGCCTGAAATGTAGCGACACAACAAAAAGAAAAATATATAATTATACAGCGTGTCTGAAACCTCTGGAAAAATTCAAAATCTTCATTATCCTAACAGTTACATTAATAAGTTATTGATTAAACTAAAAGTTCTATATATTAAAACTATTTTGAAGATTATAAGATGCCTTATTGAGTAGCCTCAATCTTATATTTCACTTTAAATTTGAATTCGGCTCACTGTTACCATTGTAACAAAATAGGGCTTTACTAGATTATACTAAGTAATTTAGGATATGGAGCTTCTTTTATATCAAAAACATGTTGTATTCAACATTTTGTATATTTTAAATTGAATTAGTAAAAATTACTTTTTTAATAGTATACAGCATAGTTTTTTGATAATCCCGTATTTTTGATATTGCTTAATTTTGCACGGTGAGATCATTCTCTTAATTTCCTTAAATGGACCAGTTTGTATTTGACGTCGTTATGGAAAAGTACTTTAAGTATCCTTTTCATTTTATTGAGAATTCCCTATAACTATATTGAAAAACTTAAAATATTACAAAAATAATGTTTACTATTTCAGTTTGAAAGATACATAATGTTGAATACATGTTTTTCACATAAAAGAGGCTCCATCTTATAAAATACACTGTTTAAGCTAGTAAAATCCTATATGCCGAAATGGGAAAAGAGAGTGTAATTGAAATTTAAAAAGAAATATAGAATTTTTCTTTAAAAAATTTAACTTTGTGCTGTCACTAGTTAATGAGCCATCCTTACTGCAAAATAATCTTAGGGGTGGGACATAGATGTGCCTTTAATTTATATTAACGACTTTTTATTATAACTCTTAACATAATGAAGATATTGAAGAGTGTCAAATATTTGGGACACTCTGTAAACACAAAAAAATAACATAGATAAATAAATAAATAAGTAATAATAATAATAATAATAATAATAATAATAATAATAATAATAAAATGGCTACTCCTTTTTTGAGTTTCATATATTAGTTTATTGCGATTAATAGTTTTTTTATTGTACCTATAACTTTTTCATAAATTGTTTTCAAACAATTTTTTTGCTTTGATGAGAGTAGATTCTCACAGTGTTTCCAAAAATTAATTTTATTTTTTTTAATTTTACAAGAAATTATATTTTTCTGCTTACTAACACATGACATTCACTGGACGTCCATAATCAATTCAATTTCACTCTTGCTTATTTATGGACTTAATATGAATATCTAAAAAAGTCCTGTTTTAGTTAAACAATGTAAATCGGATAAAGATGGCCAAAACACGTACGTGGTAGGTTAGTTGGTAATATTATTTAAAGCTCACTTAGAACTAGAAAATCTGGAATAGTTAATTGCACAGATGAATCTTTGTCCAAATCATGAAGTGTAGTTAAAAATATACAATTGGATAAAATTTTCTAATGAAAAACAGAAAACATTCACAATATATCTCCACACATCGAATCAGAAGAGAAATTAGCTTTTGTCATTAACTGTCGTTTGTCACCAACTATCAAAATAAACGAGTTATCCAAATTTCTTGAGTTAATTTGAGAGATCAGCGATTTTTCGTGGCTACGTGAGTAATTTCATGATCCCATTTATATCTCTAATTTGGATAAATATATATTTCATATATATCGTAGTATAAATAAGGCCGAAAAGATATTTTATTCAATAAATAATAAGAAAATTAGGATATATTTACAGGCATACTTAACGTTAAACAAAAATGTGTTATCAAACGGTAAAGCACAACTAAAGAAAAACTTATATAAGTACTTAACATGTTTTGAATTGCACTAAAATTATATTTTATACTTAGATTTTGATAAATGACACTAACCGCCCTAAAATTTGGGAAGTAAGAAATACACATGGCAACAACGTTTGGGGTCGGTGCCACGTTCGTTGCAATTTATTCTGAAATTGGTGAGGTTAATGTCATTCGATATTTTCATTTGATTATGTCGTTTCATTTTGTTTTTTGCTCTAGGTATTGTGATTATAATTTTTAAAATTTTTAAACAACTAAATAGTCATTGCAAGGAGCTTGTCTCTTCGTTGTTAAGCTATTTTGAACAAGAGCGTGATAACAACGAGCCACTGTTATCTTTAACTGCTGTTAGAAAGATAAGTTAAATATTATATAAAATATATTGAAGTGTCTAGAAATGAAATTGATTTCCTGTTTTTAGCGTGTTGCAAAAGCACTAAATTATATAAGTATGTCCACTGCTTCTTGTACTGTATATCAGTAGCAGTTAAGAATAATGAAGCATTAAAGCGTTCACACAAGAAAATTATTACTACTGAAACATTAAATACCGGTGCCATTCGAAACGTTATTTACAGCATGTACGAAACAAGCATGTAATTTTATGAAATCTATTTAATAGATATCAGATACCAAAGTTGTATTGTATAACTAATTTAAAATTATAGGTCATTTGTAAGCTTATAGTGTAATTTTTACTATTTTTATATGTATATTTTTTTTGAAATAAAGGAGGTTATTATTATTCTTATTATTATTATTATTATTATTATTATTATTATTATTATTATTATTATTATTAATATAATTAATCTAATAGTCCATGATCTAACTAAGGCTCTTTGGCACTAGTAAGATAAACATATTTTCACACTTTTAAAAGTATATTAGTCCATAAAAAAATCCCAAACCTTTTCTTTTCTGCGCAACTCTAAAAGAACTTCTTCTATTTCTTGTCTCCAATCGTCTTGCATGTGATGGAAGCTTTCATGTGGGGTTTGCGTAAACGAGGAATGAACGATTTGATCAAGAGCGTCAAGGATGTCTTCAAAAGTGGGTCTACGGTGTGGATCATGATCCCAACACTCTGGAAAAATTTCAAAGAAAAACTTCAAAATGAGAACATTAAAAAAATTATGGAAATTAGAAGAAGAATTTTGTGAATTAGCGATCTGCAATAGCATAATTCTGTCTTAGGTATCAGAATATGAGAAAGCAGACGAGCTAGCGATGAAATTGTTGAGCCATTAACCACAAGAAACTTAAAAGTTTCATTTTCCCCAATTCTAACCTTAAATCCATAAGAGTACTGTCGAGAAACTAATTGTTTTTGTTTTATAAAAAAATTACTTACTTTCCATTAATTCTCTCCATGGTTGAGGACACGTTGTTGGTATGGGAAGAGTCAGTTTGTTGACTGCCACACCATAAGCCACAGCCAAATAATCTATTCCTTTATATGGAGTTTCGCCAGTCAAAAGTTCCCAAAGAAGAACTCCATAACTCCAGACGTCACTCGCTTTGGAAAAAGTGGAGTTTTTTATAACCTCTGGTGACATCCAAGCATATGTACCAGCCTGACTCATTCTAGTAGTTTTGTATACTTCTCTAGCCAATCCGAAATCTGTTATCTTCAACGTTTTAAACAGTATGTCATCGTTTTCAATGGCTTCGCTAAGTAATACTGAAACAAATGGAAATATACAAATGAACCGAAATTACTAGAGTGAGCCATGAATGTTTTTTTTAATATTACAGCATTTTTCTTATCGAAATCGTCAAAAAAGATTAAACAAATCAAGAGAAACATACAGAAATTAAGAAACAAATTAATAATTCAAAATGAACACACTAAAAATGTCGAAACCAATGTAGGACATAAATAAAACAGATTTGCCTTTTAAAGATTAGGAAAGGGAGAAAATATATGAAAGGTCCAGGTGTACAACCACTTTACAGTATTTTGGAAAATGAGATAGCGGTGCTATATTGTAGCTTATGAGTACTATCACCTTGTGACTCAGTTTTGAGTAGACATACTATAAAGCCATAAAAACAAGAGATAGAGTATACAAGGGAAAAATCACGATACTCCATGTGTTCTTGGGAAGATCCACTTGATTCTTCAATCTTTTGCCTATTCCAATAGGGAACTTGTCATTTTTTGCGAATCCTGAGATAGGCAGAACAAAAAACTACGCTCTTATAAGAATCCTACACCACTTGAAAACGATAAAAAATGTTTCCATATAATAAAGGTTATTTTTCCGGCGAGATGTGTATTCCTATAAGGAGTGTGGCCGAAACATTAGCTGGTGGAATCAAAAATCATACACCGTAACAACTGATCACTGGAGGAACGTATTAAATAATAGTGAATCAAATTGGGGTGATTACTTGGCTCCTTTCTTCCTCTCAAAATGCCTCTTTCCAACGATAATAGTTCAGATGATACACATTTCTAATTTCTTATCAAACATCTGAATTTATCTGCCACAAAGCATCGTTTCTTTGACAATACGCCTCTCATTAATTAAAACAAAAAATACGAAAAAATCCTTAAGGAAAATCTAGACTCTAAATGGCAAAAGCTAAAAACCTTCTACATCTATCGAAATTCCTAACGCCTCAAGAATCTAGATTTTTACGGAAAGCTGGCTGATGGAGATCTGGCAGGCCAAAAAATATCTGAATATTTGTGAAGCGCTTTACCATTAAACATATTTTCAAGATATACTCTAACGTTTACTAAAGTGTGTATTGAAGCACCATATTGTTGAAACCAAATTTGTAGACCTTTTTGTAACGGAAGTTCGTCCATAAACTTGATTTTGTAATAATTGCAAGTATCATGCGATATTCATGAATTGTCGAAAAAAGAAGTCTAATTATTTTATTTTGTAATTACCACACCACACGTTCGTTTTAAACGAACATAAATAAAGACGATTTATTGTAAAGTTTTGATTAATATCTGACTACCGGCAACAATTTTGTGATAAGACAATTCCATAAAAGAAGAAAACGTTGCCTCATCCGAAAAAATATATGTCTTGTTGAATACTTCCATTAGTCTTGAATGTATTTAATATTTATATAACTGCTGAATGCCCAATATTTCTATAAGGATGTCTAGTATTAAAAATATCAGCTGTTTCTCTATGTGTTTTATTGTGTCTCGCACAATCAAAAGAATTTCTATTTTTTCTTCATACGTTAATAAAGCTGCTATTTCTAAGGTATTTTATGAATACCAACGCCCTTTGATGTTCAATGTCATACATTTCTTGTCAGTACATCCTAGATTTTTTCTGAGGAATGCCAGAAAGTTATTACAGAATACGTTACGGATGTATAAAAAATTAATAAAAAAATTACAAAACCTACATTTTCATGATAAGTGATAAGACGTAATTGCATATGTGTTTTTTAATTCTGATATCAACTTTTGTTCATAACACTTTTCGATTTTATCAAAAATAAGGGTACTTTATTCTTGAGTAAAATTTATATTTTTTAACGCACCTCATATACGAGTGCAAAAAATTGATATCTGATTATTTCAATTTGCGTTTTAGGTGATGCAGAACTTTTTATAAAGAATAACTTTTTTTCAAAAAACCAATAATAAAAAAGTTTCTCCATATGGTTCCAACTTAAGTAGACAGACTGTATAATACAACGGAAGAAGGTTTGTGACAGGAAAACCATAGATAAAAGACATAAAAGACTAGTTAGTGAAATGAAGAAATAGAAGCTGAAGCACAAACCAAATAAAAGGTAAGGAACACTCTCCTAAAAACAAAAACAGATTGAAATAAGAGTGTATCAAACCACAAGAGACAAAGTGAAAAAGATAATAAAAGAAACAAAACATAAGAGCCGGCAGAAGATCGTAAATCAAAAATATAAACAAAGATTTACAAAATAACTAAAAAATGTTTTATACTTACCGTTACTACTTTTAAGGTCACGATGAATTAGTGATATTGGCGCTCTACAATGCAGATAATCCATTCCACGTGCTATTTGT
Organism: Hermaeophaga mercurialis; assembly: GCA_951812935.1. Classification (NCBI taxonomy): domain Eukaryota; kingdom Metazoa; phylum Arthropoda; class Insecta; order Coleoptera; family Chrysomelidae; genus Hermaeophaga; species Hermaeophaga mercurialis. The sequence goes on from OX638366.1 coordinate 10,479,321, forward strand.
ATCGCCCAATCCACTAACACATCAGGAGAAATTTTTATTTTACTCCCTAACACTCTATTTAAACTCCCTCCTTTACAATATTCTAATACTAAACATAAGTTTGGTTCCTCCAAGCAAACACCTTCCAAACTCACGATATTTTCGTGGTCTAACAAACAAAATAATTTCGCCTCTTTCACTACATTTAACATTAATGTTTCTAGGTCCGAGTCGGCGTCGCGACGCGCCGCTTTTACCGCCACCTCCCGGCCTTGCCACGTCCCCCTATAAACTTTTCCGAACCCCCCAACACCAATTATTTCGGCCAAGTCTAATTCATTAAAGTCAATTTGTATCGGTTCTATTTCTAATAAATAATCGTCTAGATTTGATTCTAGACTTGATTCTAGGTGAGTTTTGGAATATTCGTCCGAAAAATCGTCGTAATAGTCCAAAATATGAGGTTTGGGACGGTAGTACGGCGATGAGACGAAATTTGAAGGAAAAATGCCGACCTATAACAACAAAAGACAAAATTAGGTTTGTTAATTATATAATTGTATAATTATATTAATACGACAGAATAGAGAGTGAACAACAACACTGTAAAAGTGTCAACACATTTATTATAAGGAGCAGAAGATATTAAAAATACACTCCATATGGTGAAAGAAATTACGTGCTTTTCATTTTTTCTTTCTCTTCCTCAATAAAAAGCAGAATATATACTGTAGTATGGTATGGTTTGTATAGTTCTGTATGTGTGATATGGTTTGTATGGCATAATTTGTAGAATATAGTATGTTTGATACGGTTTGAATGGTACAGAATATATTGTATTCTATTATTGGTAATAAAATATGTATAAACTGTTGTTTATCGCATCGCCATTCATATGAAAATGAATCACGGCACACAGGAATTCCTTCACCCTACAGAGTGTACAATTCATACAAAACTCAAAACCGTTGCACTCAGTGATGACATAATTATTTGACGTCATTAGTGCCATCAGGTTAAATATTACTACTTTCGATGTTCCCATTGAAAACTTATTGAATAATTTAATGAAGTAATATGAAGGTTCGTTATCATACGCAGCTTCTTTTAGAAAATAACCTCTTACAAAATGTCTAAGTTTATTATTAATTATTATAATTTTCTAATAAGTTTCTAGAATTACAATAACTTCTTAGAATTACAATGTGTTTTCCAAATATATTAATTTGAATTTTGTCGAATTAAAATATCAAATACTTGTTTTCTCTAATATACATACAAATAGTTTTCTTTAGATTATATGTTAATCAAATTTTATTCTTTTGCTAACATCAATCAAAGCGGGTGGTTAGCTCAATAAGAGACTTGGACTAGTGATCAGATTGTTGGTTTAATCTCGATAGTAGTCCAAGATTTTATTCTGATTTGATTACAAGTCAGAGATGAATTTTCGCAGCGGAAATGTTTCTTATTTGACTATAAATCAGAAATAGATTTTATTAATTGACTAAAAATTAGAAACAGACTACAAATTAGATAATCAGTTCGTACGCTGAAGGCGAATTCTCACTCCAGCATTCACTCTTGGCTTTTAATTAACAGCGCTGTTCCTAAAATGGCACCGGAAAACAGTAACGAAGCCTATACAGAATACGAGGATAATTAATTATTTTAGTAATTGAAGTTGTTGAGGTACAATTAAAAAAATTAAATAAACCAAGTTACCTTTTGTCTTGTTATCAACCAAATAATTACTTAAAAAAACAAAATCGACCTTAACAGTTTTATTCATCTGGTCAACTGTTCAGTTTTCTAGGCCTTGCTAGCGTAATTTATAATCTTGGGACTACCTAAATGACTATGTCGAGAGGACTGTGTAGAAATATTTCTTTTAGTCTTAAATACTTTGGTTCTGAAAATGGTCAACTGTGTCAATTTTTCAGTGCGATAAAATTAAAATTGACAAAAAAACTTGAAACATATTCTTAATAACTCGCCTAATTTAGTAAATTTAGAAATACGCTCACTTTTATAACCATCGTGAAGTTACACAAATTTCCAATCATAATTTTTTAAAGATTAATTGTTTCTTTTATGAAAATTTTATTAAAAGAGGCAATTTTAAAATTTTTTATCCATGTCTTCATAAAACACCTGTCTGGTTCATAATGTACTGAATAAACTAATTTAATAATTTGTTATTAATTACACATTTTTTGAACTATAGATGAGTTAATAACTGTTTAAATTGCGCATAGCAAAAAGGAGATAAAAATTCAACTTTTTGGTTTTAGAGTTCAAATACATTTCTTGTAGTGATTTTCTGCTTTATTGCACTAAATTGAATAAAATATTTCTAAACATAAAACAACTCTTAACTTTTCCAGATCAGTAGTAAAAGTTATTAAAATGTTCCAAATCTTTATTACAGTTTTTAAACGTTTTTTGGCTCTCCTGTAAAATTTCATAAATGTCTATGAAGTCCTTATGTAGGATATGGCCACCGTGTGCAGCTCTGTCGTACTAAATAGTCGTCAATGACCACGGCTTTTTGTTTTGTATCAACAATGCCAATATTGCATCTGATTACACTAGATAATGTTAAATAAAAAAAGATGTTTATTTATAACCTAGTTTGCAGCACAATTGAATTCTTACCTTATCACCGATTTTTCCAGTCCACCATCCTTCATCTCCAGAAATCTTGGCATCTTCACTTAACACTTCAACTATTTGTCCCTTTTTTAAACTTAATTCGTCTTCTCCTTGGGCATCATAATCGAAAAGTGCCTGTCTCAAATCGTAATGCGGGTGTGGGAAATTGGGGTGGTGGGGAGAACTCTTAGTTTTAGTCTTACTATAGTTAGGATTGGAAATGATAGGGGAATATGAGGAGGAAGATGAAGATGAAGGAAAATTTCGATGATGAGGAGAAAGGATGGGAGAATTTTGGGAATGAGGGAAATTATGTGGGGGATTTTTGGAGGGAAAATGATTGTGATGGGGGTCCATTTGATGTTGGTGGGGGACAGTGAGAGGAGGCATTCGTTTAAAAAGTCGGTGAAATTATCTGAAAAGAAAAAGCATTTATTAATTAATCAAATATTTTTGCTTCAAACCGTTGTGATGACAAATAATCCGTTTTGATGAGTGCTGTGATGTAAAATTTTTACAAACAATAGTGTACTTTTAATACAACTTTGTGTGGCGAATGGCTCAGATCCCTCAGTCAGTTAAACTAATTAAAAAAATGCAACTATGAACAAAACTTTCTTTATAATTGTTTATTCTATTGGCGCATTTATTGAATTTTTTAAGTTTTACTCCTGATACTTTGTTTTCAATTCAATATCAGACGTAGATGTCTGAATATTATTAGAATCAATGATCAAAAATTATTAATTAATATAGGTTGTAATGAGTAACGTAAAATTACATGGACTTTTAAGGAAATAATCCTTAAAGTAAATCCCATAAGAAATACGTTGATTTCACGCACCAAAGTGCGACATTATTTATCCTGCTTTTGTACATTGGATATTGTTGTTCATGGATCAGTCCAGAACTACCTATAAACCATCTACATTTTATAGAAGTTTTACCTTTTCATTTTAATAAGGAGATAAAATTAACATATTTAAACTCTGCAGTATATGCATTTCTTAGTCAATTTAGTTATTTTTTAAAGAGCAAAAACTAAAAACACTGGCGCCACTTGCTCTTTAAAAATTTATTGTTTTTATTTTATTTAATATCAACTTTAACAATAAATACAATATAGTTATTAATATGACTCTACCGCTCTATGGTTAATTTCATAGGATGTGTATGTTTAATGAGTTACGTTCATATATTAAGATTAGTTTATTTTCATTAGTTAACAAAAAGAATTCAAATGTTTCCAAAGTACGTTCCATAAGTAATACGACCATAAAATTCACGGAAACAAAATATCCACGTGTAAAAGTATTATTAATGTCCGTTGAGAGGTGGGATACGGCTTCCATTGCTGATCTTCCTCGTCTGAATCCGAATTTTTATTTTTTATTATAACCTTCCAACTAATGAATTAATCGAAATTTCAGTTATCTCTCTAGCGTCTTTAGAATGCATGATAATAGAGCAATACTTCGGTAGGATTTTGGTAGCTTCTGTTTGGTTTCAGAAATGGGATAACCGAACATATCTTCCATTCTTCGGGATACGTAGAATTTGTCCATATGCATTTAGTACATTTAGTAAAATTTATTTGCTGTGTTGTTAAACGGTGGACCATTTTATAATGAACATTATCTATGTCAGGAGTTGAGTTTAAATGTATTTTCTAATTCAACCATCGAAAACTCGCTATCAATATGAATTTTTCTTCTAAGTCTATTTCTACCTAACTAGGTGTTACTTTATCAAAACAGGTTCCCTCCACTGTGGATTTACTTATTTGTGATTGGTAGGTATTTTTTTATAATTTTGACTTGATTCCATATTTTCTTTTATGGGGGTATTTCTATTCAGAGTGAAACAGAATTTCTTCCACAAATCTCTTTTGCGTCGTAGTACCGTTTTCTTTGATTTTGCTGCACATTTTATAAATTTAAGATAGTTGTCAACATTAAATTATTTGAAGGGGATAGAAGATTCTCGTTGTTTTTTGATCGCCTCCGAGCATCCCTGATTCCACCACCTTTTGTTAAATTTAGGATTGGTCACTTTTCGTCTTTGAGGAATGCCTATGAATGACGCCTATTTTAAGGCTTTTGTAGGAGCTTGATTTAATCTTGAATATTTAATAAAAATGACGCCGCCAAAATTCCCTCCAACTTTTTAAAATGGAAGTGAAACTTGAACTCTATCAAGGGGAAGATCAGTCATAGAATAGAATTGAATATACTTTATTTGCTTAATTAAACTTACACACTTTTTAGCATCGTCACACATATCCGCGTTAAAATACATATAGATTTATACAAACATAATAGATTTAAAAAAAGAAAATATGGAGTATAAAATCGGTGACATTAAATTGTTATCTTAGCTCAAACAACCTAAATTTAGGTACGTTGTAATACAGAACCTTGTAATTTATATTGTAAAGGCACTCAAATCCGCCTCATTAAATTCTTTAATTGAGTATACTGTCAGATAAAGTAAGAAAACATTGATTTTATTTTTAAATTTATTTTTCCTATTAAATTTGAAATGTGATATCTAATAGCATTGAATACAAAACTTTTATCAGTTAATGTTAGTAGATGTTGTGGTATTAATAAAAGATCTCTTGATCGTGTGTTGTGCTCATGTGTATCACCTAGCAATATAATGCTCGTTTTATTTTTTTTAAATATAATAAACGGTATAATATGTAGACAGATGGAAGTGTCAATATTTTGTTTGAATAAAGGTCTACACGATTCTAGAGAAGTTTTTGTTATTGCACGTATTGTAGCTTATTGTAATATAAATTTTTTTGCCAATCTACAGAATTTCCCCATACGACAATTGGCTATAAAAAAGGCACATGTAGGCAGTCCTACAGACTTCATTTGTGGTGTACCACGATTATGTCCTAATTAAAAATATTGTGCTCGATAGTTTTTTCGATAAACCTTCTATGTGTCTTTTCCAATCGAGTCTGTTATCTAATGTTAAACCTAAACATTTTGTGGAACCATGAGTTCGATAAGGTAACAGCTTTATCATCCAGAATTTCCAGCTTGTCTTCTTTTTTGCCACAATGATAATAAGTAAAGTGTTCTACATATTGAACAGAACAGGTAGGTTTTAAATAGTAAGGTAGGTCATTTACATATAGTATGAAGAGGTTTGGCCCAAGCATCGAGCCTTGGGGTACACCACCAACAACTTTTTGAATATCTGAATAACTATTGCTAATTGGCAATCGAATGTCTTTGAGAGGTCAAAAACTTGCTGAAAGCATCTGGGATCCCTCAATGGCACTGACAATGTCAGTTACTAGCTTTGTGACAACTTGTATTGTAGAATACTTCTTTTTAAAACCAAATTGTGTATTATTTAGGAGATTAAATTTGATGAGGTATTCAAAAAGTCTATTATTGAAAGCTTTTCAATAGGCTTTGATATTACAGGTACTATCGATATAGGCCGATCATTTTCTGGAAGATTTTCATCTCCTTTTTTGTACATTGGAGAAACTTTTGAAGTCTTTAAAGTCTGTGGAAAAGTGCCCTCAGTAAAGCATCTATTTATGATCATTATGAGTGGAACATATATACCTTCTTCCAGTGATTTAAGTATTTTATTGCTAATGTCAAACACATCTAATGTTGTGCTGTTTGATAGTTCGTTAATAATTTTTTTATTTCCTCTCTGTTAACTGGATATAGAAAAAGGGTGTTGCTATTCCAAACGTGTTTTTGAAATGAATTTAAAGGCTCAATAACTGAGTTAGATAATCAGGAGGGTTAAGTTTACTGTCAATATTAGAATTTTATCTTTTTTGTTTGTGTTTATTAGTTGCCATATACTTCTGGACCTATTGTTTGATGTATTCATTTTTGTTGTGAAGTAGTTGCGTTTTTGTTCCTGAATTTTATTTTTATATGTAATTTTTAGATTTTTAATTTGTAATTCTAGATTATCATCTGCTATCACTTATGAGAGTTGGTGTAAATCATTTAACTTTTGTCTAATAAGTTTGAATTCAGAGTTAAACCATTTTTTATTTTTATTTCGTACATGAACGCTTTTAGTTTCCAGAGGTAAGTATTCATCTAAGGCATGTCGGAATGTTTCAAGAAAAGAATGACACATCCTATCTACACTGTCTAACATTTCAAGTATAGTCCAGTCATAATTATTTAAGTAATCAATGCATTCGTTTATTCTTGATTTGTTTAGTGGTCTGAAATTTATGATGCTGGTTTGATTATCTAAGAGGTGATTTTTAAGCAAGTTGATTATTTTAAAGATACATTTATGATCAGAAAGGTAAAAATCTTCAAGAGCTATTTTATAATCTGCTGGACTATTTGTTAAGCAATTTTCTATACAAGACTTTGTTTTTTTTGTAATTCCGGTAGGTTCTGAGGCTAAGTAATTAAAATCATATCATCGTAATAGATTAATGAAATCATTTCTCAGGTTATTATTAGCTAAGATATCAATATTGAAGTCACCTAGGATAAAAACATTTTTGTCACGTTAAACATATTTAAGAATTTGGGTTAAAATTTCAAAAAATAAATTTACATTACCTGAAAGGCATCTATACATACATATAAAAATAACATTTAGGCAAGAATGACAAATACTTCTGCTTCACTAATTGATTGAATTGTAACAAATAATTTTTTATCAACTGAAATTTCCCGCAATTTTCCTGAGATATCAGACCACCAAATGATGGGAACAGTTTTGGCAGGTTGGGAGATGCACGATAAAGAAAAAGAAATGTGCATACGTAGGTTTAACAAAGAAAACTTAAATAAAATTATCAGCCCATTGGGAAAATAGTTCCAGTGATGTAAATGATTTATATGAAAATTTTATACAGAATGTTACAAATGCTATTCAAAAAGTCTGTTCCTTGGAGAAGATTACATGTGTGTTAAAACCATGGATAAACAAGAATGTAAAAAAGGCTCAGCGAATACGGAATGAAGCTAGATTTAAAATAACAAGGAATCAAATAGACTGGGAACCATATAAAATAATGAGAAATAGAGTAGTCGCTATAACAAGGCAAGAAAAGCGAAAGTTTTTTGAAAAGACAGATGAGTCAAAAAATGATTGTAAACAAATTTGGAAAACTATTAAATCATTGATAGGCCAGAAAGAAGAACTTGATGTAAAAGAGATACGGTTTATTGGATACGACGGACCAATAGAAGACAAATTTAATAATCTCTACAGGGACAGTATTGAAGAAATCGCAACCAGTATAGAAAATAGAGATTTGCCGGTTAGAAATAATAATAATAATAATAATAATATACATATATATAGTAGAATTAAAAGAATTTACGGAAGTGAGTTTCAATCATTTATTCAAAATAGTGTTTGGTTTAAAAAATAAGAGCTCCGGGGATACATGCCTAACTGTAAAATTGTTAAAATATTTATTCTGTGTGGTCGACTATCCTTTAATTAATTTAGTAAATACAGTTATTAGGAAAGGTATTTTTCCCAAAGACCTAAAAACTAGTATAATTGTGCATATCGCTAAAGTGTTGTTGTATCCTAACCGTCCGGATGATTGTAGACCGATAAATTTGTTACCTGCTGAAGATAAAATAATAGAGATCAGTTAAAGATGTATTTTGAAACAAATAATTTATTGTATAAGGGTCAATCAAGTTATAGAGATAAGCATTCTTGTGAGACAGCGCTTCAATTTGTTTTTGCCAAGTGGCGAAAAGATCTAAATCAAAATAAAATAATTATAAGTGTTTTTGTTGACCTTAAACGGGCTTTTGAAACTTTTAATAAGTTTTTACTAATAAATAAATTCGAGATGTTGGGCATAAAATCTACGGCATTAACCCTTTCCAGCTCAATGATTCCAATAGGTATCTTGACGTTTAAAGTGTTGCAGTAGAAAATTGTATTATTTGAATACCCGTAAGGCTACATTTGAGTGGTTGTTGGATCTCTTACTAGAGGGCAACACGGGTATAACGTGAAAATAAACGTTTATATTATTTATTTGAAATTCTTGTGTAGTGGTATGTGCACGTGGTTGCAAGTCACCGAAAGAGGCATTTTTCATTAGCCTATAACATTGTGCTGCAATCCGCTTTTGACAAAACAAAAAATATTAAGAAAAGAAATAATAAACTTAAAGGCTCTATCAGATGAACAAATATGAACAAATTTTGAACCTGCTGGAGGATTCTGATATTGAAGTACAAGTATCGGATGATGAATGGGAAACGGATTTACAACAAATTACCGAAGATAATAACGGAAGAGAAAAATGCAAAGAATCTTTGCGCTCACTCCTAGACGATGAAGCAGAAGAATCATCTGGAGATGAAAGTGATAATGCACTGTCAACTTCATTTAATACTGCCCGTCAACTTCTAAAGGAAAAGTAAGTTCACTTAGAGCTAAATAAATATGAAAAAAAAAATATAAAAGTTTTGATACAACATTCACCAGAATGTTCTCAGATCCACAACTCGAGCAAATTGCGTCTTAACGAGTATTACCAGATGTTTGTAGATTATGGTATGCTGGAGAATCTATAATACCAACCTAATTTATACTCAGTTCACAAAAAAATTATACAACTTTTTAAGTGACTTTCCATTTTAAGAGTTTTTAACAGCAATGATTTGTTCAAATATAGCAAAATACATATATTTTTGCTTCAAAATTTAATTTGGTTTGGAAAGGGTTAAATTTGATTAAGGACTATTGAACTGATCGCAATCACAAAACCAAAATAGGACAACACCTATCAAGTGAAGCTGAAATTTGTTATGGCGTACCTCAAAGCAGTGTATTAGGGCCGCTTCTATTGTAACATATATAAATGATATTCAGCACTATTTAAAAAGATCGTTCGTTAGTATTTTTGCCGACGATACACTCATATCGGTATCCGGTAGTAACTTTCAGGAAGTCACTACAATTATAAATGAAGAATTTAGCATTTTATACGACTGGTTGTGTGCTAATAAACTTAAATTAAATGATGCAAAAACGAAATATATGGGTTAAGTTAAATAGAGAGAAAATTGAACGGGTATATGAAATAAAATATCTTGGTGTAATTCTTGATGCTCAATTAACATTTAATAGTCGGCAAGTTTCCTATGTAAAAACTAGGTAAAAAAATGGTTTTTTTCTAAGAATACCATCAAATCTGTCACAGTGGTCCAGGTTGTTAGTATACAATACAATAATACGTCCGCATTTTTGTATATCATTATTTTTATCTTGTTCAAAGGAACAAATAAATCGATTGCAAATATTATAAAACAAATGTCTTAGAGTATTATTAAGATGTAGTATCACAATACCAATTATTACAATGCATAAGCAGTTAAATTATTTGACAGTTGAACATTACATTTAATTTTAATATATAAAATAATTCATTATAAGGTTCCACAGTACATGAATGATTTTCTAATTAAACGTGCAGACATACATTTTACAATTCTAAGATGAGCAGATAATTTTAACATAGAATTTACTAACAAATCTTCTTTAAAAGGTACTTTGCTTCAGGAAGGGTAACATTTTTTAATGCTTTGGCAACTAACGTCAAACATAGCTTTATAAAAATTATTGAAATGTTTCTTAATGGTATTAATAACTAAATGTATATAGGATTATAACATAATATTGTATGTAAATTAGTTATAACTAAAATAAAGAGTTTACTTACTTCCTTACTAAATGCGAATAAGTTTTTTGTTAAAAAGTCAACTGGTGTTTGATTCTATTTTCTTCAAATAATCTCTTGAGTGTTGATATTGCGGAAGACGCAGCAGGAAGGGCATCCATAACTATTTTGAGATCATCAATGGTCAAGACAATAAGAATGCTGCCGTAATCCATAAGCTACAAAAAGTGACATTTCGTTCGGTTGGTAAAATTGCATTCAGCAACAATCTCATGAAAGAGTTTAACTCTATCGGGTGATTTTAAAAATATTTTTTTCTCTGACGAAATAAGGTCGTTTACAAAAGGAAAATTCTCCTGGTTACTTTCACAAAGTCTATGGATTCCGTGACCTGTACACATATTGTGTAATATATTTGGGCTCATTTTTTGAATCTTTTTCCTGTATTGATCATATAGGTCAAAGAATCTGTGATATAATAAAGTCCTTAAAATTTTCTGCCGCATAGTTGCCCCAAAATGAGATTAAAGTATCAATAAAAAAAATGTGACGGCTTGATCTGTAATATTTAAACATTTGCTGTTTTTTAAATGCCAAGAACTTGGTTTATTAAAAGAAAACGAGAAATTTTTCGCCCTGTGAAATCTATCATCTCATTATAGATGCTCAAAATAGTCGCTTTATTCCAATTTTTTGTTGTAAACTTTTTTCTTCCTTAGCTAACTTTCACTTAGCCATCTCTGATGTGCACAATATTTATTTATAAATGCACAGAAATTACTATTATTTAAAATATTCAAGAACAGATTACTGAAAATTATTTTTCAAAAATGTTTACCCCAATTTTATGTTGATAAGACGTGTTTTGTTAGAAAAAAATTAAATCTGTTTCTTATTTTAACACAACATATTCTTTCTTCATATTTTAGGTGAATATTGTCTTTGATTCAAGACTCAATTAAGCTTACCGTAACTAGATTTGGGTGATTTATACCACTATACTATTTACAACGGGTTCTGTCACACTAATGCTAACTTACTTGCTCACAATCGAAACTGAGAATCACAGATCTGAGAATGTTATTCATTGCAAAATACAAAATAATGACGCTAACGAACGGGAAATAAAATGTTTAGAGACGAAACATGGCGTTTTCCACAGGTTAAGGCAGTTCAGTTACAAACACGGTATTATTCTGTAATATTCAATGATCAACAGATTCTTTTACAGTAATCGAACAATTATGTGAAGACAATAGAGGTTTTGATATTATTTTTATTTTCTTTGAAGTTCAGCACAAATCAAACAATGAATATGAAATATTATGTTATTGCTCATGTATACGCATCCTGTATTTGTTTACGTTTGATGTCTTTTTATTGAGAATACAGAGTAATACCAACTAACGTATTAGAAGTAGAAGCCGCAGAACCATCACTGGAACTGAGGGAAATTACCTCAACAATGTTTTTATATCCAAACTGTTTGCTCAGAATAGAACAATAAAATTACAGCAATTGGAAAACTACATGAATAGCAAATTCTGGCGAAGGAAAAAGCAGCCCCTTCTGATTAAAAGCTTTCAACAAATTAAACAGTTGGAAAACCGAATATTTTATAATGACAAACTTCCATGTTATAGTTGTGACTATATATTAGGAAATCTTCAGGTACCACACCACTTTCTCAAAATCGAAGTAGGTAATAATATTGCAATAAATCTCCTTGTCGAAGATGCAGTTTAATAGATGGCCTAATTCGGAGTATATTTATACATACGGATCAAAAACATTACATGTTATTTTTATGTGCCCAACAGATGTCAGCTAAACTTAGATTTCTATCGAAATCTACAAAAGAGGGAGCAGCCCTCCCTACCAACTTAGATGCACTTCCATGTTCATGGAATGTACGTTTGTATGTAGCTATTTATAAACATTTAAAAAAATTATAAATAGAAATTTAATAATAAAGAAAAAAAAATACGGTACAAAAAAAGTTATACCAAAAAAAAGAATACTTGAAAAAAATATTCGTTAAAAAATTAAAATTATATACCATGACTAACAAGACTAATTCTCTCATGCTAACTTAGATATACTTAGTACAAAGAAAATTGTAATTTCTATCATTATGAATTTAACTACTAACTCTAGAACAAATAATGTGCTGGCCAATTGATATTTAATCAGGGCCACTATATGAAACACACACACACACATTTTTTTTGAGCTCTTATATCAATACACTATGACAGTTAATTCGATATGAAAACTTTCAGGAATAAATAATGGACACAAAATAAGCTCATAAAAATTCGAAACAAACAGTTGTTTTATAAGATATTAATACAAAAAATATAATGGAACTAACTATAATTTATAATTCACTTCTATAATCAAAAAACCCCATAAAAGAACAAAAAATAAGTATTAACTTAACAGCCAAAATTCAATCTTCCCCTTTTCATTGGACACCCGGTGTGTACGCAGAAAAATATAAGAAATAAATATCCATAAATAGTACTTCACTAGTAAGTTTTTTTCATACAAATAGTTCCATTGTATTCAGGCGACCTGAATACGCCCCTGTTAGATAAACCGTTTTACTATCACAAGTTATAAAATAAGAAAATAATATATAGAGCAAAAAAAATATATGTAATGTACCCACCCTTAAGGATGTAACTCTAAATTAAATTTCTGTAAGTATCTGTATACTATAAAATTTACAATTAGTATCTGCAAACCAAATTAATAAACATTTAGATTTTTATACATAATTAACTTACAGTATCTATGAAAATCACACCATACACTATAGCTTATATTTAACATAAATAATTGCTTAATTTACAGATACTAACTGTAAATTAATCCAATATACTCATAGGTACGAACTGTAAAAAGTTAACCAAAATATAAAATAAAGTAAAAAATCAGACTTATTTAAGTTATCTTCAAAAAATGTGTGCTATATGACTTTCTATTGCTGTAAGTATTACTTATTGTTATTTCAATTAGTAGAAATACTTATTTTGCATAAACTTTTAGTCTTTCAATACTCGATTACGATTTTAAAATCTTATAGCTATTATATCAAGCAGAAGTAATATTTATTTTATTTTCTAATAAACTTTTGCTCTATCAAGGATTGTTTTTTTTATAATTTTTTCGTAGCCTACCTTAAAATTAGAACAAATTTGCTCTTTGCTTAAAAATCTAGTAATATTTTCATTAATGGTATCTACTTTTAAAATAATTCCTCTAAGAATTGTTTTGAAAGAAAATATAACTTAGAATATGCTTTCTATATTTTAATTTTTATACTTATTCCATTAAAATGTAATGTACTTTTAAAATAATAAGATCGGTAATTTCCTAAGTTTAATTTTTGATATAAGTTAAAAAAATATAACACTTTTTGTTACTAACCAATTTACAGGCCTAAATCCTCTGAACATTTACATTTTCAACAATTTTACACAAAAAAATACACAGTTCACTCACAAGAATCGCGTTTTTTTCTACATTTTTAGTATTTTCTGCTTGCTTACAATTTTCAGCAAGATATATCAATTTTTTCCCGCATTTTTCACAAAAATTCAATGAAAATTTGATCAACTATGTTAAAAATTCATTCTAAACAAAAACTACGGCTTCCATTTTGGGTTTAGAGAAGACGTGAAATATTTTTGTGAGGTTGTCAGTTGTCATTTTAGAAAAACGTACTAGATTTTAATCTATTGACATTTTTAAAGTTATATATTTTAACAGTTTGTAGTTTTTGTCGTTTTTGGTAATTTATATTCGAATGTAAGGTTACTTGTATCGTTTGTAATTTTAAATTAGCACTTTTTTATTTTAGGCTTTTGAGATTTCATCTGTCGACTGATTTTGAAATCATAGCTTATCTTCTAGGAGTAGAATACTAAATGTTAATTTTTCATTTTTTTTGAGAACCATTCTGGTAACATTAACATTCTCTACTATGACATTAAGTAACGAAGAATGTAGTTTTGACTTTGACAGAATGTCGCGATACATGTCACGGACAGAATCGAATACTTATAAGCATCGAATACTTGGTAATCGAATGTCGAATAGCTGAACATGAACATGTATTATAACTTAGACCATATATAATCTCTGGACCGAGTATGTGCGAGAGAGAATGGTCATGGACATAACTAGAGAGAGGGCAATAGAAGAGGAAATAATCAGTAGTATTAATATTGTGGTTACCGCGGTTTTATAAAGTCTATACATCTGTGTGGTTTGTTTCCCCTTCTGTTTCCATCTCTCTCTTAGACCATATATTTTCTAAGATCACTCTATTATCATCTCACTCTATGAATGTTCATTATAACGATAGCGATACAAGATTGACGTCACCCTTCGTCCAGTTTATATATGGTCTAAGTATAATTATAATAATAATCTTTATTCCAAAAATGTGGTACATCTTACAACGAAGAATGAAACAGCGCCTCACAGAATGCAGCAAAGTCAACCCAGATACTCATCCAATGAGTAAGGTTCAAGCTCCGCTAGCCATTCCTTCACAAGATTTTTGAATTTTTTAATGCTATTTATTGTTATGTTTGAATAAATACAAAACACTCTAAAATATATAACGATTATATTTTCATTATTTTCTTTTCTCTGAAAAAACCTCCACATGATTCTCTACATTTGATATCGTACATTGATCTTAATACCCTTTTTTGTATTAGGAATATTTCCCTGATTTGACTGCTTGAACCCCAAATTTGGCCGTGAATTTATAGTTTTCCTGCATTGCTTCAACTCACAATCATGTTTAACAAAATTTCATTTTTTTATTTCACATATATTTATTATTATAATAATAATATATTCATAAAATAATCCCATTGTTTATTTACATCTCTCAATATTATATAGATGTTGCCAGATTTCACCAGTCAACTTCAGTATGAAGATTTTTATTTTTATAACCCAATTGAAAATGTAAATTTTTGCGCACAGTGATCTGAGATGGAGGAATGCAACACTTGTCTAGTATATTGACCCTCATATTTCGTCAATATATTATCAGTACAATTCTTTGATGTTGATGTTATTCTAGTGTAATAATTTATTGTAAAACAATGAATAAGAGTTGAGCAAGAAATTCATTTTATTAATATTTTCCTCATTGTCCTTAAGTTCAATATTAAAGTCACCTGCAATATAAATTATTCTATTTTGGGGATCCACAATCTCTTCCTCTATTTCTTCTAATGTACTCTAGAAATCCTCGATGGTCAAATGACAGATCTTGCTCTCAACTGCAAACTCCTCAACATTCAAAACCCTCAGATTTGGACTATTTTTCGATATTATTACATTTTTTGAAGATTCCACTATCTTTTACATAGATTGCCAAGCCTTCACATTGTCATTCCGATCGGAAGTACCAGGCCGAGGAATTAAATTTATTTATTAATGGTCAAATGGTCAAAAAAGACAGTCTTGACCTTGATACTTAAAAAATGCCGTAGCTGTTTCACCCTTCAATTCATATTTTACAGTACATAGAAAGCAATAGTTCTGATGTTTTTTGTTTGTGATATCCGCATTTTTGAAAGCAGCCTAATTGTTCAAAAATTCAATTATTTGGTTGATCTGACATGACGTTTTGTACATTATCAAGGTCAATCCCAGTTTCATTTTCTCCTAATTGTTTTTTCTTCTATGTAAAACTTTTTTAAAATCGTAATTATTAGTATCAATATGTTTATTGAGTTCAATTAATTCACTCGTCTTATTAAGTTGAATGTCAATGAGTTTTGGTGACACCAAATGTTCCCTTTTATCTTGAAAGCTTCGAAAACTTGATAATGTAGAAAATGCAGGATTCGTTTTGTTAACATTCAATATTGTGTGTGCTTCTGCCGCCGTATGTCGTCGAGCCCTTCCACTGACCACAAGGCAAACACACACATACACACACGCACACGCACACGTACACGTACACACACACACCCCCACACACATTTTCCATATCTGGTCTACTGATATAGAAGACGGGGAACCCATTCCACCACCCCTTGTCTCCTCACGCTTTCACTCTCTCTCTAGCATCCATCCACATTCTTCCTACAAGTTATCACCCCATGGGCTGGTGGGATGGTACAACGTGTCTTCGTTTTTACCTTACGGACAGCGACCAACGTTTTTCTCCCTCTTTGTCTCTGTTGGTTTGGTCCTCTTTTTAGTGGTGTGTTTGTTCATCCTAGTTTTTACTCCTTCTTGGGTTGTTGGTCCTAGTTCGTCTTCTTCTATCTGCTTCCTGGGCCTTGCGTGCTTCCTGTACTCATCTCTAGTGTAGTCCTCTAGTTCACTTAGCTTCTGGTTCGGGTGGTTCTGCAACACCTTCAAGAGCTTTCTCGCTCTCTCTGTCCGTCATCACCTCTAGCAGTGGTGTGGCTCTGTTTCCTCTACGGGCTACGTCCAAGGCGACCATTTTTTAAATGTCATCGTCGTCGTCAGTATTCGAGATGGAACCGATTGATACGAACATTCAAACGGAATCTGCAAGTTGAGACTATAAAATTGATGTATATAGCAATAGAATTCAAAAGACGAAAACTTGGGAGAAAATATGTGGATTATTTCACGAAAACTCTCAGGAATTAATTAGTAAGGAAAAAAACGATATAAGTAAGTATTATAGAATATTTTATTGTTTATAATAGTATTATATTGTTTATAAAAGGTCTATTTAGATTCCATTGCCAGAGAATTTGCCCTTAGAGGGACAAAAAGAAATTAGGGGATTTGCAGTAGATAATGCTACTTTAACTTAGCAAATTCTTCGCGTGGAGTGTTAACCTATCTACCGCTCCTATCGTGACAAGCCTGCATGTTGTATAAACCTTCACAAGTAAGAGTGTTTTCATAATTATACCGATCATGACGGCGTACGAAATTATGCAGAACACAGCCTGCCTGGACTGCGAAATCAACTGACACATAACAGCTAAAATAGAGAAAAAAAATTAGTTAAAAAATAATTATCACTCTCTGTTGGTTTAATTAGTCTAACTTACTTTCCATCTATAGCCCCGTGCAGTTAGTGATGGTCAGCAATTTTTAACTAGGCTTATTTGGTGGGTGTATGAATTATTATGCTCCTGAGTTTACTCCAGATAACTTGCCAGGTTTCTCTTACTATCTTAGTAGTTGTTGTTATTCAACATCTGAATGTAAAGTGTAGGTCTACAAATGTATAACCAGGTCCCAAGTATCTGAAAAAAGTGGGTCAGAGCTTCAATAACATATTTTGGTTTATTAGGCCTTTTGAAGAGTATGCATTATGTAAAGCTCTTGAAAAAGAGTCTAAAAAGCCGAAACATGTAGAATCAGGTATCTGACTAGCATATGGACAATTAAAAAAACAATGAACTTTTTGTAAGTAAAGATATTATCATCATGTTTTCTAATTCTAAGGAACCAACCTCAAAATCATTACGATGTATATATATTTTTTACAAGTTAAGGATTCCTAAAGATTAATAACATATTTTTCTTATTTTAGCTGCTAACCTGCAAAGAAAATCAAAAAGTTTACGGAATTCGAACAACAGAGAGCTAAAGATTTAAAGAAAGTAGAAACAGAAAAAAGTGTTTCCAAGACGAAAAAAGACATTTATTTTGAGCAACGTCCAATTTTCGAGCCACTGGCGCAGCAAAAAGAGATAGTCGACGAAACAACAATCGAGGCGGGTTTTACTCTTACAAAAATATACTGGACCAAAAAAGAACAAAGCTACTAAGGACGATGAGTTAATACAAATTCTAAAAGAAAAAAACAATAAGAAGCAACATGTTGAAGCTACAAACATCTTACAAGATGAGGACACTCTATTTTGTTTGTCACTAGTAATTGACTTCAAAAAAATAGTAAATGCTCTTAAAAGTGACGCAAAATGTGAAGTGTTACAAGTACTGCACAAATATAAAAGACTAAGCCACAGAATATATAAGCGCTTCTCACTATAGACGCAGCTCAATGCACAAACAACACAATAATTTTGGCTATCCTCAATAGTCTAACTTGAATCCTTTACAGCCAAGCCACACGAATGACACAAGTGCAGCAAACAATCGCAAATTTTCCATTACAGTGTCCTACTTGTAGTCTTGGAAATACCCCTAGCCCTTTTTTTTCTCTTTTGCAAAAATATAAAATAAATGAAACAAAAAGTTACTAGATTTGGGCACGTCGTAAATTAATAAAAAGTAACGTTGAAACTAGAATTGTCAAAATAATTTTGAAGTGTCGCAAATTATTCACGTATTTATGTCCGTATATATTTTAATAGTTAAGTAATAGCAAAATGGTTAAACATTATAGTGACCAATCAAAAATTTTAATATCAAACGTTGTTTCATATTTTAAAAACCATAAATCAATTTGTGACGCTATAGGTGCAGATGGCTGCAAAGGCGTTGAAAATTAGTACTAAAAGTATTTCCCGGCTTTTAAAATCTACGATGGTGCAGATTATATGAATAAAATGTCTTTAAAAGTAAGTAAAACGGCAGTTAATTCGCTAATATTAAACAAGTTAAATGCCTGATGTTGTTTGTTCTGCACGTTCAAGAAAGCCGGATATGCTAGAAGAAATACAAAGCAGGTTGATGCGTTATATCGATTAATAAAAACCAAAGAGATATCCAAGAATGCTAAATTGGGATTGCACTAAACACTTCTTATATGCCCCATTGTCATTTATGGAAGTAAAATTAGTATGACTAAATAGGTATTTTCAGTAGCTTTCAAACTAGAAAAAATTAGACATTTTGCAGATAAATGCCATTTTTGAATTTACTTTCTAACGACGACAAAGTATATGCGAAAGTCGACGGGTATAAAATTCGCCATCCATTGGTGAATAGTAATACAGGGTGTTCCATTTGAAAAATTTGAGAAAACTGGAAATTTTTGAAAAATGAAATTTTTTACCACCCTGTACAAACCAAAAAATTAAAACTTGCTCTAAAAAAAATTGGTCTATTGACTTTCTAAATTGGAAGTTTTTTAAATTCCAACGTTAAATCAGAGAGCAAAGCATTTTTAAATAGGAGTATAAAAATGTATAGGGTAAATTTTTTTTTCTCTGAAAGGGGTGGGATATTAAAAATAATATTTTGTAGGTATGTACTACTAACTATAGAGTATCTAGAAATGTAAAAAATTAAGTGATTTGCCTATTTTAGTGTTGGGCCACCCTGTATACATGAAAATTATTTGGTATTGTCCCCATTGACAGATATCCTTCAAAAAAATCGTTAAGTTTTGCATAGTAGGAGTTATAGAACAACGACAGAGGTTGCAAGCGCGATTGATTTAGGTGCGGTTTTAATTCAAAAATATTTTACATCCCGCGACCTATTATAGTAGACCCATTACTGATTGTGAATCGCGTTATCATTCTTGATGATTTGGAAACTCTTGCAATCGTAGAAGCCACACAGTATTTTCGTAATTACCTGTACGGTATAAAGTTTACTATTTTATATAGATTGTAATTCTGTGCGTGCTACAGCTCTAAAAATAGAATTACACCCTCGTGTTGCGAGATGGAGGATTCAATTGCAGGACTTCAATTTTGAAATTGAATATAGACCGGATCACAAAATTACACATGTAGACGATCTCAGCCGAAATGTTCCTCCGCAAAAACAAATAATGCTAACACGAATCACTCCTTCTAATAACCAAAGTAAAACAATCGCCGAATATCAAACAGATGACCTGTTCTGTCAGTCTATAGTTAACAGTACATACACAGAACCTGGATATACAGTGAAAAATAACTTAGCGTTTTTACAAAGCTCAAGTGATAAAATTGATAGGTGTTTTGTGCCCATATCAGCAAGGCTCAATATTATGAAATTGTACCATGATCATTCATCTCATATTGGTGCTGATAAAATGTTATGTAACTTACGAGAATAGGTCGTATGGCCACATATGGGCAAATATGTTGCAAACTGTCGGTCGTGTGTTTTGGGAAAATCATCAACTGGTAAGAAAAAAGAAAAATTCTAAGCCATCAACAAAATCGGACACATGGAATATTGATCATGCCGGACCGTTAGTAAAGTCTAACAAATGCACTCAAATATTAGTAATTGATGCTTTTACAAAGTTTGTTCGATTTTGTCTTATCAAGCAGAAAACTACAGATTGCAGTATAAAAGCCCTATTCAAAGTATTTGAGGAATTAAGGCAAACCTCTTCATTCCTTGAAGAGTGGACGCAAAAGGAGTTAGGAAGGGCCTGGAACGGCAGTCGAGGATGTAGACAAGCCAATCAGGCAATCGCCGGGCCAGATCCAACAAGGACCAGGTGGCTGCTGGAAAGAACCAGACAGCATCTATGGTTGATCGTTGAAGTCCTCACTGGGCATTGCAGGCTCCAAAGACACCTGTCCTTGTTTGGGGCAGTGGAGGACCCAGACTGCCAGAAATGTGGAGAGGAGGAGGAAACCGCCCTTCACTATCTGTGCAACTGTGAGATCTACCGGCAATGAGGAAAGTAATCTTTGGTGTCAAACAGACGAAATATACAGTAAAGTAAATAAACGCTTGGAGAAAACTAGTGAGCAATGAAAAGTTGTTTTCAATAAAAAAACGAGTTAAGGCAGTGTCTTACGCTATTGGTTACAAAATGGCTATAGAAAATAGTCAATTGGCATATGGAGTAAAAATTAAAACCGAAATTTCAAGGCCCCTTTGAAATTACACATTGTTTACCTAATGAGATATATGCGTTACGACGAAGTGGCAGTCGGGGCAAAACTACAGTAGCGGCGCATGAGCAATTACGTACATAGCCTAGCAAACAATAAAAAAATATATAAGGTCCCTAAATTCATGTTTAGGCTTAGGTACCCAAAAGCAAAATTGGACAATATATAGTCCCTAAACTCACGTTTATGCTTGGGTCCCCAAAAGCAAAGATGGACAATATATGGCCCCTAAACTCACATTTAGGTTTAGGTACCCAAAAGCAAAATTGGGCAATATATGGTCCCTAAACTGATGTTTAGACATTAGTTCCCCAAAAAAATAAATTTGGGCTTGACGGAATAGTTCCCAAAACGTAATTTTGGGCTCTGTATTGTTTATTAGTTTTCTTTTTTTTTACGAAAGTTGATTATTTACATAATAATTTTGTACAGATTAAATAGAGATGGTACGAGGACGCCCCAAACGTCAGGAATATCGTAATAGCCTGCATATTTTTACGTAGACGGTACTGGATATTTAATAGCAGTGTCAGACTATTTTGTTTAGCTTGCACATTATTATAAATAGAAAGCCAGTCTGTTTTAATACATCGGCTAAAAACATTGTATTAAGAGGAAATAAATCGGGCGTTTTAACAAAATTTGTGTATTATTTGTGTTTTAATGAACTATTAAGAATATATGAATAGCAAAAATAGCAGGTGGTGCAACTAACTAAAAGTGAGTCGGACGATAATAACTCGTGCGATTGTAAATACTGTAAAAACCGGTAACAAACTGTTTGAAATATATAAATTGTGAAAGTAATTACCATTATTTGCTGTGACACCTACAACAGTGAAAGCGTAATATTGTCCAAATCAAACACAAATAAAGATCCAGAAGATAATGGAGGTAACAGGAATTTGGCAAATAAAAATTATTTTCTAAAACAATTACTTAAAGAAAAAGACGATAAATATAATTTATTACTTCAAAACAATGCACTTCTAACACAAAATAATCATTTTTTGTAAGAAAAACCAGCCTAGCTACAAAAAACTTCTGAAATGAACAAAACATTAATTCAAACCAATAAAAAATCAGTTTAATGAGGCGATTAAATCCATATTAACAAAAGCAGCTGGAACTAGCAGAAATAACAATCCTGTGCTGCCAAATCATTCCAAAAGTAGAGAAAAAGTTAATTCAAATTCTGTGAAACCCAGTCAGACTGAAAAGAATACAAAACCTGGTGCAACAGCCACTATAGAACTTCAAACTTTTCAGATCAACAAAATGAACAACTTAATTAATCTTAATAATGATAGCGAATTGGAAAACAATGAAGATTTCTTAGAGGTGAAGCATAGGAGAAGAAATCGAAACAAAATTAATTTTGGTGAAGGCGGCCACACAGGATTTTGGAGTTCAAAGTTCCTGTCCAAATTAGATACCCTTAAAACAAAACTAATCGAATGGAACTACTTGGTCGCTGTGATTTGTTGTACCCGAATTTAATCCTTTCTTGGTTCGAAAGATATATTTCACTGGGTCGCCAACGCCGAATTAAGGGTTCTAGAAAAATTAGAGGAATTTCCCAATTATCTCACTAGAATAAAAAGGTTGAATTATTTTAGTAATTTATTTAGATCATAGTGATTTTTTTAAAGCACCTGGTTTGTTTGTTTTAGCCCAATTAACACACTTGTCGCTTATATCGACTTTTAACAGAACGTACATTCAGTGACACTGTCCAAGAAAAGACAGTATCGGCTTAATGAAATTTCCAGTTAAACATCATTTTCGATTGTTTAGAGTATCCGACGGATGAGCGTCAAATTAAAGTAAAATAGTATTAAGGGATTTCCTCGCGCATAGAAGCAAAGTACCGTCCTTTCCAGGCTATTCACAGGTGTAGTTTTTTTATATAAAAGTTGTATTTATTTTCCTTTTCTATTAACTTTTATTTCGAGTTCTGGGTCTTCTGCCACCACCATGAGAGAGGCCAACCAAAAAAAGTCCATATCTCTATTGTTTGACTTTTTTTTTGTTGATTTGACTATTCATAGACCTTTCCTGATAAGAAAACACCGGGTCAACTATATTCAGGCGCACCTTAAAATTTCTCCTCATTCTAGTAACATATAAAAGTGACAATATGTCAAAATTTCAAATAGATTTACACTCTTTAATTTACACCTTTCCCTAATAGCTGGCTCAAATACTGTTCACCATGAATACAGACGGTACTGAGAAGCTTTATCGTCTATGAAACGTATCCAGTGTGTAGAGGATAGTTATAGTCGGCGGCGACGACACATTGTGGTTCTATTATCAAAAGAGCTATTTATACAAGATCCCCAAGTATATAAAGAAGTGATGAAAATAACTCCACAACTTTAGCAAATAAATACCCGTTTTGTTTTGATTAGATAAATCCAATTACTGGAATAAAGTATTTAAACAAACAATTACTACAATAATGGAAATAATAAATGGGATTATTCCAATAATTAAACACTATCTACAGGAGCTGTCATGTGCCTCTTAACTATCAAGTTTTATAAAGACTCGATATGATAAATAATTTCAAAAATGTCTGGATACCTGTGCTGTGTAACCGCAAGTTAAACAGTAAGCCTCTATCTTTTAAAGATCGCACAAGTTTCTTAAGTAGAATTCAGAGACTGCATTTTCTACCTTTCTTCAGAATGGAGGCCTTTGAACAATAGCAGTCTGGCCACAAGCAGTTATGTTCATTACATCAGGGGTAAGAGATGGAAATGTTTTTCATGCGTTAAATCCAATGTAAGAACATGATTGAAAAAGGGTAGGATTATTTTGTATAGGCGTTTGGTAAGTGAATATGAAATAAGGGTTTGGCAACTGTTTAAGGCTGAAACTGATGGTTTATGTATTTAAAATAAGATCTATCTTCCATATAAGTCTCATCTGAATCTTAAATAGGATTTGAACATAGAGTGGAACAATAGAATATCCCACTTTTCTTTGAATACATTTTTTTAAATTTTTTTACTTGCTACAAAAAGTGCTATAAAAAAATAATTTTAGCCATTTATTTACAATATCTCTTTTATCTTAACTGTACATCTATTTACAATAAAATATGCACCTTCTAATATATTTTACTAAAGTTGTATTATCAATTTGGTTTTGCCGTTTATAGATTTACATTATTTTAATACCGGACATCTCATTTTTTAATTTGAAATCTAAACTTAGAGATCTGTTCACTTAAACATTGGGTAATAAATACTTTTTAAAGACACTTTTGACGTAATAAAATTAAATTAAATTGATTTAAGCCCTTCGTTATCGTTGCGATGATTTTGCGTGTCCCATAACTGCCAGTACAATCCAGCACGATTTTGAAGCAATGACTCATGGGAACCACGATCGGCGACTTGTCCATTTTCCAAAACTATAATTTCATCCGCGTCCATTATGGTACTAAGTCTGTGCGCTATGCAAATGCTAGTACGACCTTTAGTAGCGTTCCTTAGAGCTTTCAGGATATTCTGTAAAGAAAAATTCGATTTAATATTCTGTTAAATTTTATTATTTTGGGACGGCTAATAAGTGATTTACTGAAATTTGACTATTTCTTCAGACTTCCATTGTTTTAAATTTGGTAGGTTTCATGACGTTTCTATTGGTGTTGAATCTAGAATATCAGACAGTCAGTTTTGAGATATTTCTCAACGTTTCGCCGTCTAGCAGAAGTAGTATCTTCACAAAGTGAAATTTGTAAATATGTACGTTAACTCTAATCAACCTAACCAGAGGCGAAATCCATCACGAATGTATATAGTGTTCGGCGTGAAATTGGAGTTGCCGGTTGAATGGTTTTATTTCACATGGAATACATCCATCCTCTCCGTTTATATTATTTGGATGATTTTGTATTTTTATTGCTTCTCGAATTTTAAGATGGCAGAAATATGCAGCTATCGCTAGTACTATTGTTAATCAAATAGAATCTGATGACCGGTCAGGTTCTAGGGTTCAGCAAGTGCGAAAGATGTTAACGGGTCAGACTTCATGTATCAACGGTGCTCTTTGGTAGGTATTGTCATATATATTTTGAGGTATTCAAAAATATATGGTGTATCAATTTTAGAAAAAGAAATAATTTATTTTTTTAACTTACATGCTCGGTTATTGAGTCCAGGGAACTAGTAGCTTCATCGAAAATTAAAATGGGAGAGTTTTTCAAGATTGCTCTAGCTATGGAAACTCTTTGTTTTTCCCCTCCACTCAATTTTAGTCCTCTTTCTCCTACAGGAGTATCGTATCCCTTAGGCCAAGTTATAATGGAATTATGGATTTCCGCTAACTGAGCTGCTCTTATTACTTCTTCCTGTTTAGCCTGTAGATCACCGTAATTTAGGTTATGTCTAGAATAAAATCCACTGATAAATTCAAAAATGATTAAGAATTGGATAAGGCACAAAATAGATTTAGGTGAAGTAGTTTAGTAAACGATACTGTATTTATACTAGAGCAATTAATTGAGAAGAACTGTAATGAAGCATTTTTTAAGTGTATCAGATGTGCTGTCTGTAAGTTTATTTTTCGTTAAATATTTTAAGTGATTTTTAAGATATTTTATTACTTAAGTAAAGTATTTTCAATTTTGGGGGGGAGAGTACAGAATAAAAGAGCAAGTAAACTCTGAAAAGTTATTCTCTTATTACGACCCCGGTAGTGTCCTGAGTTAGTGAAAATGTGAATTTGTTAACTTAGTGAAAGCCAAAACAGTCATTTTCAGAGTAAGCAAAAACTTTTATAGTACCGACATATTTTGCAGATTTTTGATAAACTTTGTTTTTTGTGTTAAATACCTGTTAAATACTTTAGCCAATTGATATTTATTTATTTTTTTCTCTCTCTAATTGTTTTGACCGGCAAAAACACTGCTTGTGACAGTGGGTTAAAATGTGTACTGGGTGGGCTTTGAGGTAGTTATTTTATATTAAATTTATAGCAAATAGTTTTCTAGTCAACATATCGAATATTTATTAATTGTTTCAACTCTTACTTTATGGAAATTATTCATAATAAATATGGAAAGATAAACAATACATATCTTGAATTTCCACAATCTTCCAAAGCGTTTTAGTATATTTAATCTCTACCTAGGTTTTGGTATCTAACAATTCAAGATAAGAATTATTTATCTTTCCATATTTATTTTTTATCGAATATTTGTTTTTAAAATTTAAATCTGTCTTTTATTCCATCTTTTAACTCTTTCAGGAGCGGCGGTAGAAAAAATGTACCACAAAATGATGATCTTATCTGTGGACAGGTACATTATTTGTACCACATTTTTAAGAGCCTGTAGCTTAGTATGTAGAGGTGTTTTCACTGTACTAGCCAGTATATAAACCAAGAAATACATCTATTCATTCATAGATGACGTACATGTTCAGGTTCTATTGTTTTGGCTGTGTAATTTGTGTTTCAAAGTGTAGACTGTAACAGTTGTGCTTAGCACGTAACATTTTATAAATTGCTTTTTGTTAAAAAATACCATTGTTGTGCACATTAGCCGGTAAGATATAATTGTAATTATAAAATATATAATTGAAGGATTTTAAAATTTCAAACAACTTTTACGTAAATATTGATGTTTTTGTGGATATTTGTCGTTCCGATTAATGAATATGACGGAACAAGAGCTAATGGCAAAACTTTATATTGATCAGGATGGTAAAGTCATGGATGACGATACCAAAAGCATTCCTTCTGAACCTGAATCATTAATAGAAAACAATTGCAGTTCAGACGATGAAAACTGAGAAAAAAATGATGACCACGATGACAATGAAGAAGAAGTGGTCTTATCAGAATCCGATTCAGATCCAGAAAGCGACATGCCGTTATCTGTCAGATTGAAGCTATTGAGATTGAGACAGAATCATGAAATGTGGAGTAAAACAAATGAAACAAAAAACCACGACGACTTCTGTGGTGCTCTTGAACTTTCTGAATTTATCACCAACTTACATGAACCCGATCCTGTTACTTTATTTCAATTGTTTTTCACTGATTATTTTTTTGACAAACTCGTCTTTCAAACTAACTTATATGCTCAACAATTGGATAAACCATACGCTCAAATGAATATTTCGAAAATGAAAACGTTTATTGCTATTAATATGATGATGGGGATAAAAATATTGCCCAGTTATAGAGACTTTTGGTCGAGTTCGATGTTATTACGTGATCCATATATAAGTTCCTTAATGCCGACAAAACGGTTCAGTTGGTTTTTGGCACATTTACATGTTCATGACAATGCTCAACTTCTTCCTAGGACGGATCCAAATTTTGACAAATTATACAAAATTCGACCAATGATTAGTCATCTGCAAGATCAGTATGTAAAATGCTTTACGTTATCACAAAATGTTGCTATATATGAATCTATGATTAAATTTAAAGGCAGATTAAGCTTAAAACAATACCTTCCAAAAAAGCCAATCAAAAGTGGCTACAAGATATGGTTGCTTGCTGATCAATGCGGATATTGCTACAAATTTCAAATATAAACTGATCAAAACAGGAAACAGTACAGAAAAAGATTTAGGAGATCGCGTTGTGCGAGAATTATCGAACGGCTTAGAAAATAAAGGCCACAGGTTATTTTTTGACAATTATTTCAATAGTGTGAAGTGTGTGAAGAACTATTTACGGGAACAAAAAATATTTTCCTGTGGAACACTAAGTTCGATTTTAGTGTTAGCTCTTGCTGTAGGAATTCGCCACCCAAGCAAGATGCAGGCAAAAGTAAATATGAAATACATTGAATTTCTTTATGATATTTCACATATCCTTGATATATAATATTTTATTCTTCTAATTTGAGGTCTCGTACATACATACCATTTTTCAAATACATTTTGTAGTAAATATTTTAGACTTTCAAAATGAGTTTTTTATTGGTATGCTGAATTAAAATAGATTAGGTATTTTTAGGGGTTATTTTGATGGAGTACCCGACTATTGGTACCATACTCTTTAAGTACCTAGCAACCTCCCCCAATCAGGGCCACTGGAATATTAATTTTGAATTTATATTTTTATTTAATTATAGCATTTATATTATTAATCAATTTGTTTCAGCTAAAAGAACATTTGATGACTAGAAAATGAATATTTGATGACCAAAAAAGGAACATTTAATAACCAAAAAAATCAACTTTGGCTTTCGTCTTATTCTTAATTGCTTCTCATATTTTTAAGACATATATTGTTGAGCTGCCATTTTTTTATATTTAAAATTTCATAAACACAATTTCAAATTCACATTAGACCAGTACACTTTGGATTTTTAGGGATACCGTAAACAAGATCCTGATCGCCATTCTACCTTATTAGTTTGGTTTTATATTAAAATACTTACTTGATTGTATCGTGAAAGAGTACACTATCTTGCGGAACTATCGCTATCGATCGGCGAAGACTTTCTATATCAACATCTCGAATATCTTGGTTGCCTACAAGTATTCTGCCGTTTGTAGGTTCATAAAATCGATACAATAGGCGTACAAGTGTTGATTTACTAAAAAAATCGAATATCATGACACGATTATATGGAAAATCAGCAAGATTTTTAAAAACATTTTTTCATGTTGCGGCCAAGATTTTAAATTTGTAAAACTCAAAGTGATACTTCAAATCCCAATTACATTAACTACTAATAAACAAGTTTTTTCAATTCTTCGCGAAAATAAACGTATTTAAATATCAACTCAATGCTGGGAAGCATGCTTATGAAAAACTAAATAATAATGAATGTATTTATTAAAGAAGACGGTAATTCATTTACAATACATAACTTATGTAATTTATCAGATTAATGTGTTACTATATATATAATAACCCGTTGATAAGATACATTGCAAATTATTTACCTCTTAATCAGTATAACTATGACATATAAACAGGGTGACGCATTAGTGTGGCAAACCTCGATATGTCTCCTATTAAGAAAATTATTCAGAAATAGTTCAGGCGCACAGTACCAAGTCACAAGTTACATATTTTTAAATGGAAAAATATAACTTTCGTCTGGCACGGCGGTCCTGAACACCCTGTATATTTGTGGTCAATTTTAAAATGCGAATCTTAAGACTGATTATGCTTTTTGTAAATATGCTTTTTTGGCTTTTGGTAACTTCAGTAATAGCGGAAATATTGAGCTTTGCCATATTAATGCGTTGACCTGTATGTATATAAATATTTTCATCATCTATTTTCACAGGTATAATACATCACATAATAAAAGTTTTTCAGTTTATTTAGTTTATTTTCTACTTACCCAGAGCCAGATCCACCTACAATGGCAACTTTTTTGCCAGGTTCAATAGTGAAATTTAAATTATTGAAAATTTCTTTACCAGGTCCATATTCAAAGGAAACATTTTCAAATTTTATAAAGGAATTCTTATTATCGACGTGAAGATAAGGTGCATTTGGTTTATTCTAAAACGTAAAAAAAATTTAGTACCGCAAAGTAACTCTTCTGGTAAAGTAATTCCGATTCGTTTTTATAGAAATTAATTTAAAAGAAGTGGCACCAAATAAAATGCCTAACATTGGAGCACGCTTTAAAGCAGAATTGTGAACTTTTTCTGGTGAAGGGGTTGACTACGTCTGCTGAATCTGAGAAGTACCATAATTATGGTGGGCCACCCGTATTAGTAAGGTTAAAGAAAATAGATAAATAGGAAAATTCCGAGATAAGCAAAAAATAAATATAGTTTCCTAAGAGGCAGAAAGATGTTAATGCGACTTTCAACTGTATTCTTTTCAAAAATAAGCACTTAGGAAGCAATTCGTGAAAATTGGGATGTAGATGATTAGGAAAAACAAAGAAATAATTATAGGGGAAGTTTGCCAAATTTTTATCGCTAAATATATATATATATATATATATATATATATATATATATATATATATACATATGTTTTAATCAAAATTTTACTATAAATATGATAGTATAAAGAGGATTTTAAAATTGCTTTTTCAGAAAGTAACATAATGGTTATTTTGGATAGCATCCATGTTTTTTTTACATTTGAGAATGAATGTTTTTTGGGAATTATACAGAGCAAAATAAAAATCATGGAGATTGCAAAAGAGTTTCACAATCGAGTATCAACAACATTTTTTTCACAAAACTATTATTTTCCCACAGTTTATAAATTACTAAAAATGTGAAGAACCAATTACAATTATTTTATTTGATAAGCATATCTTCTACAATTTGGAGCACATATTTTTATAGGTGGATGTTATATCCAGGATGTAAAAGATTTTATGTTGTATAGACTAAAACTGTTGTTTTGACACTGGGAAATTATCATGTAAAAGTTAACCCTTAAAAATAGTTTTCAAAAAAAAAATGTACAAACCTTGATGGAGCTCTTCATTGTCATAATAGTAAACATTGTTTGCATGTCTATAAGAGCTTGTCTAACTTCTCTGTATACGCTTCCTAAAAAGCCCAAAGGAATGGATAGTTGGAATAAAAGACCATTTACCATAACCAAATCCCCGACAGTCATATTTCCTAAAAAAATTAATTTACGCATAAGTTGCGGAATACAATTTTGCTGTAATTTAGTACATAAAAATAAAAACTATAAAGACCTTTAATTATTTCATTGGCTGCCAACAACATAATTCCACTCAGAGCTGCACTGAAAATTGCATTTTGGCCGAAATTTAACAGTGCCAAACTAGAAGCGGTTTTTAAACTTGCAGACTCGTATTTCTTTAATGCATTATCGTATTGCTCAGTTTCATATTTTTCATTATTAAAGTACTACAAGAAATTAAACAGAGTGATGTAAATACTTTATAATAAATATTCTTTCAGTGTTACAAACAGTTAAATAATAAATATTTTAGATTATTGTTTCCTTCACTTTATAGAAGAGTTATGTTACAACGTCGATAATTTAACAACAAAGCGTATCTTATTTTAAAATGTGATTATTTTTCATTTTTTCGCGCTCTTTAGATCTGTGCCATCAATTTTACAGTTTTTCCAAGAGATAGTAAATTTTTAAACAAATGTAACACTGTGTATGTCACATGAACATAGTGTATCTCAGTATTGATAATGCTATTATAATGGAAACATGTCTTCAAAATTCAATGAATTTTAAACAGAAAAATGATTAATATGGAATTATAGACAGCACCTAGTTGTACCTAGTTAATAACTTACATATATTCACTATTAAAATAATATTCTAGTGTATTAATTAGTTTAAAAAAATCTGTTTTTGTAATAGGTTCAACGCAAGAGATGTAAAATATAGTTAAATTTCAAATGAAATCCAATACGGCGTACTTTTTCGTCAAATTTAGTTTATATAAGATTAGGATAGATTTTTCGTTAAATTTTAATAATAAAGGAGTTTTTAATTAAAACTGTACTTTTTGTTCGCTATATATATTTAAAAGATGTGTTGTCGCTTCTATTTTTGTTTTTTTTTTAAGTGTTCTTAATTTGTAGTTATGGATCATAACAACGTAGGTCTTTGATTAAAAGACAAATGTTAAGAAATTCTAACGATCTTTTTACTGTTGATAGAAAAAAAATCGCTTAAGAATAAGTGTTTTATATATTCAGATGTGAGAGACGTATGGGTAAAGTTGTACAAATCCAACTGTATCAACACTTGTAAAATTACATTTTATAAGTGTATTAAGTGAAGAAAAATGAAAATCTACTAACACCACTTATGCAACAGTGTGTGATATTTACAAACTGTAACTATATAATAAATCAACATTGAGGTAGAAGTCTTGGATTTTATTTCCTAATCCTAAGTGCCTGAAATTAATACAAACGAAGAGCTAAAGCAGTTCATTTTACCACCACCTGTGTTCACCATGTGCTAATGTAATGGAAATATGTGATAATATATTAGCTGTATGTGATAGTAAAACAAGCAGCCGTCGCCAATTATTTTTTTTATAAAATACAACCTGCGAAGACAATTTTTCCTAACATTATTCTCAACTGAAAATAATGATATGTATATATTGCCAATTTAACACTTCATTGTTTTCAACATGATGTATCTCGCATGATGTTTTGAAATAATTAATTTTCTTTATCTGTCTATTGAAAATAAACGTCTTTCTTTCTTTATTCTTTCCCATTTCGAGGAGTATTTCCACTCACGTAAAGGATGACAACTTTGAAGGACGGAAGGTAGTTAGTACTTTTGTAGTTCATATATAATTCCTAGTACTTTGGAATATCAGCTCGTAAAACAAGAATATAATATTGAAAAAAATATAAGAAATTGCCGCTCTCCTGAAATTTTGAGATACATGGTGCTGCTAAATTATCAACAAAACACTTATTTTTGATTGTTTTTAATTATATTCCACTGTACATATTAACAAAATTTACCTTAACGGTCTCATAGTTTATTAAAGAATCTATAGCCTTATTTCCTGCTTCATTTTCAGCTTTATTCATATATATTCTATATTTAGTTCTCCACTGTGTAACAGACAATGTAAATAGTGTGTAAACTCCTACACAACCTAACGAAATGCCTGGAAAAATTTTAATAAAAAAAACATTCTTTATGCCAGATAAATATGTGTGGTTGTCTGTTTGTTCATGATGTATGTTAATAAGACTAGATACCTACCTGCAAATATACCACCGCATTTGATTCCCAGTATAGAGGAAACCAAAGCTAATTCAAAAATTGTCGGAACAACATTGAAAACCATTGCTGAAAGCACAAAGTTAATACCTCGAGAACCCCGATCTATTGTTTTTGAAAGAGCCCCTAAAAATTAACAGATACCTACTTAATTTTAGATTTCGATGTAATAAGTATTCCTAATACATTCTAAGATGAAGATTAGTGGACAACATTATTAAGAAAAAATCCTAAGACTAGTTTGAAGCTAGCAGGACCAATTCACCACATAAAACCGTATTTAGTATTCTTTTAGTAAATAATCTAATAAAAATATTGTACTTCTGGCAAAGTCGGGTCGCTGCTGACTTCATATGAATTTGTATTAATTTGTACTTCTAACGAACTTACAGTATTTACCCAAATGTATTTTTATTCTTAAAAATCGAAATAACTCAATAACTTTAACATTTAGGTATAGGGAATGCTTCACAAAAGTAAAAGTATTTATAAGGGCTTTTTGAAAATGATATAAAATACTCCATATATATTCCATTTAAAAATAACCGAGGCAGTTATGGGCACGAGTTTCGTTTCACCATAGATTCAAAATGAAATCTACAGTTGTACAACGGCATTGTTGCATATCACAGACGACATACTTAGGGCTGTTGACAGAGATGATTGCACTATTTTGATACTACTAGACTTTAGCAAAGCATTCGATACTCCTATGAGCGCTGAAAAGGTAAAAAGACTTTCGGCCGATGTTAATACTATTCCAGCTGAGTTAATGGTTAACTGAAAAAACATGTCGATATTCGGAACCACTTGTGTCCGATGTGTTTTTTAATATGTTAATCGTTAGGTTAGAAGGGGTATTAGAAGAGATATGTACAACCTACAAAATTCCAATTTTTCACTATTCTCTTCTAACACTCTTATCTAACAACATAACAACTAACACCTTAAGAAAAAAAATTGTTGTTCCAAATAGCGATCTGTTCATTACCCCAGTTGGAATAGCATCGTCACAAAAAGCCGAAGGTCGTGGATTTGAATTCCAAATGGATGAGATTTTTTCTTAATAATATTGTCCCATATACCATAAACCTTCAGCTTAATTGAAGAATTCGAAATTTTTCGAAAAGAATTGTGTAGAGAATAAGTTTCTGTTTTAAAACACGCCATTTTGAATTTGACATTGCTAGTAAGTACAAAAAAACAGTCAACTTGAGAGATTATTTAAATTAAGTAGTGAAATATTTTATCTACTAAATTTGATACCTTTATTAGTTCTGTGACTATGTGTACTTCATTTAAAATGTGAATTCCAATCTAAGTACGTATTTATAGTGTTCATTATAAAACGCGAGTATAAACTATTCTAATTTCTAAACTGTAGCAGGATGATTGCATACTTTATCAGTTAATAAAGAAATATAATTTTGTAAACTTCTTTATTACCTGTTTGTCTTTGTAAGTGAAATGCCATATCAAGATTATGGAGGTGTAGGAACACATTTTTGGCAATTTTTCTAATAGAATGTTGGGCCACCCTTGCAAAAACTGCATTTCTCAATTCATTGAAACCTGCGGCTCCAGCTCTAGCCATGCCATCTGTAAATGAATGTTTCAAATAGTAAAATTATAAAAAATAAATAAAAAAAATGTTTACTCACAATATAAAACATTTTACAATGAATACCTTAATAAAAAACCTTGTGATAAACAATGATTCACAAAAGTTAGAAGGAAAAAAAAATTACCCAATTTCAGTTATGAAAAAGGTCATACTTTAAATTTATGGTAACGTTGTGGGCATGTGATTGAGAAGTACTGTATGCTAATGCCAAGTTGATTGATTGATTCTAAAATAAATATATGGCGACATCTACGAGTGAACTGAAATCTTTTACCATATTCGTTACAAAAAATAGCCTCCTCAATTTTCAGGCCTGTATCTAGAACAATTGAGAGGTTTTAGACTCTTGTTAAGTCAAATATAAACTGACTGTATAGCTACCACCTAGACCATTACTTATGATTCATCCTGTATAGATTGTATCAGACGAAAATTCAGGTTTGATATAGACATATCAGAGTTCATGGAATTAACGTTAATTTTTATTTTTAATTTCCTTTAAAAGACAGTTGTGAAATTTTTCTTAAAATAATGTTGGTAACACTTGTGTAGGTTTAACAAATTTTATTTACAGGAAAACATTACAATTGCCGTATAAAGAATACTAAAAATAATTAAATTACTTAGGGACTCTAATATGCCTAAGTCAAACTTGACAATTCACTATTTTTTTTACCAGGCATCTTGAATTTTTATTTACACCACACAACTGACATCAGTTATATATAGTTAAATTTTTAGCAAACACTTATAACTTGTTTCGTGCATTCAATTGGGCAATAAAAGATATTATTATCATAATACCATTCTAGTGCAATTCTGAACAAAATGAAAGTACGCACATAGTGGGTGTAGACCAATAACTATATATAATTTAAATCGTTTCTAGCTAAAATCATAACCAAACTCACGTTTTAATAATTAGACCATAATTGTCATTCTTGTTGGATAAACATGTTAATGCGATCTATTGACAACTAAATTTAAACACAACACTGCTGTATTTTTTAAATTGAGCCCCTTGTTAAGGTTTGTCCAGTGGTCCCTTATAACACTAATAAAATCAGAGATATAAAAAACAAATATAATTTGAAGCGCATAGATTATTTTTATACTAAACTCTTACATTTTATGACAATGATGACCACAACTTTTTCTAACAAAGTATATTTGTTTAAATAAAATCAACGACAAATTAAATTTTAATTTAGCTAAAAAATATTGATGTTTGGAAGGTTAACAACCTAGCAAAAAGATATGAAAAAGTAAATGTATTCTTTTATTACAAAAAGTTACTTACATCCTAATAACAAACTTGTGGCAACAGTGGCTACCGTCTCAGGGGCTGTTTCCATATTTAATGTATTCCCTACATTCAAATAATCTACAGAATACTTAAAAATAAATGGGACACATACATTCAATAACTTAGCTCCCACAAGCAAGGATAGTGCTAATTTAACTCGATCCCTTATTGATTTATCATTTTCTGGCCATATATACTGTAACATTGCTTGTATCATCCTCCTTCCAGTAACGGGGCTTTCGTTTTTTAAAGGTACCGCATCTCTGGAAAGGATAGAAGCTCCTGGATGAAAACATCCTCTTAAAGGTTGAGGTATTGTGGTATTAGAAGGAATTTTATTTAATGTTATCGCTAAGATACCTCCACTTGGGTTATTTTTTTCTGATTTTTTCTCTGTTTTTGGAGAGATTGTCTAAAAAATCAAAAACCATTAAATTAAATAACCTAGAAAATGCATAATATTACCTTAGTGCTATAATAAATTGACGTCGTATATTTATTAAGTGTTCTTGTGTCTTGAAATTTATAAGTGAAGTTCTTATTGTAAATTGCTTTAATATGTACATTTATAGGATTTAAATGTATTTTACTTAAATTTAAGAGAGTAGCCATTTTAAGGAAATAAATGAACTATTTAGTTGGTGGCACATTTGAACTACTACACTATTTTAGAATATTGATTAGGTAAAAATAATACATTTTCACAAATATACTACATAATATGAAAAAGAGTTTATGTTCTAAACATTGTTTCTATAAATAAAATCAACAAAATAAACTAGACTTAAATGTCTGTCTTGGCCTCTTGCCTTTCGGTTTTTGTTGACACGGCGCACACTGTCTATTTCTGTATAAAATATATGATACTTGAACACTTTAATTTTTATTTTTAATATTTGTTATTTAAAATAACAATACTTCTGCTAAAATTTTTGAAGTACTAACGGTAAGTACGAATTTTGATCTGTCTTAGACTCTATTATTGTATGTTGTATTGGCTGAGTTGTTAAAGATACTTTTAATTTTGTGTTTATGTATAGATACAAGATATCTGTTATATATATCTAAATAGATATTTAGTATTTAATATAAATAATTTTTTGACTATATATATATTTTAAAGAAGAAAAAGAAGAAATCCAAAAATTAGTGTTAATGTCAATGTCATTACGAATTTATTATTGGGAGTTTTTATTGTGAAATATTTTAAAAGGAATAAAAGTTAGAAATAATGGTTAAATTTCCACCTGTAACATCAGAAGTGAAACCTTTAGCACATCTATTAAAGCTTGCCGAGGAACATGACGAGAGAAATATTGTAGTTGCTTATTGGGGTATGTTATGTTTTTGATGTTGCTATATTTAACTTCTGATTTAATCATTATGTTTTTACGGATTCATTCCGAATTCGATTATGGATAGAATGGAAAATAGGTTTTATTTACCAATTATACACATATTTGACACGATTTAATATTGCGCTATTATGAAGAAACTATTTCATTCTACTGATATTCAATTTAAAATAGCTTTGCTTATGATTAATAATACACAGTATCACAATAATCTACATTTAGAACAAATATATTATTAATAACTAAAAATAAATGTTATTTAATATAACAAATTAAAAAAAATGAATAAAAATAACTGCTTGTCTTGATCCATTTAACACCAAATCAAAATACTACATTCCACCCGCGCTTCGCTAAATATAATAAATATGCATTATCAGCAGTTAGGAATTAAGGGTGTCTTTGTCCCCATCATAATACCTGCCCAAAATATCAAATTTCCTCACTTGTATCTAGGGATTAATTTTATTTAATGTAATCATGACCTCTTAAAACACGAGATCTACATCCATCTGATTTTAGACTAATTTTAGTTTCACCATTTAAATTTTAAATTTTAACAATGTTTTATTATAGTAATATGTATTAGGAAATGTATTGAAATCACTCCTAAAATTTTGTGAATGATAGTGGTTTTGTTAAGTGGTGTAGACAAAGTTTATAGGAATGTACTCATTGAAATTAAAACAAAAAGATAATACAGTGCGATCGTTAATTTGTAGTTAGCAAAGCAATATATTAGTTAATTTTCTTCAGTTGGTCAGTACCTAGAATCTACCATAAAATGAACTGACACCTCGTTTAAATTTTGTCAGTATATAGGAGGGGCTAGCGTGGGGGCTGCCATCTATTCGATGAAATTGATTTGCATGACAAGTTGACGCAATATACACTGACTTTAGTAAGGTATTTGACAAAATTAATCACAATATAATGGTCAAAAAACTTGCAGACTTCGGGGTACATGGCAATCTTTTATTATGGTTTAATTCTTATTTAAGCAATCATACTCAATCTGTGACTATCGGTCAATTTTGTTCAAAATTTAATAAAGTTACATCAGGGATACCTCAAGGATCTCACTTAGGTCCGTTATTGTTCAATATTTATATTAATGATATTTCACATTGTTTCAAATGTAGTAAATTCTCAATGTATGCTAATGATTTAAAGTATATCGTCCTATAAAAGAACTAAACGATGCTAAATACCTACAAGGAGACAATAACAGACTTCAAAAATATTGTGAAAATAACAGTTTATTCTTAAATTTAAAAAAATGTCATCACATTACTTTTATTTCTAATAGAAATAACATTAAAAATACATATACTATTAATAATATAAGTATTAATAGTGTTACTCAAGTAAAAGACTTAGGCGTCATCCTCGACCAAAAGTTGTTGTTTGGTGAACACATATTATATGTCTCCAAAAAAGCCCATAGAATGTTAGGATTTATAAAGCGCGCTAGTTTCGATTTCACAAATGTACAAACTCTCCTTATATATGGCTTATGTGAATAGCGTATTAATATTCTCCGCGATTATTTGGAACCCGCAGTATGATGTTGATATAAATAAATTAACCGTCGTTGAGAATAAGTTTATACGATTTGTAATGAAGAAATGTTTTCCAAGTTGTAAAGAAAAGCAAATTGTTCAACAGAACCTTAATATTCTCCCTATAGAAAAGAGACGGAACAATTGCCGATACAAAATTTATTTTTAAATGTATTAATGCTTTAATTAATTCGTCTTCCATTATTAACTCTTTACAATGTTTAGTACCATCGTATAATACAAGGAATAAACATACCTTTATAACGAACCAAGTGAATACGTCTTCGTGTTGTTTAATTTTTCTATTAGTTAGGTTTAAACATTCAATATAATTATTTCTAAAAGATTTGTCGTAAAATTCTGAGTTAATTGTTTGTCACAGTACTATTGATATTGAAACATTTCTTTTCATCTTATTGCTAATTTTTTTATGCTTAATTTCGTATGTCTCATAATTTTAATTAAAAAGACAAATGTCACACACTCTATATTTTATTGTATTAATTTTAATTGCAGCTCGTATGTCAGCATGTTTATTAGCTCTGCAATTAGTACCTGGTAAAAAATCTCCACAAACTGCAGAATTAATGCGATCTTTATTGGATTGGTTAGAACAAACTAAAAAAGCTAATCAAGATAATGAAGGAATAACAAGCGAGACAGCAGCTCACGCACTTATTGAAGAATACGCCCTACGTTTGTTTAATTATGCCGACCAACAAGATCAAGCACAAATATTTAACAAGTAATTTTTATTTTTTATTTTTTGTAGGTTTGTTTATCTCTAACCAAATACGGTATTGACTAGAAATGGAAGGTCTTTTAAAGAAACATTTAAAATTTCACATTTTAATTTTTATGTGCTAGTACTTTTATGAATTTTAATAAATCTGTTTTTTCATTAAATTTTACCTTTTTGAATTAGACCTATTATGTCTTGCTATTTTTCTATAATTTTACAATGTAGCATTGAATTTAAAATTAGAAATCTTGTTCTACTATTTTTATGACTTGCGTTTTTTAATTTGACAATGTCACAATAATTTCAAAAACTAAAAACAAAATTGACGTATTTATCTGCCGAGTACTATGTACTAATGGGGTTCTACAATTTTGAATACCCACTCATTTAATTATTTACTTTTTTCTGGTAGTTGAAAAAATTCTAAGGAAGGAAAAAATCGAAGCTACTCCACATTGTTCATAATATAAATCACATGGATGTTAACGTGAGAATATATATTGTGGGATAACAATGATTTTTTTAATTTTCTCTTACTTTATTCTAATTCTCACAATCCTATTCACTTAGACCCAATATCATAATTTACAATTACTTGAACAGAAGTAAATTAGCTGATTCTGATTTTTTACACATTTCATGTATTTGAGTACATTTCTGGGTATTAGAATATTCTGAAATGTAATTGTGTACTTGCTTTATATCTAAAATGCTGCAAATAGAAGTATTGTACTAGCGAACTGAGTACCGAGTACATGAAAAGTACGCGAGAGTACAATGCTATTTTTGTGGTGAATTCTCTAGACTTCGCATTATTTGTTCGGATTAGGATTCTATTATGTTTATACATAACTGTTAATATGTGTATTGTCTTATCAATATCTTGTTTTCAAGAGTTTTCCATATATCTTCTTTTTTTGTTCAGTTGATAACTTTCTCTAAATTGACGAGTCCCTTATTTATTAATTTCTCATTAATATGTTTTATCATGAATATCAAGTCATTGTGCTTCTTCCACTTCTAAAGCCGCATTAGGAGTCCTAAGTTACTTTGTACTTTATTTTTTCTATTATTCTCGACATGATTTTTCTTGGTATGCTTGTCAATTAACCAAATAAAACTGTAAATCTTTACTACAAAAGATATTTTATTATAAATTTAGTGGACGACTAGTTTCAACTCCCAGGAGTCATCTTTAGGTCTAAAGTACATTAATGTCATTAACAAATGTAAAACATTATAGAAAGAGAAAATTCAAATGTTGTATTTAATAAACAACTTATACAAGTTACTATTAACAATTACAAAAGGTTAAATGAACCAAAAGATTAAATTTGTAATAAAATATCTTTTGTGGTAGAGAATTAGAGTTTCATTTGGTTAATCCACTATACCACATTTGAGTCCATGGATAGATAGCCTCCTTCATGCTTGTTAATGTTATACCTTTAAGGTTATTGTAATCTTTTTTATCGCCGCTCTTATACAGAGCTTTCATTTCAAAACCAGCCAGTTGAAATAACTTTTGATTTTTAAGAAAAACAAAAAACACTCAAATTTTATATTAGGGGCACCATTTTTCTAACATATACACAATTGTCATACGTCATTCCCGTCCCCTCAATCAGTTAACCAACATAATTTAAATAGAAAAAGTACTAAGTATGATACATCATTGAAAAGGTGCTTTACTTTTGATTTTAGTGCCTTCTTGCAGAAACAAAACCTGTAACGTGTTCTAAAGTGTGATACTTCATTTAAAAGCTAATTTTACAAATAATTTAATTTACTACGTAGTATAAATTTGTTATTTTAGTCGATTGGGATTAAAATTAAATAATTTAATTTTTACTTTAATGCCAGCCAGCAATCTTATGCTAGGCCTATGCTTATTTACTTCAATATTTTTTTATGTTACATTGAATTATTAATAAAATTAGCTTTCAAATTAAGGGTCCTATTTTGGAATACGTAACAGTTTTTGTTCCCGCAGGAGGGCGCTAAAATCCAAAGCAAAGCAAAAAAAAATATTGGCTGAATTCACATCAAATTACCTTTTCAATTATGTATCATATTTAGTACTGTCCCTATTTAAATTGTATTGGTTAACGTGATTGTGGGGAGGGGAATGAAGTATGACAGTTGAGGATATGTCAGAAAAATATCCTCCTTAATATAAAATTTGAAGGTTTTTGTTATTCTTAAATTTACATAAAATTAAGTTTTTGGACTGGTTGTGTTTGAAATGAAAGCACTGTATATAGGTAATATGAATTCCAGGTTCCATTTTCCGGCATGTTTTACTATTTATTTCATTTAACACTTCTGTGTTATATAATTATAATATAATTGATTATTTCCACTGTTATGTTGTCCCCTCATGACGCTTTTCTTTATTAATTCTTCTTCTTCTTGTCTTATGCACTCAAATTCTTTTGTTCTGTCTACTTCTATCTCTTCTTCTGTGATTCCTTTAAAGTATTGTCCCCATTTTTCCATTATTTTTCCGGCGTTAAGTATACTTCTTTCTTTGTCTTTTATATTCATTATATTATATTCCTACGTTTTCTGTTAATTTTTATCGAAATTTTCTCCATGTTTTTGTATTTTTTTAACTTCAATATTTACTTATTTTATTATACTTGTCGTTGTCTTCTCTACTTTTTGAGTTTAAGTATTTTATCCACAACTATGTCCTTGGAATTATTTTGTTGGATATTTTGGTTGTTATACATGTCCCTTTAACAGCTTTTATTAAACAATTTTAAAATCTCTATATTTTACTCATCTACAATTTACCTAAATTTTTTATTTATTTTAACATTTCATATTTTATTTTGAATGATATTTCATATTTTATTTTGAATGATATTTCATTGAATTTATAACTTCTTTGAACTTTCTTTTTTTATCCGCGATTTCTTTATTTCTTTTTCTGTACATGTCCATTTTTAATAAATAATGGTTGGCCATTGAGCCTTTCTTCTAAATTTAACATTTTTTCCATTTTTCCATTTTTGTTTGTTAATAACTAAATAATTATGGATTTCTCAATTCCATTTGTTTCTACCTTAGTAAATTTGTGAATCTCCTTGTGGTTCACGTTTCTACCTCTTCTTTTCATGTGTATTTTTCTAATCCCGTATTTTGGTTTCCGGCTCGTCCATTTAGGTCTCCCATGACTAATAAATGTTTTTCTTCCTTATCAATTTCCTCTAACTTTAATTTTACATTTTTTTAAATTAAATTTAGTTGTATAATTTGGTAATGTAAGAATTAACTTTTTACATTGTAAATTGCATTTTTCGACATGTTTTTATGAATTGCAATGTAACGTTGCTTTTATTTATAATTATGGGATTTGAAACTAATGTTAGTTTTAATTTTTGCATTAATAATGGTAATTTTGAAAAATATTTTAAACAAAATTTATTCTTGACCACATTTAGTACTGTTCGCCAATTGTAGGAATGCCTCTAATCTCAAGATCCGCAGGTATTTCTACAATTGGTCTACAGTACTAGGATATATCCTCCATTCCAAATATACATTTAATACACAAGTAAAATTAAACCTATCAATCATAATTACGTTTTAGAAATACTGTGAAAACATTTTACACCGCGGGAATTTTGATGGACGTTTTAGACCAATTTGGTTCCTTGGCTGATGATATTAGAGAAAAACGTAAATACGCAAAATGGAAGGCAGCTTACATCCACAATTGCTTAAAGGCTGGCGAGACGCCGTTGGCTGGCCCTCCCAGGTCCTATGACGAAGACAACGATTCAGATGGTATCATACACAACAGTCAATTGACAGATGAAGAACTATCAACATATACCAAATATACTGGACCTGTTAATTATGATGGTAATAAAAATAAATATTGTTTTATTGATAAGGAGAAAAATGGGAGAGAGAAAAGTGAAGACGAATAAAAATGAAAGAGATAGAGAGAGAGAGAGGGAGGCGACTGTGGTCTTTCCTGTTTCTACATTTTATTTTCCAGTAATGTACATCGTATTCCGGCTCCACTATTTTCCTCTCGGTCTTCAACTTGTTCTCCTCTCTAAAGGGATAAAATTCTAATTTTCTTTTTTTGCAGATGCGAAGAAGCCTCCTGAATCCACATCACCTCCCCCAGAAGTCCCTTTTAACCCTCCGAATCCAATAGGTGCAAGTGACGAAGGTGCTTTCGCTCACGTCCCAGCTCCATCCCCAATCACACCTCTGGCTCCTACCAACCCTCCTGCGTTCTCCAGCCCCGTTCACCTGCAACCTGTTCCAACAACTCCCGTTACCCCATCGGAACCTGTTCGACCATCGGTTGCTCCTAAGGCGGCGGTGTCCGGGTACACTCCACCCCCTGAGGTCATTCAAAAAGCGCAGAAATATTCCAAATTTGCCACTTCGGCGATGAATTATGACGACGTTAAAAACGCCATGGATTATCTTCAGAAAGCCATGAATTTGTTACAATGTGGAAATGAATAAGGATGTGTATCCTATTTTGCGTTGTAAAAAATTAATAATTCCAAGAAAGAGGAGTATAATTTTTGTTCTTTGGTTTGTCAATTGAAATTTGAATTATTTTCTATTAAAGGGGGTAAAATTGCTCCGACTTTATTGTTGTATATTAAAATATAGACAAAAATATTTTTAAATATCATAAATTAACAAGATAGTCTCAAGATACCCTTTAAGTAGCTTTTAATTCCTCCGAATTTCTTTTTGTGACTAATTATGCATAAAAGTGGGTAGGTATCCTGAACCTCTGAAGTTCATTTTTGTTGTCTTCGATAATTGGAATAATAATTCATTCTTGTATTATTTTTTAACAGTAGCACTAACAAGTTTAGAAGAAGAAAAATATAAAATTAAGGCATAAATCAGGGTAATATTAATTTTCGACAAGCCTGGCAATATTGTGTCGAATTTCAAGTGGCCTCTGCCTAACTGCTTAATTTGAGAATGCTGCAGGGCTACTAGATTTGTGAATGTGTTTGTGCACAATATTTAAAAATAAATATTCTTTATGCCTCAATGTTTATATGTTAAGGTGATTCCGGTTTTTTCTTGACTTGGTTTTTGTAACAATTTAATCTGTTTTATTTAAAGGCAATGGAAGGCAGAAATTTAAGTGAAATAGCGATTTTTTGTAAGTATTTAACTTTAAATTTCAAATAATTTATTTCATACAAAAATATACATATAAATAAATATTACCTAAATACAGAGTTTTAGGGCACAATAGAAGACAAATTCTGTGTGTGCACTAGAGTTTTGACCAATTTTTATGACTATACGTTTTATTCAATCTTCCATAATAATAGGCTACATTCAAATTATCTTATAAAAAAGAGAAAAAAATAGAAAACATATATG
The DNA here is from genome assembly GCA_951812935.1 of Hermaeophaga mercurialis. Lineage (NCBI taxonomy): Eukaryota > Metazoa > Arthropoda > Insecta > Coleoptera > Chrysomelidae > Hermaeophaga > Hermaeophaga mercurialis. Next base: position 10,524,112 of record OX638366.1, read on the forward strand.
GTACCCAATTCACAGTAACAGCATACTACACTACACCACAAAAAGGTATCTCATTGCATACGTTAATCCAACTTGTGATAATCCAATGTTCAATTTTACTTTTTAACTTTTTAAATGAGACACCATTCCGTGGCTTAAGATCACCAGGAAGGATGTTCAATACTTTTGGGAGTGTATATGATATATGCCTTTGAGTAGCTGTGAATAGAGTGTTCGGGATACTTAAGTTTCCTTTTGTTATTGATCTTGTTTCCATCCCAAGCTGATTTACAGGAATCATAAATATATCATTTCTAAAATTAAAACTTACAATACTTTTAACATAAAGTTGTCTCAAATTTAACAATCTAGATTCCCCAAATAACAGGGCCGTGGGATAATACATATTTTTAAATAGCACTACCTTTATTACATATTTCTGGGTGACATATAGTGGAGACAATACACTATCACAAGCTGCTCCCCAGGCTGTGATGCCATATGACAGCACAGACTCGACCAGGGCTTTATAGAAACGTCTCAAGATGTCTGCATTGACCAGTTGTCTCAATTCATAGAATTTATAGCGAATTACATACCTTATTGTTAATATACTCAATGTGACTTCGCCATGTCATGCATTGATCAAAGATTACACCTAAGTATTTAATACTCTCCTTTCTTTTTATTTCCTGAGTGCAGTTGCAAGTGTCATTTAAATTACAGTTATATTTGTGAAGCTTTATGGTTTTCTTACTTGGCAATCCTTGTGCATTCATGGCGAAACCAACAAAGAATGTTTTGTTATTATTCAACGTTAAGAGATTAGAATCTAGCCAGTGCTTTACTTTCATCATAGCCCTTTCACCTCTGTCAAAGGTTTCCTGCCATGTCCGATCATTTACCAACAATACTGTGTCATCAGCGAAGCATACTATCTGTCCCCCTGTGTTTAATTCTGCTAGTGAATTTACATATATAGAAAAGAGAATCGGACAGAGGACAGTACCCTGTGGAACACCACACTCAACTTTTTTTATTTCACTATTAATGTCGTTTACTTTCACTATTTGTGTTCTCTCATTTAGGTATGTAAATAATACAAAAATACATCTTTATGATAATAATCAAGTGAAACTCATAGTTTTCAAACTTCCATTAGAAAAACAGAATAAAACCACCTCAGTTATTAAATTAGACTGTTTACGGCCTTCAGAAGTTACTAACATGTCTGCCTAATGAAAAACAAAAAGAAATTCCCACGATTTAATAAGAGCATACTAAAGGTTATACTTTGCTATTTACACACGAAAATTGTACCTTTATAAATTGTGATGTTACAATAAAATTAGTGACATTTTGTCCTCATTACAATTTCTTGGAAACATTTATTTGTTACATTGCATTTTACTTTTGTTGTATATTTTGTATTTATATTAACAGTTTGCTTTGGTTTGATCGAAATAAGTCAAATTTTTATTTTATATTTTAATTTTTTTATTCGTAGTAAGTCACTGGGTTATGTGATATTTTTTCATAAAGATTAAATTTTAATTAATTCTACAATAGTACTAGTTTTTTTTTTATAAAGTGGTATTAATATTGGGTTCACAAAAACTAACTATAGGTATTAAAAAAAGATTGCAATTTGCCAGTCTTCCTCTTCTTAACTCGTCGCACTGTCTGAATCTTTCCATGAAACAGAATATAGGCCTTCTGCCTTAATCTCTTTAGCACCGATCTTAGGTGTCTGCATGTTAAGCAGCTGTCCAAGGAGTAATAAAATATTTCTCTTCATCTCGCTTGAAACGCTTGGTTCGCTACTGCTTCATATAGAGATTCGTTTTTATAATGTGAAATGGCCTTTGAGGATTCTATTGATTAACCTAAGTTAGTAAATGTTCTAAAGATTTGTTCAGCAGGTATCTGATTCACTGTTGCTTTCACTACCTCTATGGTTTTGAACATTGTAAACTCTTGAAATACCAAGAGTAAAGCTCTATTACGCTCCCAATTTCCTTCTGCTCTAGATCTATCAGCGCAACAATTCAGACTCTCAGAAAGAAGCTCGACGTGAGAACTTCCATTCCTTTCGGGAGGATAAAAAGGTGAGATTGTACATACAATTTGCCCGTATTTGGTTTCTTGACAGCGCCACTTCTCTACTTTAGTGGGCCTAATGGACAAAGCAAGGATTTTAATTTATTGATGGCGAGTTTCATGGGAGATACTAATGTTAATACTTCTTTAAAAACCAGTTTGTTGAATTGAAAATATGGCAGTTTAAGACATTTATATTATTTTAATTTTGTATCTAAAATATTTGTATAGAAAAATAAAATTGTACTAGTTTAAAAAATGCTTTCTACTGAATGCCTGTTAATATTTCACTGTTAATTCTTTGTTTATATTTAAAATAAACATATAGTTTTGTATTTATTGCAAATAAATAAAAAAAGTACCCTATATGTGTATTTACTAAAGTACATTCATTTAAATTTCGTAATGAAATACATAAATGGAATTATTATACAGTGCGGTCCATATGTATGGAATAAATTCATTTTTAACGTTATGAACTTTTGGGTAAAACCTGAAAGAGGTCAATTTTTATTCTTAATTTTACAAGTTATGGTATAAAAATATTACCCCCTCTGAATTATGACAACCCCCCTGAAAATGTTTAATCAGAAAAAAGGGGTCGTTTGATACCTCTTTTGAAAAGGATTTTAATTCTCTGTTCAGAAATATACAGGTTTTTAAATTTGGTGCATTCATAACTGAATAAATTTGTTTTAAAAATGTAAAATTTTCATATGTTTCCACTTCAAAAGTTTACATAGAAAGAAGCATAGAATCTCACATAATTTAGAATGTATTTTCTAATTTATTTTACAATTATATTAAGTGTTTAAAATTACATCCATTTACTTCTTGGTACAATTTTGAAACGGAATATAAAATTTAGAAAAAAAAATTACGAAATTCTTTATTTCTGTCTGTTAAAATTGGATTATTTCCAATATATTAATAGTCCAGCACAATGCTTTGATAGCTGCGACTATCCGACCTGATGATGATTCTGGTTTACGTTCTCTACAGCTAAGTGTAAAGGTGTGAGGTTTAGAAATACTACAAAAGGGAAATATCAGGATGAGGACCAAAAAACAACACCTAAACTAATTGAAAATTTTTGCCAACGTTTCGAAACATTTCGCATCTTGTTTTTTGGTCCTCATCCTCATATTTTCCTTTTGTACTATACCAATAAGGACTACATAAGAAAATATGTTTAGAATTACCTCCATTTTTGTCGTTGGACATGTTCTCATTGTATCGGTTAAGCATCATATATGCTAGTCACTGAACTTTTGACAGATTGATCCTTGAGGTAGTGAGATTGGTTCTAGTACTCCACATCATTGCTCCATATGTGATTTTTGGTTCCACTATTGCTGTATACATCCATCGCAGGATACTTGTAGTATATCGTATATATATATATATATATATATATATATATATAGTATAAAGTATATATTTTTTCCGTGCAAAGGAATATCATCATTTGTCGCCTTAATTACTTCCTATTCATGTTTATTCCAGAGAAGTTTTCTGTTTCGCACGAGACCTAGATATTTCACTTCCTGCTTCCTGTCTAAATCTACCCCATCAAGTCTGATGACTTTAAGTTTGGATTTTCTTTTCCTGGTAAATGCTAAAAGGGTCGTTTTGGTGGGGTTTATGTTCATTCCCACTGATTGACACTATCCTTTTGCGTAGTTTAGTCCTCTTTGAACTATATCACAGAGGATCCCTACAAATTTACCTCTTGCTATTATCATAATATTGTCGACATAGCCTTAGGACACTGTGCTAAGGTTTTATGTAAACCTTCACATAAGCGGGGAAAGAACTCCTTGTGGGCAGATGAATACGGTCTCTTGCCCCATATTAGTCTCTGCTATTCTCGTAGAGAGAACCTGGAACATCCACTGAGATGTTGCAACTATTCTCCTAATTTTTAATGACTTTTGACATCATGTGGTGTGTTGTTGAACGCTACCAATATATCCAGGAATGCATACACCAAAGTTTCTTTCTTTGCCAGTGCTTCTTGGATATTATCCTTCAGATTTACCAGTGCAGTTTCCGTGGGCTTGCGCGCTTTGTACGCATTCTGTAGAAGGTAAAGAGACACCCTCTCGAGGATTTCTGTTCTAATATATTTGTTAACCGTTTTTCCAACCTTTTTCACAGGAACAATATGAGGCTGATTGGTCGAAAGAATTTAGAATGTGTAAAGTCCTTTTTCCCTGCTTTTAGAATCAAGGTTACTTTTGCCCTTCTCAACATACTTCGTATATAGCCAAATTACTGGTTACTCCTACTTAGGCTGATTAGATGTGGGAATATTTCCTTTTGTCCTTACTGAAGCAAGGCTGGAAAGATGCCATCTGTTCTTGGAGATTTGAATGGTTGAAAGGTGCCCTATTCCAGCTGATTACTACTGCTGTCGCCTCCCTGGAGGACCTGCCAGTATACTCTTGAGTGTTCTCATAACTATGGATATGCTTCCTGGAAAATCAGTTTCAAGTAAGAGTCGGGTTCTTTCCTCCTCATTCTCTGTAAAAATGTCTTCTGATTTCGTTAAGGCTGTTGCCGTCTCCATTCTACCTTGTACCATGGCCCTGTCAGTCTTGTACAGATTTCTTCACAGAAATTTCTGAAACTTTGTCGTTCTGCTTTCCTAATGTCTGATGTAGATGGTGAGTTTCTCGGTCTAGTTCCTCCAATATTTACTGCGTTTTGGCCTATTGAAGGTCCTGTGCACTCCAGATCTTAGTTTTGACAAATAATTGTTCCACCTCGCAGCGTCCCTACTAATTTTGGTTGCTTGGATAAGGTAATTTGATTCGTATACATCAATTATTGCCCGATTTAGATATTATTTAATACAAATCCATAAGATGTTCTTAATAGATGAGTAAATGGATGTTTTTTAAGAACCAAAAATGATTGAATGGTTATCCATTATCGTCATTCAAACAGATGATCCTTAAATGGATAGGAGAGGACATGTAACATTTTCTATAAAAACAATTTTTTCAAGAAATTTTTATTTTAACAATTATGACTAGACTTTTGTATAAAACAATGTTAACATTGAAACAGTTTAAAATAAAATATTTTAATATCAATGCAACAAAATTGCCGTTATTCATAAAAGATAATAAAATTATGACTAACGTTGCTTGCAGCAGATGCAGAAAAAATTTGATGTCATTAATAATTTAAGGAGTGTAACTTATGAAAAAATATGGCATAATAACGGTTAACGTAATTCGCATTAAAATTATAAAGTGGTATCAGCAATGTAGTGCATTAAAAATCGCTAGAATTACTTTATTACTTATATCGAATGCATGATATTAGCCAAAGCACGTTTAGACTCATTATCTGGAAATGTATTCAAAGCTTCAATGCCATTGTTCACAAATTCTTGCTTCAGTTCCAACGATTTTTCTATTCCACTTCCTTTTGAAACTAAAGTTTTAATATTGCTATAATTTATACGATCCTTTTTAACACATTCTCTAAGAATTTTATAGAAATCTGGATTTTCCTGGATATAGAACATTATAGGTGCGCTTATCAAACTAAACGGTCCCGATTCCTCGGGTTTAAAATAAGAAATGTCTTTCCTAATTTGCAAAGCTAAAGCTATATTTCTGCCAAATATGTATCCTGATTCTTCTAACTCTTTGGAGTGGTCCGCGAGCATCAGAGTAGCCTAAAAATATTTATTATGAAATACTTTCGTTTACTGGTAATCAGATGCAAATGTTAAATTTTGAAATGTGACAGTTAATGGTTGGTATTTTTCCTGGTGATGGAATAGTTCTAATAGTGTGCAAGACTGTTTAAGGACGAACATTTTCCAACTAAATAGCTAGAAAGGAGTAGACTTGAAAATACGTGTGGGAAACGACTTTCATAAAACCAAATGGCAAATCTAGCAACATACGAGATAATTGGCTGTTTCCAGACTTTGGGTTCACTCTGTATATATATATATATATATATTTATAAAGATCTATATAACCGTCTTCCATGCTCCTGCAATCGGCCATCCGATATCTCCGCTACTATCGTGAATATCATCTGATTCAAGCAGGCACTGGGTACTTTTTATATTTAAATACACACAAAGTTCCTTCTTACGTCTGAATTCTGTTGAAAGTATTTAAAACTACTCTATAAGGCAATAACCCAAAAATCTAATAAAAAATATTTATTCCCAGAAAACTATACTCACTTGACAACATTTTCCTAATAAACTGGCACCACCAAGCAAATGTCGTAAAGTCCATTCTGCTTTAGCGTTTCCTAGAACATCGGAAATAATCAATACATCTTTTTCAAAGTGGTTTGGTACTGAAATATCTTCTTGTTGAACCAACGGCGGAGATGGTAATGGCCTATTTTGTCTGAAAATTTACAAAGAGCGTTTCATAAGTCATGGGTAATATTTTAAGAGCGTTAAATCATATTTACCTATCTCGTGGTTCTATAAAATCAGCTTCAGCTAGATCTCGAAGAGATGTAGATACTAACTCGTTTACCCTATGGCACTTTAAACCTGCTAATTCGCGAAAACTGCTGCTTAGAAGATAGTCTCCTGTGAGTAAAGATAGCTTATTTCCAAAATGGAGATCTTCCACATATTCATCATCTTTGTTGATATTCAGAATACTTTTGTGTATAATATTGCTAGTGCGTACCATTTCTGTTATTTCAGCTAATACTCTTTGACTATGTAGTATCCCTAAAAAATATTTATTGATTTTGTACATGTCTGGCGATAAATCAATGTTGGGACAAATAACGCACGCTTTGAAATTAAGTTTCTGAGGACCAATATCTTACAACGGATGGATTCTGTATTTTGAAGACAAGCGCGTTTTTCAAATTTTGTAATAATTCGACAAATAGTTGATAATAATAAATTTATAATTTTAATTATAGAGTGACCTCCAAAATACCACTTTAAAATTTGTATTTTTTGTTCTTTGGTGTACATTTTAAAACTAACCCTAAATTATTTTAATTTAAGTCGCTACAGTTTTACGAAAATTGAGAATAAAATTAAAATAGATAATTTGGTGGAAGGTGGGATGGACAGCCGCATAATTGAATGTTTAGTCATTCTTCGCGCGTAAATTTGAAACAATGAAATGGTCGATTGCATTTAGTTTAGTACTGGATAAACCATTAAAATACCTATGTTCCGTTCTTGTTTTTGGGAATCTGTATATATATATATATATGTAGCAATATTTCTAGGGATGATAGTTCACCTAAAAATATACACTTCTTTTGAAAGATCAATAATAAGGGAGATACTGGCCTCTAAAATTGTATAAAAAAATGTTTTTTTAAATATCTTTTAAATGACACAAAATTTGAGAAGAATATTTAAAGGTGTTCTTGATTTATCGCTAATTTTTAATTTTGAATTCAAACTTTTAACACCCTGTATTTCAGTAACTCCGCCCTTTAAGGGTTCATATTCCTATATCAAAATTCATTAATTGAGATCTCTCTAGTGTAAAGCGATGTCGGTCGAATATAGAAACACCCTGTATATATATAGATTTATTTGCTGTAATACTTATGAAATAATTATTCCAATTAATTGGAGTGGCAGCCATATACCAAATGTACTATTTATATATTTATTCCAAGCTTTCGGAATAGTATATTCTGTAACAAGGCGTTAGAATGAAAAAATTCTATCAGTGAAACATTCCACGAATATCGAATTTTGTTATTCTAACCGAGTAACAGACTATATATTCTCCACGACCACAAATTTACTCGATTTTTATTAATTATTATTTTATATAGATTAAAATTTGTCTGAAAATAAATTATTACGACGCCGCCATTCCCATCCGACATAGCCATAGCTATCGTTATTGTTTAGAACAATTACGGAATATTCATTCTGTAACTTGTTATAGAATGAAAATATATGCAAAACACAGAATTCTGACCCGGAAATTACCCATGATTGGAGCAATTTTGAATCGGTAAATCTCTGGACTGATTCCTCTATCGCCCTGTGTTGGTTTAAATCGCATCCATCACGATGGAATCCATACAAAATGTTGATCATCTTCTCTTTCTGAAGAAAATTGGATGTATGGATCATAACTATTAAAAATAAAAATTAATTCGTCATGGCAATGAATAGGTAAAGCTAGGATTATATCACTACATATTTTTTAATGAAGAAAATATTAAAAGGTCACTGGTATGACAGTGCTCAATAAATCATCCATAACATAACAAACAATAATAGGGGACATTGTAGCTCCCATTGGAGTATCAAATTTTTGTTTCTAAAAAATATTAATGAAAGAGAAAAATAATAATACATTTTTCTATTATTATACTTGGATTATATCCAGAATGATTCATTTAATGAATTGTAGTGGCATTAAAATTTTAGCTAATAACAGTAACCTTCTTAAAAGACTATGAAAATAATCTGAATCTATTAATAAAAGATCACATATTGGACACCTCAGTGAAAATGTATTCTTATTTAATCTTTTAATAACAGTAATCAATTTCAAAATAATAATCTTGACAATCTAAGTTGTTAATTCACTATTTAACACATTATTAATAAATTAATAAAAGAATGATTATTTCTGAAAATAGAAGAAATCAGTTATCAATATTTTAATTTCTAACTATTACTATCGATATTTTAATAAGTATCAGTTTTTATATTTTTAATTGTAATGTTAAAACATTTTATATTTATTTCTGACCCATTTTGATGTTATATTTATCTGCAGTGTTTTAACAAACTTATTTTCCTTAATCTCAACATATTGTAAGTAAAAACTTTATTTCACCTATTATATATACAAAATTGAAATAAATTCGTTTACAGTGGTTTAAGTATGTAAAAAACAAACAGATTCTTGCCTTTTTTTTGTAATGAAACTTGAAAAACATATTCCCTAAGAAGGTACCTATTGAACTGCAATGTCTTCAGTTGGTTTAAGGTGATTTAAAAACGTCATTTAAAGTACCTACAATGGTTTATTCCTTAGAAGAAAGAGTTGCAAGGGTTTTATTTACGGTGCCAATAATGAGTGTGCGCTAACGACAGCTCACATATTTTACGAGAGGCACAGAGTTAGAAATGTTTCGCATGTTTATGTGCCACAACTTTTGCAAATGTTCAGGAAATCTGCATCTGTAGACAATCCTAAACGAAATAAGCCTAGATAATAATGTCAGAACAGATTAATAGATCACCCAATCTACTGAAAAATATTTTTTTCGGACGAATGTACTTTTTTCCTGACTGGTCAAGTGAACAAGCAAAATTGTCGTTACTGGTCAGATGAACAGCCCCCATCAATTCCGAGAAGGCCATACTCAACGCCCCCAAAAATTAAATGTCTGAGCAGGAATTATAGGGAACACCATAATAGGTCCTTTATTTATAAACGGTTCTCTTACCGGGGAGATTTATTTAAATATGCTGCGGGACACAGCTGACGTATTTGCTGAGGGTTAGGGGTATAAACATATCAAGACCCCTTGACTGTCAAAAATGTTCCCCCCTAAAATAAAAATTGATGTGTCCCGGCGAATTCTGAAATATTTTGCGGTTTTTAAATTACAGGGGGTGGTAAGTTTTAAAATGAACACAGTATATATAAAATATATTTAGAAGTATAAAAACATAACAATATTTTTTATTTAGTGAACAATATATTCTTACCTGCATTAATATCACAGTCGATTTGTGAAAATTTGGAACTTAAACCTCCAGCTTTGCTTATTAATAATACTACAAGGCCCCACGATGGAGATTCTTTATTTAATATTAATTCTCTAAAAATAATCATACATATAAATAAGTATATAAAATATCTGTCTTCTATCATTGTTAAATTATATGAGTTGTGTGAAGTTGGGAATGTAATTTTGAAGTTAGGTAATTTCTAAAAATATAAACTCTATGAACTGATAATTTAATACAAAAAAGTACTTCAAATTATTGAACAAAAACACTGGTTGTTTATGTAGTGAAACACTGCAGTATTATTAGCAACATAAAATTTAAAGACCGAAATAACAATTTTTGGACTTTCTAGGAAAAGAATCAAATTTGGTGGTTGAATTAGCAACTACTCATTGCTGTAGATATTGTTAGTATATTTTTATTTTATTTATTTATTTTTATACAATATGGCTTCTATTGAATAGATCGAAATAAATCGAAGTTCCAGATGCCAGCATCAAAAAAGGGCGGGCTGAAGATGGACGATTAACAACTGAAATTGCTGTGTTCTGACGGTCTTGAATGATTAACACAAACTGAGATTTTTACTTATTCTACAATTAAGTTGTATATCTGTTAATCCTGAATTGCAAGTAAAAGTTGAGTACTTATGGGAAAATTAACAATGTAACTATTTCAGTTTGTCAATAAAGTTACCGACTTATGGATTTGTTTTCCAATTAAAAAAAGACGTGATTTAAATCAACGGTTCTATTGTCATACTGAGAAAGAGGCGACTCTATTATTCTTGTTTTATGCAAATTTGTCGAAAAGCATCTATGGATGATTTCAAGTTCTGTAATGATAGATAAGTGCTTTTTTGAAACATTAAAATATTCCTGGTAACTTGATAATACGCTTCCATACGTTCAGATAATGCATACAGTACATTATCAATTACGACAATACACACTTGTATTTCAAAATTTTTGTCTATTTGTCTACAAATTTGTCAAGTGTATTAGAACCGGTGAAATGGTGGTATGTGGTATTTGGTATTTCGCTTGTGTTCTCTTAAAGTCCATTGCTGATACTTTTCACAGCTAGTTAGGACTTTGGTTTTTGTCTCCATATCTGAATAAGAGGACCATATTGATTGGTAATACCCGTGTAATGATTCTTAAAGAGCGTATCCCGTATTAAGGACTTGATCAGATGACTGCAGCGAAGAGTTACTCGCTTCCAATCGTTCCAGAATTTGGTTCTACTCAATAGTCATTATTACCGTTTCTAACTTAATCATTTTCAAAAGAACATAAACATATGGATTTAAAATGTAAGCATTTTTGAGGAATGATTTCATATTATTCTCAATTAAAGAAGTGAAAAAGAGTGTTTGGATGATCTTTAAAAATTGCTGCGACGAGGCAACTTATTTATTAATATTTAAGTTATCTATTGTAGAAAATAATAATTTTTCATTATAGACAGGTATAAATCGTTATTTAGTTTTAAAAGTTAAACCATTAGTTTATTTAAAAACTAAGCTGATTTTTTATTTCTTAAAAAGTTTCTAATTCAAGCTGAGTAAATGGATCTAGAAATTGTTCCTTTTTGAAAATTATTTTGAGTTGAAAAAAAATGGCTTTTTAATGCTATCGACCCTTTCAAACAGTATTGTATACCTGGCACAAATAATGGTGACTGTGAATACTTGATTTGTGTGTTAAATTGTTTTTCTTGGTTTTCTCTATTTTTTAACCGCTTTATTGATTTCTATAAGACAAATCAGGTAATATATGGATGGAATTCATGTTCAACTAACATAACTTTAAATATTTAAATATGATATACAAAGAAAATAATCTCCAAAAAGCTTCTAATATAATTGGATTCCGAAATTATTCTTTTAATATTTAAATTAACGTCGTCTTATTGTGTGAACTATTAAGTATTACTACAAAATAATAAAAATAGGAATCAGGCATACGTTTTATTGAAATGTTATAAGAGATTAATATTAATAAGCAGAATAATTATATTGTTTAAATTTAATTACCTTGCAGTATTTATTAGTGGATGTTTGGTTCCAATTAACTTTTTAAGATGCATCGCAACATTGGCTACTTCATCATTTAACAACCACCTCAAACTTAAAAATGATGTGGGATATCCTACGATTTTTTCAGCTTCATTTACTGCCTTATTATTGAGTTCAGCTGATTTGCCACTAAATTTTTGGAAACTTATCACATAAACACTTCTTTTAGCTGCTAAATTCCAAATATTTTTAAATGGTTGGAAAATATTCATTGTTCTCCTGTAACTCCTATTATTACTATTGATTACTAGATCGTTGTTTATTTTATAATGACCTGTTACATTATGAACATATTCTAAATAATTAAATACTGGTTTTGGTTTTTGTCTCACAAAAAATTGAAGGTTATCTGACTGAACCTAGACCCATGGTGTGTAATGGTGGTTGCCTGTTTATTTGCTTGGACAAGGTTATGAACACGTAATGACATCAGGTTATATAGGCAACACTTCTTACTTATGTTATAAGATGTAAAAATATTTTAATGTTTTTTATTTTTAACTTTATTCATCTTTTACATAAAACTGAATAATCAAGTCATATTTATGTACAGAATTCTCATCCTTTTTCTCTTATTGGAAAATTTAAAATTGCTATTTTGAACATTTTTATTGAAATCTGACCTAAATTTCCTTTGAAACTGTAAAGTTTTTCTAGTTTTCTTCTTTTTCATATTTGAACACAATGTATTTATAGTATAAAGGGCTTCCTCTTTCTATTGGCAAAATAATAAAAGGAGCCATTTGATACTTGTGGGGATGATGAGAATGGAAATTAATAAAGGGTGATAATTTTCCTTTAGAATGTTAATAGAATTTATTTAGAAATTTATACAAAATTCAAATTTAAAAATTATAGCTTAATAAATAGAAATTCCAATGTCAATTTTCGTTTCCCTTTAAAGAAATCTGGAGTCTATAAATTGTTATGTGGTTCTTGTAATGGTGTTTACATTGGCAAATACGTTTAAAAACTAGGATTCGTGAATATTTTAGAGAAATTGAGAAATTGAAAAATATCAACAATTCTATTTCAAATTCAGCTTTTGCAATTCATATACATTCCTACAAACATGAATATAACAATTGCCAAAAGGGTATTACCTAATTAAATGTACCAGAAATGTTAGTTATACATAAGTTCATACTAACCCTAATATTAAGTGTTTAAATTAACAATTACATCCACAAGAAAATGTAATTCTTAAATAGGGTAAAAAAAATAATTTGTGTCATATTAGAGTTGTTTGTGTTAATATTTGTTATTAAATGTATAAAAATCAGAAAAGAATTGTGACAAAGCTATGAAACATGTCTTTTTATATTTAATAAAATTTGAATAATTTACATTAAAAAGAAAATTTGTTTGATGCACACTAAGAAGTCCAAACTTTCATAATAATCATTTTATAGGAAATATATTCCAAAATCTAAATTCCGAGTTTTCGAATTCAGTTTTGTATAAAGATTACATATATTTTGCTGTAAAATAAAATAAAATTTATAAGATGGTTTTGCAATCGGAAAAAAATTATATAAGCACCAACAAATTTTGCCAGCAGTCTCTTCGAGCTAAGAACCCACTTCGTAAAAATTATTAAAATTCATAACTTAATTCATCAAGAATATTATTATTTTGTAAGCAAAATCTCACTTTTTGTACACAACGCGGTTACAAATAAAAACCCCCACTCCATAAAAATCTCCATTAGTGAAATTTCTGAGTTGAAGTGTAGTGTGGTTTTTATTCATTCAGGATTGCAACAATTGCCATTTAAAATTTTCTTTGTTAGGAAATTGCAGAAGAAGGCACTTCAGGAACTTTTCGTGAGTCTTGTTATTGCTTCTATAGGGTCTGAAGGTGGAAGATAAACTTTTAATCTTCGATTTAAAAAAAAGGTGATTAGCATGATGACATGAATGCCAAGCGGTTTGCGGTTTGAAGATTGGGCTTGATAACGCCTCTTATCATAGCAGATAATTTAATAGAGCCCCAACTTTATAAAACTCATAATAAAACTTGAATTTTTTGAAATTTTGAAAATTTATGTCTTTACTTTACTATTAAATGTATCATTCTGAATTAAAAGAATATTAATTTCGATCGCTATTGAAAATGCTGAAATGCTGATCGTGGCATTTCTAAGGTCGACGAACGGCAAGGCCAAGTGTTTGCTGATTTTTATATTATAGGTCATCGAATGTGGTTCCATAACTCCAACCACAAATACGAAGCGTTCACAATCGAGAGATAAAAAAAGCTGTAGATGAAATGGCCTAGGAAGCAAACAAGACAGTGTTGAGGATGCCAATCTATCCTTGTGAATTCAACCCTATTGAAAAGATACGGGGCAATGTGAAGGGGTTTGTGATAAGTCGCGATACGAATCTATTTATGCAAAGTGTTGGATATATCACTGCAGAAGATTGGAAAAATGCTATAAAAATACATATAAAGAAGAGCGTATTATATGGATATAATAATGGAAACTCAATTGGAGCCTCTTTTACTAAACATTGGAAAACGTTCAGATTCTGAGTATTTTTTCTATTACGTCATAGTACTTTTCGAGATAGGTCATAAAATTATGAAAAAATAAGAGAGCTTATACCATTTCGGTAGGAATGTATACAATGCACTGGAAATGAAAATATATTTATTGAGGGTGCACAAGCTGTATATTGTCCAAAAATGAACCAGATAAACTGTAGACAGTTAGTCCTTTTAATAAAAAATATATTTTTCAATCTGTTATTCTATTATTGAGCAAGAGACTTCGAAATTAAAAGTCTTATCCATAATTTATGGAAACGCGTTTTCCATACAAGCGTGGTATTATTTTGAATCATCGCTAACCATTTGTTGCTGGCCATTAATACATTTTTGAAGTATTTTTAGGAAAATACAAAAATGTTTAACATACATAGATATCATTTAATGAAATAATTTAAATTTGAATAATTCTCCTACGATTTATCCCACGGTGTGAGAAACTAAAAATAGATGAAATAAAATATGCTATATATCTTTTAAACATCTACTCACTTTTTAATTTACTTAAGACATTCTGTAGAGACAAATTTTATGAATTGTTCAGGACTTGTTATAACTACATATATTTATTTAAAAAACTCTGTCAATAAAGATAGTATGTTAAAAAGGAGACCAAGTAAATAGATTTTTAACGCAGTTATAACGCACGCTATGAAGTCGAATGATTCAAAGCGTCGTACCTATAAAAAGGCTTTTTTGCTTAAATTTAAAAATGTAGATTATAATATATTAAAACTTATGTTAAGCATTTTTTCGTATTTCTGTGTTGTGCCTTGTAAAACAAAATATCAAAATTATTTTTCCTTATTAATATTTGCGTGTTTCATTTTTACAGGAGTGATGACTTTAGAAAAGAGTTCAAAGAAAGGTATTTTTTTATTTATTAATGCCCTAATAGAATTTATGATAAATTCAATGTTTATAATTTCATTGATCTTTTCCTGGACTTTTGACTCCAAGAAGCACTGGATTACATTTACAAATTTTATGGAAAAATTAGAATACAATTTCCAGCATTTACAATTTTACCCGATAACAAAAATTAATATATATAAAATAATTATCTTGTGGATAACGATAGCTACGATAGAAACGTATAACTTTTATGCAGGTTTTCAAAATAATTTGGTATCTGTATGTTATATACTACGATGGGTAATATTTGAGATCTACTTATTAATTATATTACCATTATTTATTATTATCCTTGACATATTGTCATGCAGATTTTCTTTTATAATTACTTTATTGAAAGAGGAATTACAGAAAAGTAACAAAGAATTACCTAAGTTAATTCACAAAGTAATTATTTTCCTAACATTAGGAGATAAAGTTATGGCAGAGATGAATACATTATTATCTTGGCCATATTTTTGGGCTTGCATTTCTACGTTTATTGATCTATTTACTACTACAGGTGATTTATTGTTATATCGAGAGGACAAATATCATCATATAGGAGGAAATATTACATCCTTTCTTTTTCTGGTAAGTTTTATAGATTAAGTGGGGGAAAGATGGATAGTATGACAGAAATGTTTCGAATATGTTCCTTAGTCATTGTTGGAGTTTTCGCCCTATAGATTATCACCAGTCTTATTACACTAGCTTACAAATTAAATTAAAAATTCTGTGTACTACGTTCATATTTTTCTTGCTAATAAAAACTGGTGACTTGTTTGCCTATGGTAAATTAGACAATTTACAATTAACTTACATGTTTGTATGGGTTATTTAAATTACACTGTTTTGGTAACTTTACTATTTGGCGCCATCCTTTCTAATCTTGACTTTTTATACCATACTTTACGGAAATCCCCAGTAAGGAATTCTTCAACAATTAAAATTTATCGAGTTTCGAGTTGCGAAATTTTCTACGTTCGAATGTTCACAGTTTCCAGTTGAGAAATCAAGAGGTGCGAAGACGCCATTTTAAAAATATAACAAAAATGGGTTCCAGAAAAACCTAGAAATTATTTAAAGATTTTCAGGTCCACCGCCAGAGGACGTTATTGAATACCAAAAATTAAAAATGCAAAATTTTACTAAATTTACTTAACTAAAGGGTATTGGAAATACGATCATCCTATGCTTCAAAAAATTTGGTGTATTTTTGATTTCACAAATTTTAGTCTGTTCTTTCAACTATGAGTGGCGGAGAATGGGGGTATTATTATGAAAAAAGTCTAAAATTCCGGTTCTGTTTAACCGATTTTTATTAAATTAGTGTTATTGGAAAGCTTTTCTCCACTTATATAAATTCTGAGCAATCTAACCAGTCATCTGAATGATAGGGTGCCCTGTTTTATTTTTTTAGATGTTGTATTTTCTTCTGAAAATATTAAAAAAGAATATATAATTTTCACTACATTTTAAAAAAGTATATTAAATTAACAACAAAATAGCGAAAACCCCATGTCGATATCTTTTTTTATCCGGAGATATCTTAGAAATGTACCCAGCTTCTTATTTTTTAGGTAGGATTTGCACTTTTACATAGAGAAAAAGGTATTTACAATGAAAATCGATATAGAACCGTAGATTAATACGAAATATTAAAATTTATACAAAGTGTAATAGGATTTTCCCTTTATATGTCAAAGATACGCTAGATTGTGCATATAAATAGTGGTTCCAATGTGAATATTTTGTAGTACACAGGGCATGTTAAATAAGTGTGACTTATCAAACTTATGTTCTTTTAATTAAGATACCTTTATTTTATTAATTTTCCAAATCAACTCACTGGCCTGTTTTAAATGGGATCTGAAATGAATAGTTCGGTGCAGATAACGTTTAAAGCCACATGTTAATTTAATTTTTTTTTATATGTATCTTCATTAGTTGATGAGTTCTTAGAAGAAATGAGATTATTAAAAATGAACATAGTCCCTGGGTCAGATGACATAAACTACAAGCTAATCAAACAGGGAAGTGAAAAATTACTCAAGAAAGCATACAAACTAACGGCGAAAATTTTGAACCAAGGAAAAAGGTCCAGTGATTGGAGATCAGGAATGCTAGAAACAATATACAAAAAGAAGTTCCCGCCCAAACCACAAACTATAGCGAAATCACATTATTAAACACCGCATTTAAAATACAAAACAAAATAACAATAGCAAAGAAAAGGATAATAAAACACAAAACGGAATATGAAGGAATGCCAACAGGGATTTAAGACAGGAAAATCAATAATCGATGTCATACATGTAGTGGCATATTTGAACTACTACAGGTTACTGAGAATTAGAAACCTAAGCAAACCAACTACGATATGATAATAGAGGAATTAGACCAGTGGTGACCGATTCAGCCAAAACGGTTTTCATTTCATAAAAAAAGCAAACAATTTAAATATATTTGAGAGGAAGATAAAGAAAATTCCTAGAACCAAAGAAAATCAACAAAGAAGAATATCGTATGTTGTGGAATAGGAAGCGGAGGATATAAACGGACATATGAAGCTTAAAAGATTAAGATGTAAGACCAAGATTACGTTCAAAACTAAAATGGGAAAACTTCTGTGCTATGCATTAAAAAATATTTGATACGGAGTGATCAAAAATTTGAAATCCTATCTGACTTTTAATTATTCTGTATAAAATATTTTTTATGCCATAGTATAGAGCTTGAAAAGTTGGGATAGGGACATGTAAGCCGTTTTTATTGATTTTCAACGGTTTGGCTGCTACAGACATCTAAATTCAAAAAATGTAATTTTCAGTTGGCTGTAGATCCTTTATTAAACATAATAGACATCAAGTATGATACATCGTTGAAATCAATTCGGCAAGAAGTTTATAAAAATGTAAAAATATACAAGGTACTCCATTAGAAAAAACATAACTTTGAAACGATGTGACCATATGAGACATCATTTGATGAAATAATTTAAATTTGAATATTTCTCCTTTGACTTATCCCACAGTGTGAAAAAATGATTTTGAGTTCAAGTAGTGTCAAAAAATGACACTCTTCATCGTGATGGTAGATATCTAAAATAGTAGACTCTTATTTACACCTATTATATTACAAAATCAAATAATTAAACATTTCTATAGTAAAAAACATCATCTAATTTATATATACTCAAATTAAAAATGGATGAAATAAATTGTGTTTCTGATTACAACTTTTAACTTCTACACACTGTTTAATTTATTTAAGACAATCTGTGGATTTAAAAACATATTTTATGAATTGTTTAGGACTTGTCATAACTTTATTTATTTAAAAATTCTGTCAATAAAGATAGCATGTTAAAAAGGAGACCAAGTAAATATATTTTTAACGCAGTTATAACGCACGCTATGAAGTCGAATGATTCAAAGCGTTGTACCTATAAAAATGCTTTTTTGCTTAAATTTAAAAATGTAGATTATAATATATTAAAACTTATGTTAAGCATTTTTTCGTATTACTGTGTTGTGCCTTGTAAAACGAAGGAGAAAACAAAATGTCAAAATTATTTTTCCTTATTAATATTTGCGTGTTTCATTTTGAAGAATGGCAATTTTATATATACGAGAATTGATAGAATAGAACTTTTAACAGATTTAATGTTTGTAATTTCACTTATTTTTTTCCTGGAATTTTGACTCCAAGAAGCACTGGATACTATTTGAAAATTTTATGGAAAAATTGGAATACAATTTCCATTCATTACAATTTTATCCAACAATAAAAATTAAAATATATAAAATAATTTTATCTTTTGTATTTGATATCTACTAATTAACAATATTATTATTATTTATTATCTTTGACATTTTGCCATGAAGATTCTTCTTTATAAATATATTAATAAAAGAAAAATTACAGTAAAATAACAGCGATGTTCATCAGTTACTTCAAAAAAGTAATTAATTTCATATCATTAGAAGATAAAATTACGAAAAAGTTAAATATAATATTATCCTATATTTTTGGAGTTGTATTTCCAGTTAATTGATCTATTAGCTACAATACGTGATTTAATTTTTCATGGACAGAATAAAAATGATTATATAGGAGGAAGAATTACATCCTTTATTTTTCTAGTAAGTAATATAGATTTAGTAGGGTAAATATGGACAGCATGACAACAACCAAAATGCTTATAATGCCTTAGACGTTTTACTCGCAAACGTCGACGAACGCATTCGACTTTTGCTGGATGTTAGAAATCTTGAAGACTTTTTAACAGTTACAGACCTAGTCATAAGACATGTCAACAGTGAACAAAAAATAAATTCATTTAAAAATTTTAAACCACATCAAATACCCCCAAGACCCAAATTTCAACAGAAACAATCCACAACAAAATAATCATAGATACTCTCAAAACAACGACAATTTCAATAATCAATCACACAACCGTTATTATGTCCCCTACTTCCCTAAACATTTTGAAGAACTCTTTTCTTCTATACAACAATTTCAACAGACCTAATTAATATACAAGCACGACAAATTCCTCCAAAAAAAAATTCTTTACTATTGAACAAGTTTTTGGCAAAGAATGTTTTCAGCCTACAAAACGCTCCTAAACCCACGAACCGACCAGAGCCCATGTCCACTACATCGAGACAACCTTCTCTTCAAAGGCTCCACAAACCTAACAATTTGTTTCAATTAAGAGGCCCCGCCAACTTCACATTTCAGGAAATAAATAATGTAGAATATGAATACAATTACGAACAAGAAGATAACGAACAATATGAAAAAGAACCTCCAAGAACCTTAGTATTTTCACCTAACGAATTATATAACCCCCCCCCAGCTAAACTCCTCATAGACACCGGTATGCCACCCTTCAATTTTAAGACCAATAATTGCCAAAAAATACTTCCCACAATCCATATTTCGACAAAAATTCCCTAACTATCAGAGTTCGATCTAACAAATGAAATCTTAAAATTCGTACTGTTTGACTTCCATGACTTCCATTTTGATGGAATAATAGGCATAAGAGATTTAAGAACATTAAAATTAAATTTAGATTTAAACAAAAAAAAAGGTATCAAGCCAAACCCAAAAAAAATAGTTATTCAGAAATTCCCTATCATTAGAACACAAAAAGAAATCTCAATACTGCCTACACTTTTTGTAAAACTTTTTTTTCGTAACTTCAATAATAGCGGACTAATCTTACTTCGATGCACTAATGCCGCACCCTGTATATCTTGTACCCGTGAAAAACCACATGATAATCCTTGATAACCCATTCCTCTTACTGAACTCCGAGGAACAATGGACAACAGCAGAACAGTGCCCAGAAATTGAAACGTTCTACTATTGTGACCACAGACAATTGCGAAAAAACCAACCTTGCCTAGCTGAGCTGATCCGCAATGGCCGAAACAACTGTTCCACGATAAAAATAGAATTAATAGAAATCCACATCCAACAAATAGATGAAAACCACCTGATCGTCGTTCCCGCTAAACCCGTTGATGTTAGAGTTAGCTGCGAAACAAACGGCACATACAGAGTGTCTTCACCTTCTCTAATTCCGTTAAAAGATTGAACTGTAGAAATCAATAACAAACTATACAGAGAGAAAGATACCGTACACGAAGAACTCGTATTCGAATTACAGAATTACACTTCGAAGTTTCAAATAGATAATTACCCATAGTCCAACTCAAATATGATAAGAAACATCCACCTAACTTAACTGGACAGAACATCCTCACATCATGCGTGGACAAATACTACAATTTTGGCAAGATGCACAATATTCGTCTACAAAAAACTAACCAAGAGATCATGGACATGAAGTTGCAAAATAATCAACCCTTATTTTGCCAACTCAAGAAGGGAGGAGTTATGTAGCCACCACAGGGAGACCACCCAAGACCACTTCCTCAATAACACGAACTGAGTGTCTATAAAGTCGAAGAATTCATAGTTTTGTATCCATAAAAGTGCTCTTTTTGTATTCATAAAATGCAGATTATAAATTATTTAAATTTTTATTACGTGGCGTGTCGTTTTCAACACTTTCAAACTTTCTGCGGTAATCTTTTAAAAAAGCTTTTGTTTATTCCAGATTTTAAATACTAATATTTTTCGTATTACAGTGCCATGTCCTGCAGAACTAAAGAGAAAATAAAACATCATAATTGTTTTTCATTATGAATACAAATGGGTTTTATTTTTAAAGTATTCAATACAGGCATGAGTTAGGAAGAAGATATTTTTAATATATAATTATATATTATAACAGTTATAAGTATAACAGAACCAATAATAGATTGTGTATTTGTAAGTTTAAATTTAATTACCTTGCAGTATTTATTAGTGGATGTTTGGTTGCAATTAACCTTTTAAGATGCATCGCAACATTGGCTACTTCATCATTTGCAAATATTATTTATTGGAATATTATCTAAAAGAAGCACTGCATATTATTTGAAAATTTTTGAAAATAGTTTGGTGTAAAATAGATAGTTTGTATATAAGATTTGTAGGTAAAGGGTTATTTTAATTTAAGATAAAGAGATTTTTTTATGGTGTAGGTTATTTTTATAGCATTTAATTTTTTTTTAATAACAGAATTTTTTATTTTGAACCTGAAGATGTGGCCCATTTAGCCACGAAATCGGTAGTTCTCTTCTCTTTTGCCAATGAAAAATAAAAGCTTAGACTTTGAGACTAAAGGACTTATTTCTTCCAATTCCCTTCATTAATGTACACTCAGATATGGCAACAAGAACCCAATCACAATTTCTTGATGCCATTTTGCTTAGGGGCCTTGAATAAGGACAGGAAATTCGTACATTGCCAACTTTAGACATAATTAATGTAATGTATGTAAAGATTCCTTTTGATCAAGCCGAAACACTCGGTCGTCAAATATTCGAGGAAGCCGTAGTGGTTGAAAATTAAATAGCTCAAATTAAAAGCTCAAATTTTGGAAACTATTTTAAGTCTAAAAATCTAGCGCATGACATACGTTAACGAAATTTTTGTTATATGCTACAAAATTATCCACAGACAGAAGTATTTTCATAGAAATAATTGATCTTCCTGTACATTCTTGTATCCTTGTACTATTATTATTAAATATATATGTATATTGTTATTTTGATGTTTGAGTAAGTTAAAATTTTTTTATAATATTTAAATTTTATTAACTTCACAAATCGGAGTATTATAAATTCCATTTGAACAAAAAGTCTCTATTTCATTAAAAACAAAATACAATGATACATTTTTCTTAGAAAAGCAAATTAAAAAAATGATCTGTTAGAGCTTTATTATGTATTAATTCGAAAGACGTATATGTTATGACCTCCTTAAAACTCTTTTTGCTTTAGCAAATGTATTTAACGCTTTTAGTTGGATAACAAATTTTTGCTTTCAAGGCCTTATATTTTTAAGTCCCCTAGTTCCATATATGCACTTTTAGAAGAATTGTCTTTTCTTCGAAAATAGAAACCATTGAAGATCTATCTCTTCTATTTCTTCAGTTTCTGTGTTTACTATATTACCTTTGTTCTGTCTAGATGAACTTAGTATCATCTATAATTAAGTGTTAACTGGCATTATTCTTTTGATCCATGCCGTTTATTATTATTCAGCATTTTTCTTCTCCTTTATTCTAGTTCTTTTTCTCCACCGACAACTTTCCATAAAATTTTCCTTTGTTTTATTTCAAGTCATATGTTCCTATTCGGAGCACCTCGTCAACTTTGTATTAAGATCAAAATCTGACTTTCCTTTTTAAACTTCTCTTAGCATTATTTTTTCACTATAGTCTGATTAATATTTTCTTTTTCTTTATGATTCCCATATTTTGTATTCACATCAAGCAAAACTGTTTCTTTGTAATTTTTGGATTCTCTTCTATGACATGAGACGTTTATATTTATAAAAAAACCTCTTTTTAACATTTTTCAATAAATGGTATTTTATTTTGACATTTTGAAAAATAGCAACATCAAGTCCTTTATAACAAAAATTGAGGTAATTATCTGCTTTGCGGAAGCTAATAGCAATTACTATGCTTCCAATAATGCAGTAAACTAACTCAAACATTTGAAAACAAAACAATAAAAATACCATTCGACCCTAAATTCTATAAAAACGTTTTTTCAAATGGCTTCCAACTGTCACTTTGAAACGTTCTGCTGTTATTATCTCGTGTATGATAAAATTTTTGTCTTATTTATATTGTACTTGAGCCAACATATCTTATTTTTATTTTTAGATGATTACTGTGTCCATAACAATGGCTTGCGATCGTTTGGAAAAAACTGGTAAAGAACTAATCAACACTTGCTACCAGCTAACTTACAGGCAAACCAATAAAAAGTTAAAAGACGAATTCATCAACTTAACAAAATACTGTGAACAACTGAGAGCCACATTCTCCGCAGCTGGTTTTTTTAATGTCAACCAAAAAGCTCTAAATACTTTATTTTCTTGTGTAATAACTTATATAACGACATACATACAATTCTATATAGCGATTGTTTCACGTACCAATTTAACTACATATTCATAATAAAATATAAAATTTACAACAATATTTTTTTCTATCACACATATTTTTAAGTAATGCCAAGAAAAGTAATGTAAAGGAGGTAAATCAAGAATCCTTTCATTGATTGATTACAAAAATAACAAAGAGATTTCTAGTTAACTGTAGTTTATCAATTACAACAGTTTTTTATTAGACTTTATAATAAAATAACTGCAAAACATTTTAAGAAATTATGCCATTCCTGTGTGAGATATTCGCCTCAGAGACAAACACTCATTTTGATAGGATGAGTTGGCCTCCATTAAAGCTGGAATGAAAAATGTTGTACATAAACCGTCAAACTAAACGCTAGTAACGTAAAAAAAATGTCGGTTGGTCATAGTTTATAGAAATTAAACGAGAAAACATTACCGACATCTTCGATAAATTGAATACATTTTATTTTACCACTTTAGACCTTGCCAATGCTTTTCACCAGATCGAAATGAGTAAATATCTTATAGAAAAAACCGCTGTTTATGTAAATAATGACCATTACAATTTATGAGAATGCTCTTCAATCTCAGAAATACACATTTCAACGGGCTATGGACTTTATTTGAAATGATCTAATCAATAAAATTTGCATGGTATAAATGATCGATATTATATTTAGTACAAGAGCATATTCAAATCCTAAAAAAGATCAGAATTCAGAATTACGCGAATCAAAACTAAAAATATAGTTAGATAACAGCAAATTTCTAAAAAAAGCAGAATTTTTAGGGCACATTAACACCTGACGGTATAAAATCTAATACAAAGAAAACTGAGGGGATAAAAAACCTCTCGAATCCTCGTACTCAAAAAGAAATTAAATCATTTTACGGTCTAATGAGATCTTATCGTAAATTTATAAAAACACTTTGAAAATAACTAAAATCATGATACATTGTTTTAATATTTGTAAAAATATTTAATTTTACAACCTTTTTTGGCTTACCCCGATTTTACGAAAGGTTTTGAGGTAATATATAAGGGGTCGGCAACCTTTTTTGGCAAGGGGTCAAAGTCAACCAAAATGTGAGAAATAAAAGACTGTTTCGAGTCACTAGTATTTTTGTTTTAAAACTTTTTTTCATAAATAATAAGATAAATTGTATTGATAAAAAAATAATACAACTCTTTTAAACTTTAAACATAAAAAATCAAAACTTATGATGATTACTAATGTTACATAATGCATCTTTTTGACACTTTTTTCACAGATTCTTTCGCGACGGTTTGGTTGGTTTTGTGTTTTTTACATTTCTGCAAAAATTTTGGAACGTTCGAGCACAATTGTTTCATTTTCTTTATTTAGTCTGGCAAACATTTTTTTTTCGTCCCTTTTTTTTTATTTACCGTAGTTTACGCGCAACCGCTCAAAATTAATGGTGATCATTTCAATTGTTGAGCAGTTTATTTTTACACTATGTAGACATAAAAACTACTGCTAAACAAATGAAACAACAAAAAATTTCCATACATTTAGAAACATAATGGTTCATTTGGAAAAAACTGCTATTCCCATTTATTATTATTTATTATTCACGATAAATTAAAAAGATCTGAAATATTGATAAAAACTGTAGAAAAGAAATTAGAAAATATTTACCCATATATCTGAAGTAAGAAAGGTTTAATAAATGGATTTGGAAAAGTAGTTAGATGGTTATTTGGAAATTCAGACTCAGACGATGGTGAAAGATATGACAAATCCTTAAATATTTTACAAGAAAACTAAAAAAATGTTTTAAAGGAAATTAATTTACAAATGTTATACAAAATTAATAAACCATTACCATCAGTCAGTAATAGTTTTATCACAGTGGAATTTTAAACTTAAATATTTTTAAATTAATTGTTTCAACTCTTAATTTATGGAAACTATTAATAATAAATATGAAAAGATAAATTATACTTATCTGAATTTCTACAGTATTCCATAGCGTTTTAAGATCTATTCAAATCGTCCCAGGTTTCGGTGTCCAAAACACACCATTCTCAAGATCTAATAGACGATTGACAGATTTTTGACAAACGTAAATAATTTCATATCATAAACATTTTAACAAATCACCACCAAGCAATTCATGCATATAAAATTTATTTTTTCTGTAAAAGGACAACAACAACCCAGGTATATATACTATGAATTTTACAATAAATTTTTAATTTTACAACAAATGATATATTTTACAATGGGATCTAATGTCAATCATTAAACGGGAGTGAAATCCATTTAAAAATGAGTCAGGTTTTTAGTTTAATTGTTACGTTCTATTTAAAGTTTTTCTCGTTCTTGTTCATTACTTAGTGTTATAGTTGTTATTGTTTATTAAAGTTGTAAATTTTATATCACGAATATTATTTATCTTTTGTTATACGTTATTTTTTATGTTATTTATATTAATAAAATGTATATTGGCAGTTTCTGAGAGGACAATTTATTTGGAAGAATGATGGGAAAACGATAAAGTATGAACACCTGTTAATCTTAAAGATGCAGTAAAGATGCTTCTTTTAACTTATTAATTAAAGGTAAAAAACTAAAACAATTAAGCCGAAACCTTTATTTAGACTAAGACAGTCTAAGAAGAGCTTAAGTTAAACTTCGCCTTTTTGTAAATTTTTAATAATTACAAATAAAGACATGAATGACTGGAAATAAACCAATGCGAGAGGCTAAAAGATAAGAGCCTGAAATAAGATAAAAACGGACTAGATCATTAAAAAGTTTATACGAGAGAGGGAGAAGATTACATTTTCTTAAATGATGCTTTAGTGCCCTTTTTAATTTATGTGCTTTGCAAAAGAAATTATTAGATAGAGCAAAACTTGATGGACTGCAACGGGTGGTTTGTTTAGCTTTAACCTCATTTTATAAAATAGCGTGTCTAAGCCGAAAAAAAAATAAATTTGATTTAACAATGTTTTGTAATATAAAATATAAAGTCAGTAGTTCTTGGCAGTATTGTAAATATCTGAGTGTTTTCGATTTTTTTTTGTCATTCTGTATAACAAATATAATAACATTTCTATAATTTAAAAACTAATCACCCGATCTAACTTATTGTGGGAACTATAATGCAAATCGTAAATTCAGTTTGTCAAAAAATTATTTCTACGAAAATGTTAATAACTCTCTGTGATATGCGACGTTCAGTTATTACTAGATCTCACAGATACAAGACGTGAAATAATTAATGTAGACTGTAGACTTTACTTGAGGTAATACGCTTGCCATTTATCATGATTTTTTTGACATTATTATTTCGCGCTCAGATTATACCGTTTTTCGTTTAATTATCTGATATGCGTACAAAAATCGCTAGAATAATATGAATACAAAAAAAAGTATGATGTGTAAAAATGGTTTTAAAACAAATAAAAAAACGATTTACTTTAAATAAAAAAGAATTTTAGAAAATTATAAATTTGAAAAGGCTAATTTTAGCAATATTTTAAGTTACATAGATAGCTCGACAAAATTAAATATAAATTATAGAAAAAAAGTTTTTTCAAAATTTTTTCGAAATTAATATTTATTATTATTTTTAAAATGTTTTAAAATTTTTCAATTGTTACGTTTTAATGTAGTTGAAAATAGTTTGTATTAAAACATTTATTGAGATAATTAGGCGTTGCCAGTCTTCTGTTTTATTTATTTAAGATATTCTAGACTACATAAAATCATAAGTTTTACGTATGGTTGAACTAGTATTGAAGAAGAGATTCCAAAAATGACTGAATATACAGGTTGATGTATTTAACAAACCAAAGTGACTAATAATATTAGAAAAACGGCAAATCTAGCAACATTGCAAATGCCAAATCTGGAATCTTCGTATCCCAAATTTTGTAGAATTCGGACTAGCAATTTACGAGATAATTGGCCGTTTCCAGACTTTTGGTTCACTCTGTATATTAATTTTATAAAAATTTAACAGCTCATAAAGTAATAAAAGCCAAGGTATAATTTCAAAGCTTGTTCCATCCAACCATAAATAAATATTCCTGGCATTCAATTATTTGCCAAAAAAAGTGCACTAGGTGCGGTACATGCACTCTAGGCTGTTTCAGATCTATAATAATAAAAGGACGAACCTCTTCTTTCTTTATCTAATATTCTTTGCATGCAGTTTATACTCTGCCCACTTTCCGCTGACTTAAACACTATGATTTTATAATATCTTAAATGTATTCTAGCTGATGATTGATCTATAATTCACCACAAGAAGGTGTACGCATATTTTAGCACACGAATATATTTTTCTTACGCAAAAATACAGTTCTTCAATGAATCTTTACCCATGCGACTTGACTAAGGTGAATATGAAATAAGTCGAGAACCACATATTTAAACCAATGTTTATAATAAAATTAAAAATAAATAGGCATAAAGATAAAAGTTAGTCTGTACCTTATTATTTTACGTTTTAAATATTTTATGTTATTACGGAATTTTCCACGTAATACTAAATAATTGTAATATTACTCGGTACATGCTTATTTCAATAGTCAACAATTTTTTTAACAATTCTCTAAACTATTAAATCAAAGATCGTCTTTTTATAAAAACAATGGTTAAGCAGTAAACAAAATATTTTATTGAACTAATTCGCAATCTTATTTTACTCAAAGCGTACAGCATTAGTGAATTCGCTGAAGAAATTTTTTTAATTATTTTATTTATTAAGTAGATTGCGAAGCATATTGGAAATGCCACGATTTATTCTTCTTGTAATTCTTCAAGATTTTGTGTCTTATTTTTTAAACGTCATTTTTAATAAGAAAAATCAAAGGGAAACACAGTGGGAATGTTACATTTAAAATTCGTACACAATCGAGGGAGAGCAGCATAAAGAAATGTACAATGTATGCCCTCCACGTGATATGCAGGGATCGAGCGAAAACTACACCCCCATTGGTAAATCGATAAAAAAGGTATATAAAGAGATAATATAATAGTTACTGTAATTCGTAGACCACTTAAATTCAATATGGAAAAATCACATTGCAATCCCCAATCAATAGGCTAACTGGGATGGGTTCTAAACCAGGGCCCGTATGTAAATATGTCATAACGTAATTAACAGGTGTGGACTCAGAACATCGCGCAAATTTTTAGATTAAAATGATACATACTACGTAAAACATTCTTACCTTATAACTTTTGTAGCGCGTGTTCGTAATTTATAAAAATAAAATTGCACTTTTACTACACTGTCATATACGTCATATTATATCTATTAGTTTGTAACACAAGAATTAGCATAAATAATTAACAACTGGAACATATTTAAAGTTTGTGTAATTTTTTTAACGATGGCACATTGACATTTTCTCAAGCAAAATCGACTTCTCTACCTTTTAAAACATCCACAATACTGCAGATAATTGGAAAACCAGGATTTTTATTTAAAACACTTTCCAAATTTCCATTTCACACGATTAGCAACGGTTCTAGAAGTTTGAAAAATGAATTGGCGAAGAACAAATATTAGGTTCAATGCCTCGACTAGAGAGAATTTGTCTAATGTGGGTAAATGCTGGAGGTAACCAATAGCTAATGGGATTCTCGAAAAATTGGCATGTCAATCTTTATTGTTGAATTCGAAAAGGCTTGTTGCGCATTCAAGACAGAAAGTGCATCATTTGCATTCATCTGTTCTACCACACATTTCACCTCGTTAAAATAACAATAATAACTTGTTGCCTCTATCCATGTGCCTCATCGCGTCACAAAAGGCTTTGGTGGTAACGGTATATTTGGAAGTTTTTCATTAAATATTTTCGTACGAGATGGAGCTGTTAAAAATACTTTTTTAACACTAGGAATTAACTTATCTACATTAGGATAAAAGTCTCTAACAGTTTCAGCGACGCGGTGAAGCCCATGTGCCAAACATGTCACGTGTACTAAATTTTTGTCGTCGACTTGCTACCTTCATATATGCAACCCCATCTGTTAAAAACAGCAGGACACGCTCTTTATTAATATCGTTGATCTCACCCCACGTTGATTTGAGACTCTCATTGACAGTCAAATTCTGTATCGGCGTTTGTGGGTTCTAGTAACCGTACCGATATTAAATGGGCTCGCATTGGAATCAACTCGTCCATCCCTCCAACTATCACGTTAGCGACGTTTTGCCCTTTAATGTTGGTGGTTTCGTCAACAGAAACTCCATAAGTCTTTACCATGCAATTCTGAACTGATGTCAGCTTTAACCTGATTGTACACTGGCAATAAATAGTTTATTCTTAGGGTAGATTCCGCAGGTACACTAACACTGCTGTAGTTTCTATTAATACAAGTTTGTAAAAATTGTCTAAACTCAGGTTTTTCTAATGTAGTCCACGGAATGTTGCAAGTCACCATCGTTTTACCTACTAAATCAAAATCAAAATTAAAACGTTGCTGTCGTTCACTGGCACGTACATTTCCACTAGAACATGGTTGATATTATTCTGTTTTAACGTGCGTAAAATCTGTGACTTCATTTTATAGGATAACACTTTGTCACAAATTACACAAAATACGTTAACACCTTTAAATTTTAATTCCGGAAAATCATTTATCCACCGCTCCATCTGCAAAACAATTGTTAATTCTGGTTACGTGTTTTGATGTGAATTGCGCTGACAACCTGCATTCATTTGCTTGCTCTACGGCCACACCCACTGAGTCAGAAATATGAATCTGACTATCTGCTTTCACCAGGTTGCGACTTTTTTTTATAAATAATATAATTTAAATAAATAATATATTCTATAGGTCTTCATCCGTTTCTATTCCGTAAGTTATTGAAAATCTTTTCGATATTATGCTTATAGGAAAAAATAAAGGACTTTGTTTTTGGAACTATAGTTTGCTAAGTTTGCTACTTGACTTTAGGGGGTATTTTTTTGTTCATTTTTTTTTAGTTTATATTAACTGATAGAAACAAGTCTTGGAAAATGGTATTGTCAGATACCAAAACCTAGGTAGACTTGAATACATATTAAAACGCTTTGGAAGACTGTGGAAATTCAAGATAAGTAATATATATATTTCCATATTTATTACGAATAATTTCCATAAAGTAAGAGTTGAACAATCAATTTTATTATTATTATTATTATTATTATTATTAATATTTACTGACCGCGCTCGTTGACATAAAAATAAATATGGGAAAGTTCTTATGTTTTGTGTCTGGTTTTAGATAGAGAGTCAGTCATTCTTTATTTCTGACTAACTTTCAGACAATTTTCCGCTCTCATTCGACGTTTGATTGGTAATATTTTAAAAACGTATGGAAAACCCTTGATCATATCAAAGGTGCACCTGAATTCTTCTCGTTCAACTTGTTTCTACGATGTACCACACTTGTTGTCTAAAATAAATAATTGGAAAACCACTGACATAGGAGATCAAAACGAATCCATATCTTCAATTTCAAAATTAACTTCGATGTTGCGGAAATTTGCATTTTGTAGATTTTAATCATTATAGATAAATATTTTGTAATTGTCAAAGGAAATTACTTAATAATCGAACACAAATACATAAAAATAGTTGCTCTCAATCTCCAGTAGATTTTATAATACCCATTTTCAATTTTGGATTGTCTATTCTACCTAAACCAATCATTTAAAATCCTAGTGCATCCTTAAAATAATCATACCTAGGGAAGAAATGAGCAAAATCCATAAAACACCTTGTATCGTATCTAGGTTACAAACACCGTAAAAGGCAAATATGCGCTATATTTAGACCCGCCTTGAAGACTTCTATTCGTCGTTTAAATAATTCTTTTTACCGATGAAACAACCTGTATAATGCAATCGTTAAATAATTATTGTTGTAATATTAATCACACTCTCCGCACTGGGTACAAATAAACAAAATGATTCTACATAGAATAATAGTTTAATGACATCCATTGAATTTCATCACAGCATTCACTAGTACTACACTAATATAAGTCTCCAGATGTAATTTATTGATTTTGCTCCTAGCTATCCTACGCTATAAAGTTTTTATTTAACAGTAGCTCGAATAAATCCTAATAACTGATAGATTTTAAGACGTGACGATGAAAAAGTGGCAACTCCCTTTCTTTATTAATATACCAAGTGATTTGTGAATACTTGATTTGTCTAATTTTTGGTAAAACTCTACACTATTGGCTAGCATTCAATTGATGTTCCCAAAAGTTAGAAATTCCAGGATCGGCTTCAGAAAAATTAATTGGGACGGATCATACCAAATAATCCACCTAGTATGCGAATTTTAAAAATTGTAATAAATGATTTTCAAATACACAATGAAAACTATGTGTTACATCTTTTTCACATTTTTATTGAATTTGTAATAAATGAACAATTTTATCTAAAACTAAAAAGTGACCATCACATATCATATCACACAATACTGTATTAATTTAAAACGAACAATGTAAGTTGTAGATATGAATACACCATTACCATAATTTGGTCTAATATTGAGGACCGTATTAGATATTTTTTCAATTTTTTAATTTTTCGGCAATAATCAGACGACTCTAGTCAATTAATGACAAATCCATGTGTCTTAGAAATGTGTTTGTTATGTTTAAATTTGTCAATAAACAATAATTTGTAACGACTTATAAAGAATAACAACAATTTTAAAATAAAAAAATAGAACTACATAAAACAAAAAACATCTAGAACATAAAAAATAAAATCAGCAGTGTTTAGGGATTTTATAGAAATTTGCACAATAAATTAAACACTGTATTTATTCCATTTGGCTCTTCCACATTTTATATTAATATCAATCTTTATTAGTACAAATAAATTTTAGTCACCTGTCCTTAAATCACTAAAATTATTTTTAATGTTACAGAAAATTATAACAATAGATTCATGTAATTTATTCTTTGATCCAAATCTTTTTTTTAATTTTTATTACCATTACAAGACTTTACCACGTTATGCTTTGTATAATTAATAAACAGGCAAATATTATTTTCATAGTTATGGACGTCATATTTTGGAATTTATATTATAATATCTACTTTTCCTGGATGTTACTGTAACGAGAACAAAGATTACATTTTGAAATAAACAAGCTATACAAAAACGTTTTTAACTTTAATTAAATAAAATTTATGAAGCACTGACACTTAAATGTAATATTCTGTAAAATTTTAATAGTTGTCCAAGGTAAGATGACAATTATAATGATGCTGAGTCACAGAGTAATACGAGTGACTTAATTACCATGGGAAACTTATTTTTTTCATCTTTATGAAACTTGTAGCAATAAATATAACGAAGGGTTCTATGTATAAAAACATAATTATAATCTTTAATAAAAATACTTTTTCGACCGTGGCATTTCTGAAATATAAAATAGAATTCCTTAAAAATTAGACAACAGTTAATCACCGCTTTATCACACTCTGAAATCTTAGATGAGGCCTTTTGCGTCAAGATTGTGTGGTAACATTATTTGATTATATTATTTGGAACTTTTTATGCGTACTGTTTTCGTTGACTTAATTAAGTAATTCGATGCAGTTAATCAAAATAATACATCAAAGAAGTTAAGTTAGTTATTGTTTTTGTAAGGTTTTCAATGTTTTAAGTTAATGATTATAATGCAATGAATTACGGTGTGCCTTAGTGGACAGTTTTGTGACAACAGTTATTTAATATAATATTTTTTTGAACAAAAACACTGACAGTTGCGATCAAAGGTCGATTGCAGTACAGTCTGTAGTTCATTAGGATTTAAAAAAAAATATTGGATATTTAAGAAATAAAAATAGATTTTAGCAAATCTTATTTTAAATTATTTGTTTCAACTCTTACTTTATGGAAATTATTCATAATAAATATGGAAAGATATATAATATTTATCTTGAATTGAATTTCCACAGTCTTCCAAAGCGTTTTAATATGTATTATATGACTTTGGAAGACTATGGAAATTCAAGATAAGTATTATTTATCTTTCCATATTTAAATCTTATTTTGTTCCATTAAGAGAAGCAGTAATTTATCATCATTTAGGTAGTTGAACATACATCTGTTGACATAATTAGCTCAATATTTATTCAAAAACTAGACTAGAAGACATCTAAAGCCGCATAAAAATGATAAAAAATCGCGAATATAGCAATAGAACAAAGCTTATGGAGTATTACTGTTTTATTTATTAGAATAAAAATGACATTCATATATCTTCTATGTAATACTAAGTGTCCTATAATATTTTTCCACAGTTTAACAGATTAGGTATAACTTTTAAAGAGATTAACATATAAAGGAGAAAAGTTTTTTCCAGGTTATAAGAAACTATTTATTTTTTATTTCAGAATATGGCGAGTACTGAGTAGGTCGTACGATTTGGTGCTCCTGTAAATATTTTAAATTTGCAAGTTTCTACGTTAAAAAGTTATTCTGTGCCTTTGTTACACTATTATCTGCGTGCAGAGAGTGTAAGATCTTGAAAAAGATAAGTAATAACACGAGAAATACGTGATGAAATAGAAACAGCCGTACGAAACGCGGTAAGTGAGACCATAAAAAGTGAGGCGATAACAATAGAAATCTTCAACAAAATGACCAAAGCAGTAACAAAAACTATCAATGATAAAATTGTAAATATCGAGAAGTCAGTAGTAGTAAAAAAGAAAACAGAGGCCGAAAAAAACAAGTTATCAAATGAATCTACTGAAACTAAAAGAAAAATCACCGAAATTGAAAATAAAATGGCAAATATAATTACAGAAAAAAACATCATGGAAGAGAAACTGGACTATTTAGATCAGAGAAGTAGAAATTGTAACCTAAGAATTTTTAATTTGTATGAAGGTAATGAGGAAACTACAAATGAAATAAAAAATATCTTTAAATCTAAAATGGCTCGAGATATAAAAAATGAAGATATCCAGATAGCTTACAGGTAGGCAAAACAAATGTGGGGAAAACTAGAGGCATTTTCCTGAAACTAATCAGTGTTGAAATCAAGGAAAAAATATTCACCAAGAAAAAAATGCTAAAGGGAACAGGAGTTGTAATAAGAGAGGACCTGACTAATATTAGGGTTGGACTGCTTAATGATGCAATTGAAAAAGTGGGATTGAAAAATACATGGACCGCTAATGGCAAAATTTATATTAATAAAGACAATATTGTCAGATTAATTAAAAATAGACCTGATTATGTTAAAATATATGAATACTTTTTTTTTCTCTTTGTATTATTATAAAGTCTTTAGTTGTATTTTTCTGTAATTAGGTATATTGAGATTGATACCAAAATACAAAATAATTTTCAAGATTACATAAGGGAAAGGGATCGAAGGAGCAATGGTATAGGTATTGTACATTTTAATATTCGTAGCCTTCAAAAACACTTTGATGAAATGCTAGCCTATATAGATACAGCAAAAGATTTTTTAGATATAATAATATTATCTGAAACTTGGAAAATTGAAAATATTAAAGATTTTTCAATACCAAACTATAAAATACATCATAACGAGTCTTGTACAAATAAGTGTGATGGAGTTATACTCGTAATTTACACAAAAAAATGACATTTCGGCAAATACGCAAATTAAGAACATAAATGCAAATAAATTTCTACGAATAGAGTTTTTCTCAAAAAAAATATTACATAATAAAAAAATAGGTATAACTGCATCTTACCGTCCTCCATCTACAGAAAAAAAGTATATATTGATGATCTACAAGGCCTACTTTGAAATCTTGCAAAATGAGTGTCTTGAAATTTTTGCTGGTGACATAAATATCGATTTGAAAGATATCAATTCTAATGATACTGCTAATTATCTAAACATCTTAAACTCAAACGGTTTTATATCTTTTATCAATAAGCCTACAAGAGTAACTGCCAACACTTCAACTACCCTTGACCACATTTTTGTAAGATCAACCATGGAAAGTACCAAAAAAATTGAGATTGAATCAAACGTATTTCTCTTAGATATGACTGATCATCATAGTCCTTTTATTTTTATATCAGACTCATCCAATAAATCAATCAAGTCAATTATTAATGATCAAAAGAGTTATACTGTTCTAAATTTAAATTTATTAAATGATTTGATTAGTAAAGAAAACTGGGTGGATGTACTAAGTACAAACGACACACAAGCTGCTTATAATATTTTTATTAATAAAATACGCACTTACATTAATAAATCAGAAAAAACGAAACAGACTCCTCAAAATAAAAATAAAAAAATCAAGCCCTGGATTACATATGGTATTATCACTTCCATTAAACACAGGGATTATTTAAAAAAAAAACTTATTTAAAAACTACTCAGACGAACTAGAACTTCAATATAAAAATTACAGAAACAAAATAAATACATTAATTAGGAAAACAAAAAATGATTAATACAGAAAAAAGGTGGAAGACGCAGACAAAGACTACAAAAAAATCTGGAAGGTTATAAATAGTATAACAGGATATGAAAAAAAATCTAATCACATCGAAAACTCAATTATTATAAATGATAAAAACGAACCTGTAAGTAGTAATAAAGAAAAAGCAAATATGTTTAATAATAACTTTATAGAACTGGGTGAAAAAATGTCAAAAAAAATTAATCAAACCACTCTACCCGAAAATTTCTTAGAATCAGATAAAAACAACTCTCGATATTCCTGCAACCTGTTACAGACAACGAAATTATTGTATTAATATCTAAATTAAAAAATAATTCTGCTCCTGGAACTGATAAAATTTCAGCTAAAACAATAAAACATATCCACAATTATATTACATCTCCTCTAAAACACATAATAAATCTCTCTTTCACAACTTCTAAAATACCTTCCCAATGGAAGGAATCTGTAGTGACACCTATATTTAAAACAGGTGATACAACACAATTTAGTAACTATAGGCTTATATCTGTCATAAATAATTTTGCCAAGATATTTGAGCAGGCCTTAAAACATAGAATCATAAATTTCTTTAACATCCACGATTTAATCACAGATAAACAATATGGTTTTATTCAGGGTTCTAATACTGAAAATGCCGTAGCTGATTTTCTGGCCGAAATAGTAAAATCCTTAGACGAGTCATCAAAATGCCTTGCGATATTCCTTGATCTCGCCAAGGCTTTTGATACCGTCTCACATGCAATTTTAATGGAAAAGCTAGAACATTATGGAATCCGGGGTTCAGCTCTACATCTCCTTCAAAATTACCTTGAAAATAGAATGCAAATAGTAAAAATAGATAACGAACTAAGCACAAAGTTAAAAGTTAAAACAGGAGTCCCGCAGGGAACAGTGCTAGGCCATTATATTTTTCCTAATATATATATATATATTAGATAAAGTATATTCACTTATAATACCACTAGTGCCGAAAAAATTTCCTGATAATAATTTAGGCACGTGTGGTATTCGGTAAGAAAATTTTACACCATAAAATTTCAAAACTTGACAGACATGAATTAAAAAAGTTAAAATGTGGCTAAAAGAATTTGCAAGGTTGGCTAGTTGTGCGTTTGTCATCTGTCATATTTGAAATCATTTAGTAAAAAGTGAAAAGTTTGTAAGTCAATAATTGCATTTTAAAATGTCTCGATTTGGGAAAGAAAACCAAAAAAATATTCGGGAGGAAGTGCAACTTTTAAAACCCCATAATACAAAAAAGTCAAAGGCGAGTGTATGGAAACAGTTTTCGGAATTTTGCCACGAAAAGTCGTATAAAATAGACGAGTCTGTAGGTGTTACAGAACTGGCTAATATTTTAGAAGATTACGCTTTCAACATGAAAAAGAAAAATTTTGATGAATACAAGGAAAGTGTCGTTAAGGTGATGTGGAACTCCACCGCGAAGCAGTTACAGGAAATGTTTTATGAAAAATATAAAATAGTTTTCAATCCATTTTCTGACGTGGAATTTGTAACAGCTAGGGCTGCTCGGGATGCTAAGAGAAGAAAATTGCAAAGTGACCCATTAAAAAGAAAGCAAAGTGCCGCGGCCTTAACTGGTGATGAGTACAAAAAAATTGTCGAAATATGGGATGAAGATACTCCGGAAGGCTTGCAGCGTAAATTTTTCTATATCGTTTCGCACGAGCTAGCTTGGAGAGGAGGAGAAGGATTTTCTTCGTGCATTCAATATTTCAAAGAAGAAATAGATAATTTGGGAAACTTAACAGGCCGGATCGAATATAATCCACTTTTTTCTAAGACAACTCAAGGTGGGTCCAAAAAATTGGCAGATAGTAAGTGGTTAATAAAAAATGATGGAAATCTTCGAATGTGCCCTGTTCGCTTGTACAAGAAGATGATCGAAAAAAGAGGAAGTTCCATCAAAACTAGATTATTTTTAACCCCAAATCCAACATGGGATCAGTTAAATTCAAAAGGTTGGTACAAAAATTGCCCCGTAGGACAAAATACTATAGCTTCCTGGTTTAAATCAGCAGTATCTTCTATAGGGATTGATACTAAAAAAATCAAAGTGACCAATCATTCCGCAAGAGCGACAGCTGTATCTAATCTGGCCAAAAAGGGAGTCGACGAACAACAATTAATAAAGATTACAGGGCACAGTAACAGCCAGTCAATAAAGCCATACCTACAGCTGGATGTGGAGCATCATCAAGACATGATTGAAACCATATGAGAAGAAGTATACCTACTACTAGCAAATTTAATGATAACCAAGGAACAATATCAGCAGAAAATACTTTACAGAAAATTCAAACATACAAATCAATTCAAACCTAACCCAACCTGCAATCGTTTATAATAGCTGTATTTTTAATATTACTAACAATAACAAATAATTTTGTATTTCTTAATCATTGTTCAATTGTTGTTCATTTATAATTTAAATATATTTTTCCATCTATCAGCAATTTAAATAAAATCCAATTTTAGCTTTAATAAATAAACTAAAATTATTACTGATACAAATCTATTTCACAGGTGGTAGAAGTATGTTTTGTACAAGTAATTTAAAGCAAAATCTCGATCAAATCCGACGCTCATGTTAATTACCTGATAAATTACCAATTTTAGTTACACAACATATAAAAGGTAAGTTAATCAAAACCCAAACTTTCGTTAACCAAATATTTTATTTGACTAAAGGTGGTAGAGGTACCTATTTTATATTTTGTTTAAGCAATTTAACTTGATGTCGCTCAAATCCTATATCAATTTTAATTAACGGATAAATTATCAATTTTAGTTACACCAAAATATAAAAACTAAGCTAATAAGAACCCAAACTTTCGTTACAGAAACATTTTATTTGACTAAAGGTGGTAGAAGTGTATTTTCAACAAGTAATTAAAAAGTTATGTCGCTTAAATCCGGCATGAATGTTAAGTACCGTATAAATTACCAACTTTAGTTACGCAAAAATATAAAAACTAATCTAATAAAAACCCAAAATTTTGTTAACCAAATATTTTATTTAACTAAAGCTGGTAGAAGTAACTTTGTATAAGTAATTTAACTCGATGTCGCTCAAATCCGACAACAATGTTAATTACCGGATAAATTACCAATTTTAGTTACTTAAAAATATAAAAAGATAGCTAATACGAACCCAAACTTTCGTTACACAAATATTTTATTTGATTAAAGGTGGTAGAAGTATATTTTCTACAAGAAGTAATTTAAAGTAATGTCGCTCAAATCCGACATAAATGTCAAGTACTTATAAACTACCAACTTTAGTTACACAAAAATATAAAAAGTAAACTAACAAGATCCCAAACTATCGTTAACGAAATAATTGTATTGACTAAAGATGGTAGAAGTATATTTTGTACAAGAATTTTAAAGTAATGTCACTCAAAGAGAGAATTACTTATTTTCTAGGTGTCGCTAGCGCCCTCATTGGTAATTGGATGAGTTGTTAATAGAATAGACGGTCATGACTACAGCAAAAATCCAGAAAGCCAACTTTTAAAATAATTAGTACGCTAATTTAGCACAATATTGTTGGTGACATTGAAAAGTTTAAATTTCGCGGAAAAATCTAAAGATCCTATTGGATGTCACTAATGTCAAAAACAGTGTTTTGCTAAATTCCCCAACAGGGTACTAATTATTTTAAAAGATGGCTTTCTGGATATCGTACCTGAGCTTACGTCAATATGTGCTGACAGTTGTTTAAATAAAAATCTTAAAAAAACAGATAATGGAAAACTTAGAAAACTATAAAGTGTGTAAGTTTTGCAAAACAATTTTTCATGTTATTATGTGCCATCCCCGACTGACATATTTAACCAATTTAATAGAAGATTTAGGCCAAGATATGTCAAAAATTGGACTATTTAAGAAAATTCAAGAGAATTTGCTACAATTATCTAATAATGGCAAATTTATATATATGCCAAAAAGAAAATTAAATAAAGTAGTCTCGAAGTATTATTTGTATGTCGTTCACCTTGTTTTTCACCATTAAGAAAGGAAGATGTGCTGGAAGAATTTCTGAAACACTTAGCTTTGATTAAAGAAGAAGAAATTTAAATAAAAGAAAACAGTGAATAATTGCAGTGTATTTGTACCTAGTTAATAAATATTAACAATTGAAATGGCAACTTTTTTAATAACACCGTCGAGTCGTTATGTCATGCGCATATAAGCGCTTCTCAAGGTCAAAAAAATTTCCAGTGAAATTTCGTCTAGGGTACCCACCAAGAGAAAAATTTCCGGAAATTTTGGTGGTTGCCATAGAAACCATTTAAAAGAAAAGCATTTGATTGGTTATAAAATAGAGGTGTAAAATTTTCCATGAAATATTTAGGTATTGTCGTAGATCAGCATATACGGTGGACAGAACATATAACAATTGTCCTTAAACGATTAAGAACACTTATGCATAGGTTTTATATTTTAAGGGATGTATTATCAAGAAAAAATTTAATAATTCTTTATCACTCGCTTATTGAATCTATTATAAGATACGGCATAGTAATATGGGGCGGTGCTTTCAATAGCAACTTAAACGAACTCCGGATCACTCAAAATACACTTATTAAAATTATATTTAAAAAAAATAAACTATATCCCACAGAACACCTATATAGCGAAACGAATATTTTGAATATAAATTTAACTTATGCTTTTCGGTGCATAGTCAGAGTTCATAACAACAAAAATAGATATAAACTAAACAATACCTGTTTTACAAGATCGACAGTTAAAGATAATTTCTACTTTCAAACATTTAAAAAAGCCATCACAGTAGTGATACAAGGCGGATACTGGCTCAAATTTGACCTTGAAAATGGCCTTTAAAGTGACCTTAGTGGTTTTGGAAAAGTTTCCTCGGAAAATGGCTTTGGAAAATTTTCTTTACCACCGCCCCCGACCTTGAAATGGGCCTTGAAAGTGGCCTTAATGCTTGTGGAAGAGCAGCCTTTGTAAAATGGCATTGGAAAATATCCACCGCCGCCACCTCCGCCGCCCCCGGTCTTGAAAATGGCCTTAAAAGTGGCCTAGATGGTTTTAAAAAATGTGTTCTTGGAAAATGGTTCGCCCCGTGAGCCTTGGCCGCCTCTAAAAAGTGGCCTCTAAAAAAATGGGGCTTTTGAGGCCCACCCCCCAGAAATTATTCCAGCGAGCGTCACCGCTGACGCCGGCACTGTGGAGTCCACACTTTTAATTGCTGCATAGACAACCGACCGTTTTACGTTGTAGCGTAATGTTGGTTGCCATGCATGCATTCATAATTAAACAAACCATAAGAGATTTATTTTTTTATTCAATATAATACAAATAGAAACGTATTGCCATTTTTAATCACAAATCCACCTTCTTCTTCTTCCTCTTCTTCTTCTTCTTCTTCTTCTAGTTCAATCAATTCGGCTTGAGGAAAATCGGCGCCGCCGCCGCCCATCATTTTCTCCACACACCGCTTTCAAATGACTGCAATAATTAGAAGAAAAAAAAAAAATTAAAATTAAAATAAAAAAAACGACTTACTGATTTAGCGGCGGCGGCGGCGTCTGAGGCAGCAGCAGCAGCATCGCCGCCGGAGACGGTTTCCAGCGGCGGCTGCGTCGTCGCTCATGTTTTGAACTAGGTGTGCTGACGACGGATGCTCGCGACCGACTCAGCCGCCGTTGAAACCAGAGTCCGCGCGCGCACCGCCAACCACCGCTGCTCTCAGCTGGGTCCGCGCGCCGCCGGCCTCCCCCGCTGCTGGAATCCGCGCAGCCGACGGCCGCCCTCGCAGCAGGAATCCGCGCCGCCGACGGCCGCCTCGACTGCTCTCAGCTGCGCTGCTGGGACCCCCGCGCCGCCGGCCGCCTCGACTGCTCTCAGCTGGGAGGAGGTGTGGTCCGCGAGCACGCGTGTCGCCCTGCAACGACCTTCATGAGTTCGAGAGCGCCTGCTATCGAAGTTGCGGCGGAGATAACTCATTTATAATGTTAGAGATGGGACTCAACAACAACAACAAGAACCGAGGTTGTTATACCTCAATATTAGATTATTAAAAAAAAAAAAAAAATAGCGAGATATTGAGCAGCAGCAGCAGATACTAAAGCTCAAAATATTGGTTAAGAATATTTTTTTAAATCGAGGTTATTTTAAATCCCCTCTCCTTTATCTTCATGCATATATAGAAGTTTTATAGATATGCAAAGTCAGTTGAAAAATAAAAAAATGGCAACTAGTAGTGAAACAAAAGTGAATAATCTTAAAAATCTCTTGCGAGACTTATCATGGCATTTGTTTAAGCAAGAAAGAATTTACGAACGTGAAAGTGTATATGGTATGGGTCGAATGTATACAGAAGAGGAATGTCAAATATTAACTGCTCGATATCGTAAAGGATCTCAAGTCATGAACGATTACGTAGATGGAATTATTTGTATATGCTGCTTGGTAAATATACTTAAAAAGTTAGAGTTTGAAGGGTATCTACGCAGAATGAAGAAATATTTACCCTCATATCTTATCGATGATGTGGATGATGATGACATTCTAGTAGACGAAGAAGAAGAAGAAGAAGAAGAAGAAGAAGAAAATATGAAATATACTACTTTATAAAATATTGTTTTAATAAAAAACGTAATTCTTAATAAGCATTTTTTTTATTCATAAAAAGATATTATTTTTGACAGTAAAGTTTTTAATTGTTCTTTTAAGCTGTCTTCAGGACATGGAATACCAAAGAGATTCCAATTAAAGGGACCTGCTGCAACAACTTTTCGTGTATATTCACTAAATTTATAGTAAGTATCTTGTTGAAAAAAGTAAATGTAACCATCTGTAAATCTAAACGCTGATGTAATACCGGGTGGAATCCCAGGAAATTTATCTGTTATTCGTCCACGATTACGTATTTCTTGAGGTGTTTCCAGAAACTCAATGTATGAAGTGTTATCGTAAAATATAAAAATGCTTCCACTATTTGTTTGAAATATAGTATTTATTAGAACGTCTTTAGATAATGGTAAAATAAAATCATGTTGAATATGTAATTCTGGGAACGAGGCTGCATAACATCTTCCATTAGCATAGGTAATCAGATCTCCTACAGCATTTTGAAAAATGTGAGTTATAGTAGATGTTTTTATTTCTTTAGGAAGATATGATTCAATTAAATCAAAATGTTGTGGTATTCGCATATCATTAAGATCAATTTTCCATAACTTACGACCACTTCCAATATATAAACGATAATTGGGAAACGATGCAGTGTTAGCGAGAAAGATAAAATCAGGTGATTTAAGGCTACATAAATTATCTGAAGTAGGTAGAGGTGGTGGGGGTGTTGTAGTACTGGTAGTAGTAGTAGTAGTAGGGTTAATTGGCAGATAACGACGTGTTGGTATAGGGCCATAAAGTGCTTCAAGAGCCATTTTATCGTCTTCATGTAATGTGGATATATCGCTTTGATACCATGGATACATTATAGCATTTTCAATGCCACTATGACCCAAACCTAATGTATGACCTATCTCATGAACTAAAACTGCCAATAAACTGTTTTCGTTATCCGGAACATTCGTGATATTCAAGCTAAAATTCCAATTTTCATCAGAATCAAGATGAACCTCAATGCAATTGCTGTCGTCCCTTGGATAATAGGCATGACCCAAAACTTTTCCAGGTCCATCAAAATTCTGTGGACATTCAGCTTTACCCGAACAACTCGTTCGAAAACTATGACGTTTATTTCCGAGGGTTATGGTAATATCCGGTTTTGGCATAGCTATTTTAACATTGGTAAATGTAAACTTTGAATCTTTAGCCCAAATTTCGAAAGCTTTTGCGGCTACTG
Organism: Hermaeophaga mercurialis; assembly: GCA_951812935.1. Classification (NCBI taxonomy): domain Eukaryota; kingdom Metazoa; phylum Arthropoda; class Insecta; order Coleoptera; family Chrysomelidae; genus Hermaeophaga; species Hermaeophaga mercurialis. The sequence goes on from OX638366.1 coordinate 10,568,353, forward strand.
TAATGTACTTTCTTGATACTGATGGAAAATGCCATTTTAAATTAGTTTTATTCCATTTTCCGTGTACCGTATATGCATCAACATATCCAATATTTTCATCATAATTAGAACATCTTGGTCGCTTCATTAATCGAACAGTTTCATCATTTAAGGTACCATCAACAGGTAAATTAAATTTTTCTTGAAACTCGATTAAATACGATTCGAAATTTTCTAAACTATTATTATTACTAACAGAGGTTATGTAACCATATTGTTTTAGAAAAGAAATAGCATCTTCTTGATTTATATGTTCACAATGAATTACCAATAATATTGAGAGCAACAACGACACAACTATCTTTATCGACATATCGAATGAGAATGAGAGGTATAAAAGAAAAGACGATTTATTTATATAAAATTTATTCTACAGTAAATCCTTGTAAGGCATTTATAAATTTATGTTTATAAAAATAAATAAATTCTCTGAGAGCATTAGCCAATAATGGATCAGTCAAGTTTAATATATTTTTTAATATATTCTTCCAAACTTCTTCTTCTTCTTCTTCTTCTTCATAGTCTTCAAAACACGGTTTGATTATGTTTAATACTTGAAAGTAGTAATTGTTAAAATTAACATTATTCAATTCTTCAATGTAATAGCACAACAAATTTTCATCTATATCAATCAAATAATAAACTTGGTCTTTTGTCAATTCGATACAAACGTTTTTTTTATTTATACTTAGAAATTTTGTATCATCCATTATATATTGAGTTACTTTACAATTTCTTCCACATAGATTTTCAACAGAATCATATTCATCAGGAAATTGAGGAAGTGAGTCATCGAAAAAATTTTTAAGCAAAACTTTCAACATTGACATAAGATCTACCCATTCGAATGTATCAAAAGACATTTGCTGATGAGGTCGAAAGGGTTGACTTAAAACAATTGCAGGTTCAAATTTTCTCGCAGGACTAAGACCGCTTCCCACAGTCGCTGTTCCAGTCGAATACTCTTTATACAACAGTAAAGTATGCTCAAAATCGATTGCGTTTTCACACATTTTTTTGGAGACTTGATCAATTTGTTTATAATAATCAATATCCATTTGTTTATCGCTATAAGAACTTTCTGAAGTACATCCAGAGGATGATGATGAACTATACGTTGAACACATTTTATACAACTGACTGAGATGTATTGTTAATCTTGTTATTTAAGCGAATCCTTATCTATCCAACTGTTATGCGTAATGTCGAACCCCAACCACTTGACATAAAGTTTTCTACCTTTTCGCTTCAACACTTTTTCAACGAGATAAATGTCGGGATTTTTAACCTTTTGTAATTCTTCTTCGTAAAAAGCTCCGATGATTGGTTGACCACGCATATCTTCCAACAAATATGTAACGGGATTGGTTATTTTAACTTTAATGATTTTAAAATGTTCAGTAGACCAATTTGGTGTGTAACCTTTCTCAAACACATGCTTTGCTTTGCTTATGCGTACAACATCACCGACTTGTAATTTTCGCGGTCCGGCAATTTTCAGATATGAATATCTTTTCGTTAAAAGAATCTTTTCATTAGTCTTGTTCACATCCTTTGGTTTAAGTTTCGTTTTGCTATGTTTCGTATTATTATATTCTTGAGTTAACTTGGGTAAATAATCAATCCATTTATAGGTTCCGTTTAAACTGAAATACTTGTATAATTTTTCTTTTAAAGTACGTATTACCCGTTCTGCTATAGAGGCTTTTTTAACACTAAACGTATTATAATGATTAATGGAATACTTTTTTATTAAATTTTTAAATTTTGCGTTAAAAAATTCCGTACCTTGATCGGTTTGTAAATTTTTCGGACGACGCTGGCGGTGATGTTTCGTATGCGATAAAATGTCTTCGAATGCTTTGGTAATTTCTTCGCCGGTTTTCGTTTTTAGCGGTCTAGTCCATAGAAATTTTGAAAAACAATCAATGACAACCATAATCATTTTAAAACCTTTGTTTTGCGGTGCATAGCGACTCATTTCAGCTAAATCCATTTGCCATAAATCATCTAGTCCTTTGATGACGGTACGTCGTCTCGGATAATTTTTTCGTGCATATTTATGAAGTTCATTAACAAGTTGAATCTTTTCTGGTGACGTAACCGCCGACGACGCCGTTGACATGATAATAAATAGACTGATTTATAATTTTACTATTTATGGTGTAGGCGTAAAAGTAGTTCTTGATACCGCAATTAATTTGATAATTTGCTCTTGATTCTTCTTTACATTTTGTTCAAGGTTTTTAATATTTTTTCTAATCTCTGAATAATTATCAACAAGGTTATTTCTAAGAAATAACTTAAGCTCTATTGATAATTTATTATTTGCGTTTTCAATACTTTTTTGCAAAGAATCGTCAACGTACTTTTTTGTCACCCAATCTGTAGTTTGTTGTTCTTGTTTCGAAATAAACTGCATATTTTCATTAATATTATTTTGCATATCTACCATAGCATCAGACATATTTTTAACGTTATCCGATACTCGATCTATTGAATTTGAAAGGTTTGATATCATAGAATCGACATACTTTTTGTTTGCGGCATCTTCATCAATTGTTGGCGGTCCCTTAACGTTGCATAACTTTAAATGTTCAATATCTACATTGCCATCAGAGGTGTGCGGTAATCGTACAATAGATGGTTTGAATGCAAATGCACGCGAACGTGAATGACGTCCGAATTTATCAACACTCATCATTGAAATGACATTCGTGTGGATGTGCAAACTTATTTTATCATATTAGCCTCCCTCAATTCATTCATTATGGCAACAATCTCATTGTTATGCGAAGTATTTCCTGCCTCTTTAGATGCGATAAGCAATCTCAATCTAGTAATAAGTTCTCGGGGGTCGTCCCAATAAATATATTCTATAGGTGCATTATTATATTCTAAATGCATTCCTTTACCTTCTTTCGGTGATGAAGAGGCGAAATGTTGAACTAAACTTGAGAGACTGGATTTTTTACTTTTTTCTACGGTTTTAATCAAAGGTTTTATAATGTTATACCATTTTATACTGTTATCTCCTTTTAAATGTCCTCTACTATTCAAGTGAGCCCCCGTATGTTCTAATATGGTTTTATAGTTTACGAGATCATCGGGAGCGTACGATGGATCAGAATAAAATATTAATTGATAAAGTCCTGGCGTTCCTTTCACATATCCTCCCGAAAAGTCTTTCTCCGATAACAACATGATAGCATCGGTTTTAACATCAAAGGAAATTCTTCTATTACCAAGTGTCCAATTATCTTGTTCACTATCATATGTAGGACCATATTTTCTATCAATTTTATCGCTATTTGTCCAGTAATCTTTAACGTAAGTATGACTTATTGATGGATACTGATCCAGATATTCATCTATTACATCCTGTGAATATTCGATGGACGGTTCAGTGGAACGTTTCGGTGATAAATTAGGTTCCTCTATTATACTGGGCTCATTAAACTCGGCAACATCTTCTAAATCGAGAAATTTAGTACTAGTAGGATGCGTCTTATATTCTTTTTTAATAAATGATTCATTCTTTACTTGTATGGGGGCGGCAGCAGCAGCAGCAGCAGCAGCAGCATTAGTAGTTTTTTTTAAAGAAATTTCTTTTAACGGATCGGTTATTGGTTTAAAAAGTTTATTGATTGAATCGTCCACATTCGTTCGATTTAATTTCAATGCTAAATATTTTTTTCGTATAGCACGCGTTAGTTCAGCAACTTTTCGTTTATGTGTAGCCACAGCAACTCGATCGTCTGACATCATTCCATACAGTGACGTTTAACACAAATTAACAAATTTTTATATACTTATCGAAACCCATTCGATAGCGACCATTGTTAATGGGAAAATCTTTTACGATAACTACCGTTCCGCATCTATTAATCCAACACTTTGAACATAAGGTTTTAAATTCATTAAAGCTTATGTCAGGTGAGACGTGCTCCTCAAATATATGCTTTAGATTAATTTCATCTTGTTTAAATAACACAATCAGATTACAATTATCTCTTATCAATTGTTTCGGGATTTTTGAATATGTTTGACATAAGTAGGCAGCATCAATATCTTTATGTCTACACATGGAATAATATTCGCGAATTTTTTGTTGTTTATCACATGCTACATCATCGAAAATAAAAATGGAGTTTTTTTTGGCTTTAGTGGGACTGATGACTTCATCGTTGTCTTTAAACGGAAAATAACCTATACCCTTTGCTTGAGTCATTACTGTTTGTAATAACTGATACTTTGGTTGGTATAAAGATTTTGAGTATACGTAAACATTTTCAAATTTAGCACCATTGGGATTAAACAACAGGGCTAACATTACATTTGTCTTTCCACAGCCACTCGGACCGCAGATTATGGCGCGAAACGAGTCGGGTAACAATGGACCATGTTTACTAATACCATTTAACTTTTTGTCTTGAAAATCATCTAAATTTTCGATCGGTAACGACTGCACTTGTTGAATCACCTTCATCGTCTTATAAATATCGAAGCTGTTACGCTCATTTATTAGTTTCAATGTTTGTGCACGAAGGAGAGGGTGTGTTAAATACATTGATTAATAAATTACCCTTTGAAATCCATTTAAGTGGAGGGTACCAATTCTGCGGTCCGGGAACAAAACTACAAAAACGATTGGCACGTGGTGATCCGGGTATTAATCCGCTAGACGCTGCGTGCAAACAACACGACATTGCCTATTCACAGAACGATTCATTGAACGAACGTCATAAAGCCGATAAAATATTAGAAGAAGAAGCGTGGCGGCGCGTTAAATCAAAGGACGCTAGTCTTAGTGAACGTGGCAACGCTCTACTTGTAACCGGAGTAATGAAAACCAAACGTAAACTTGGTATGGGTTGTTCCTTTAACACTCACGTTGTAAAAAAAATTGGAAAATCCATGAAACCTGCCAAGACATTAAAGAAGGCTGTATCGTTGGCTTTAAAAGCAGCCAGAGTGGCAGTTAAACGTGCCGGAGGTAAAAATAACATTAGAATACCTAGAATTATTCCATTTGACTCTAAATCTGGAGGATTTCTTCCTCTCATTCCCTTGTTTGCCGGACTTAGTGCCCTTGGGGCGTTAAGTGCAGGCGCAGCCAGTATAGCTTCTTCCGTCGTAAACGCTCAAAATAAGAAAAAGAAGCTGGAAGAAGAGACACGTCACAATAAAGCGATGGAAGCTATCGGTCATGGATTGTATTTACGAAAGAATAGCAAAGGAGGTTTCGGTCTGTATCTAGAAAATAAAAAAAAAAAAAAACCTCAAAAAAAACGTCGACGTCATTAAGGCTACCTAATAGAGCATTATACGATAAAGAATTACTGAAATATGCTAAACTTTATAAAATACCTCATTTTCGAGGTGTTTTCATGCGCGATACTCTACCTAGGAGAGTACGCGCACAACGTGAATGTGGTATCGTAAATTTGGATAGTTGGAAAAATCCCGGAACACACTGGATCGCATATAGAAAAAAGAACGACAAAGTTGAATATTTTGATTCATTTGGTAATTTGAAGCCGCCTATAGAACTTGTTCGTTATTTAAGTAGTCGTAATCATCCTGTCAAAATTTACTATAACAACGAACAATATCAAACTTATAATCAAATAAATTGTGGACATTTGTGCTTGAAATTTTTACGTGATGAATTGTCGTAGTCATCGTCGTCGTCGTTACCTCGAGGATGCAATTCAAATGATTTTATTGAACGTGAGTGATTTACAGACAGTCTGGTATAGCCTTCCCGTTGAGTACAGAATGGAGTTAAAACGGTTTTTACCATGTCAAACGAATTCCAGTCGACATGTATGGTCTGATGTATGTGGTACACAAATGCAATCAAAATGTATATATTGTTTTAAAGAGTTTAAATAAAGAATATATTTAAGTTATTGTATTTATTAAAAATTCGTTAGTCTTCGTTATGTCTCAGTTGTTGCGAGTCAATAGCACCAATCATATTTTTGAATTTAAACCTCAAACACCCATCGTTTTGAATCCTGAAAAAGAATATGAGCTAGCGTTGAGATCGTTTCATTCATATAATTCCATACCGAACATTGAAGAGGGTCAAAAATTTTACTACTATGATGCACACAACAAATTAAACGAAATTGCCTTTCCAGCAGGTAGTTATGAAATTTCAGATTTTGAGAGATTTATTCGACATCGAATGGGGTTGGAGAATTCCGTTGATCCAGATCGAGATTTTTCATTGAAGCCTAATAATAATACGCTTAAATGTGAAATTTTCAGCAAATTCTATACCATATCGTTTAAGGAACCTAACAATATTGGACGTACGTTGGGATTTTCCGAAAAAAATCTCGTTCCGGCTCAGATACATTCGTCAGATTTACCCGTCAACATTATAAAAGTGTCAACCGTACGTTTTGACTGTAACATTACGACGGGGGCGTTTGACGGAAACACACCTGCTCATACAATCTACGAATTCTCCGTTAAATCAGATCCTGGATATATAATTGACGAAACGCCTTCAAATCTCTTGTATTTACCAGTCATTCCTCAACGCGAAATTCTTAATATTACCGTACTGGCAGTCGATCAAAACGGTGAACCAGTAAATTTCCGTGGTGAAACAAGTACACTAGTATTGGAACTTAGACCTCAACCTAAATGGTTATAAGCGGTGAAAATACAATTAATTATTAGTATAAGAAGATTCTTTGTTGACAACGTGCCACCCCACACCACCACCATGTCATCATCATCATCATCAATAGTTTACAAGAAAAGAAAAGTAGCTGAATCAGCTGAGAAATTACCGATGTTTAATCTATACGGGTCACCCGTAATAGATGAATCAATTCGAAAATGTGAATACAAATTCTATGGTCCATATGTAAAATCGTTTAACTGCAATGACATTGTGGAAATTGTTATCAACCAAGTGGATTCGTTCTTTGCTATGTACGATTCGCTATTGGATATTAAGGGAAAATTAATAGTTACCGGAACGGGTGATGTTTCATTAACTCAAAATTTCGGAGCATTTCTATTCGATTCCTGCACATACAGCGAAAGTGGCAAAGAGATCGAGACGGTACGAGATCCTGGTATTGTTAGTACCGTTCGCGCTTATACCTGCTATTCACAGGACGACTCGCGTCACATGTCTATTGCCGGTTGGAATTATCCCTCATCACCAATTCTCACGAATAGTAAATCTTTCAGTCTATTATTACCGCTAAAGCATATTTTCAACGTTTTCAATGATTATCCTAGGATTACGTGTGGTAGACAAACTTTTCGCTTTGTTCGTGCTCGAAACAATAACGATTGTATAACTATTAAGGAAAATGGCGGATCGGTAACTACAGTTAAAATAAATATTGAAAGCATTGAAGTAAGAGTTAAACATATCTACCCCAATTATGAAGTAAATGAAAAACTGTTGAAGGCAATTCAATCGGACCGGCCTATTTTAATACCCTTCCGAAAATGGGAGCTTAATGAATTGCCAGCCATCACGCCAAATGCTAAAAAAGATATCTGGCCTGTGAAAACCAGTACGGCTATTGAAAGACCTCGCTACGTCATGATATTTTTCCAAACCGAAAAACGTGATATAGCCACAGCTGATCCTACAACATTTGATCACTTGAATATTCGTAATATTAGACTAATGTTAAATGGCGATTATTATCCTAATGATCGTTCGCAATTTGATTTTGCTAGTGACCGCTTCAACGATGCATATTTCAACTATACAGAATTTTATCCTAGCTACACAAACTCTAATCGAAAACGTACCCTTCTAACCGTTTCGGATTTTAAATTACGTACATTGTTTATCATAGATTGTAGTAAGCAGGAAGAATCTATAAAGTCATCAACCGTTGATGTAAAGTTGGAAATTGAATCGGACGTAGGATTCCCTGATAACACCAAGGTTTATTGCATCATAGTTCACGACTGTCTCATGGAATATCACCCACTCACGGAAGTAATAAAAAGCCTCTCGTAATGAGTGTTGACTCCAGATCTCTCTCTCTCTCTCTCTCTCTATCTCTCTCTCCGGTAACATCAAGGTTTCTATTGCGACCTCAGTTTCACATACTTCGCTCTATCTCTCTCCGGTAACATCAAGGTTTCTATTGCGACCTTGGTTTCACATACTTCGATAATATCAAGGTGTATCGTAGGTCACACACACGATTCACAGAATATATAAAAAAGCCTCCCCTAATATAATTAAAATTAGTTGATTTACAATCATCATGCGAGTGGCACTAGTAGATATTCAAGGTTTTATTATTGAAAAAGTGTTTCATCCAAAAGAGCTCTCCATTCATATTGGACAACAGCGATTAAATTTTCTATTTAAATCGCCAACACAATTTAAAAATCTTAGTGTTAGTGATAAAAAGACAGTGAATTATTTAGAGCAAAATCTGCACGGAATTCGATTTAACTCCGGTTATATTGAATATAGCGAAATTAATGACATTTTAAAAAATTACCTACTTCATTCGGCAGACATAATTTACGTTAGAGGTGAACAAAAACTTTCATTTTTACAAAGTAAGTGTGAGGAACTGCAAATATTTCCTATCATCCATGATGTAGTCAAGTATGATAAAACTAGATGGGATACGGAAAATTTTCGACAGACAATTCCACAGCAGTGTTGCCATCATCATTCAAAAGGAAAATTTATGTGTGCGCAAAGAAACGTGGATCATTTACTTTCTTGGTTTACTAATACTATTTTACCTAATTAAAATTTTTTTTGCCATAAACATGTATAAAATGTTTTATAAATAAATGTGTATAAAACTGTTTTTATGTTTTTATTTTCCCTTAAATACTAAAAAAAAAACACTAAATAAAACATATCTCATATATATTATTTATTTAATATTTTCCTTAAATATTTAACAATCATTTTTAACGCTATAAATAACATTAAACCAAATGTAGCACATGTTATTGAAAATTGTCGTTGATCGACTTCTCCTCCTCCTCCTCCTCCTACTAATCCCCCAATTCCAGTCCCTATTCCTAGAGGATAAGTACAATTGGTGATAGTTTCACCAATTTTATACCATTTTTCTTGATCACCTTCACTTCTATTCGGAAATAATAATTTCAACTTGTAATATAATTCAGATGGTGTTGAGGGCAATCTTACGTAAAAAACTTGTAACTTTCCATCATTTAAATAGGTTCTACCCATCATTTGCCATTCAGAGCGGTTACATTCTTTTTGGTTTTCATTAAAACATACCGCTATATTAGACACTCCATTAGGTATGTTTGTATACAACAAACCGTTGAATATCGCTGTTAATATCACATAATTTGCGTTTAATAGGACCATCATTTAAACACAAATTTGATAAATCTTTTAAAACTTGCCTGTTTTCTTCGTAAAACACAATATCTTTGTTTAGTCGAGAAATTTTTTCACAATATTTTTTTAGCTTAGTTCTGTACTCAACTACTAATGACATTCTCTACTTTCAACTGATTTATTAAAGACATATACATCACCTTTTATAAGTTGTGTGTGTGGGGGTGATCAGGCTATTATCTAATAATAGGAGAATAGTAAGTTTAAATAAAAAACATAGTTTTAATAATATATATATTTTTAAAATCGCTATCGCCTTCAACCGCTGAGATTTTAAGCGAGGCGTGATAATAGATTTGCCAACAACAACAACAATGGGTTTAATAACCTATCTCAACGTCGTCGTCGCCGTAGTCGTAGTCATCGAGTCAAACGAGACCCGTTCATATTTAATGTTAGAGATGGGACTCTATAGCGAACAACAAGAGTTACAAAATGATTTTAAAATTTTGAATCCGAAATTGCACAATGATTTTGATCTAAGTAATTTATTATATTAAAATATCTGATAAAAAATAAATTAAAAATGATATGTGTGAATTATGCAACAAAAAATTATTTTAAAAATTCTGAATCTGATATTGCAAAAATTTCACTATCAATTTGATCTAATCTAACTGCGTATTGATTTATTTTTTTGCGTAATTCACACATATCATTTTTAATTTTTTTTTTATCTTCTAATAATTTTAATATTCTAGGTTTCGACACTAAAAAAAAGTTGTATCTTTCAGTAACTCTGTCTAATAATTTCCGCGTCGTCTCCTCAGTTAGTTTTCGTTTCTTCTTTAAAGATGCTACCGGCGTCATCGGAGGCGGCGGCGGCGGCGGAGGTGGTGTATCCATCGACAGCGTCGGAGGGTTCTCCTCTTCCTTCAAAAACACATCCGAAAATATGTTTTTAATGAAGGAATCGTCAGCATCGAACGTCAAATCCATAAATTCCTATACAATAATAATTTAGTAAGTGTAAAAAAAACAAAACAAAACAAAAACTTACTGATTCAATGATAGTGTTGGAGGTGGCGTCATCGGCGGCGGCGGCGGCGGTGGTGACATCAGAGGAGGCACTAGTGGCAGCAGCAACTATCGACTCCAACGACATAGCTGGATTAGACATTTTTTTTTTTTTTTGATCGGTACTATTGATATATCACTTAATATTTTAATTTTATTATCACTCATGCCTGTCGAAAGCAAACTGATCGTAAAATGAACTAAATTATTCTTAAATGAAGACGATGAGAGCGAGCGAGGGCGGTAAGAATGATTATGCAAAACGGAAAACCATATGAGGTGATATCATATGCAATAGATTATACTAATTAGTATTAGAATTCAAATTAAAAACATATAAATCAAAGTTTTATTATAATCTAAAAAAAATTCAGTCAAGTCTTTGCTCTCAACACACACACACACGATCCCATTGAAATGGCCGCTGCCGCCAATATCGAGGAACCAATTTCAGATGATGGAATTGAAACTGATAGTAGAACATGGGATCCAAAAGATTACATAGTAAAAGAGGTTAATCGTCAAGAGTTTTTATCAAATGTACAAACAGAATCGTTGTGCATGATTCAAACTTTTTATGTATGTCAAGGTAGAAAGCTTTGTTTAGGGTGTTTTTATCTTGAAGCACAGACGGTTAACCCCTTTTATTATGATGGTGAGAATGCATTTCAGCATTTTAGTGGGAGAATGAGTAATTTAGAGCTTGAAATGTGCCTTTGCGCTAGGTTCGAACAGGTCTTATTTATATTTTATCTCACTAAAAACTGTATAATCTGCATGAAAAATGTTAATGAGGATGATAATGTCTTGTCGGGAAATTAAAATTCCCAGAAACGGTCCTTTTCAGGACCACAAAATACCTTGTAGAGGGGAAAATTCCCCAAACGGTCCTTTTCAGGACCACAAAATACTTGAAAAATTTCCGATTAGGAAGTGTATGTACTAAAAACGTTATCGAACTATAGTTAGAGTAACGTCGTCAGTAGAGTACAAATTATAACCTTGAATGATGCAAAAACGTTATCGAGCTATAGTTAGAGCAACATCAGTAGAGTATAAATTGCAGCCTTGAAATAAAAGGTTGAAGCTAAGATCTAGGATATGAGGTTAGGTTTTATTATTATAAAAGACAGTACACATGTCGCTAATAAATCAGTTTGATTAATAATTTCATTGTGAAAGCAGCATCATCATCATCATAATACTAGTAAATCAGTTTCTTTGTGTTAAAGCGTTAAAAAAATGTAAGTAAATATTTTTCATTTTTTGCATAAAAATAAAAGTACATATTATTTTAGAGAAAAATGAATTTAAATGAAATAAATTCGTCTCTCCTAGAAGGTGGTGAAAATAAACCGGTGGTTGCATTGAAAAGCCCGCCAATTAATGAGCCTCAGAAAATCTACATTGCTAAATTGGTTAATTCAAAATATGGTGAAACGATTTTGCTTGAACTGGAGAATCGAGTTATATTCTTACCACGTCGATCATTATCTATTTTGAAGAATCACGTTGATGAATTGGGAAACGGAAAATATTCTGTGGTGTATCAAGGTGACTACGTCGATGAGAAGAACGCTGAAAAAGGAAACCCTAAAGCACTCTTTAAGTTTGTGAATAGTAAGTTTTAATTTAAAAAAATGTCTGACCAATTAATAAAGGATATTGATAAACTTATTTTAAAATTTTATGAAAAATTTCCTCATATAGACTGTGAAGCATGGTTAAAACATGTAAAAATTGCGATTGATTTATGCTGTGATAAACTTAAGAATGTTAATTTATTATCAGGTCAAGTTCGATCGTGGCAAACAAAAATTAGTCATTTAAAAGTTATATATAATAAATTACATAATATACCGACGACGACGACTTCAGTAGAATGGAATGATTTAATTTCAATTTTCAAAAATAACGTTATTACTGGGATTATTATAAATTTAAGACATAAAGATGTTCTACCATTTTTAATGGATGCTTTTAAAATTTTTTGCGAAAAAGTAGAAAAAGTTTTATCAAAAATGTCATTAATAAAAGTAAACACTATTTTTTGTGGACAGTTTATTAGAAAATTAGTAGATGATAATGACATAGTAGATTTTAAATATTTTCACAGTAAATATGCCCCGATTGATTCTTCAACAATATTATTTGAATGGTTTACTAATCATATAATCAACTATATTTTATTTAAACTATCGGAATTTCAGGAACGTTCGTCAAATTGGGCATTAAAATCCGTGATATCGCTTGAAGTTAATATTAATAAGTTTGCAGTAGGAAACGGTTGCGGTGGCGGCGGCGATAGTTCATCGTTTATTAAATTACCAAAACAAATTGCTAATAAACAAAGTTGTGTAAATATTTTTAATTTTGACTTGGCATGTTTTTATTGGAGCATTGTAAGTGCTCTGTATCCATCAGAAAAAAATTCTAATCGAGTTACATCATATCCTTATTATGGCAATGTGTTGAATTTAGATAATGTGGAGATTCCAATGAAATTAAATAAAATACATGTTTTTGAAAAGAATAATAATTTATCCATAAATGTATATGGATTGGAGTTAATCAATAATAAGTATATAGTAGTTCCAATACGTTTAACTAAAAATAAATTGGAAAAACATATAAATTTATTATTAATTCAAAATCAATATTTTCCTAAGTTAAATGATTATGATGCGCCTGATCCTAACGATACCCAGCATATCGATATCAAATATCATTATTGTTGGATAAAAAACTTATCACGATTATTAAGTAATCAACTCAATAGAAAAAAAAATAAAAAATTTTTCTGCGATAGATGTTTAAATTATTTTTCAAGTGAAGAACGTTTGAATCTACATATAGAATTATGTGAAAAAAATAATGAATGTAAAATTACAATTCCGAAGGAAACTTTTATAAAGTTTAAGAATTTTATTTACAAACAAAAAACACCATTTGTGATATACGCTGATTTTGAATCATTATTAGAACCGATTCTTGATAATGTTAATATTAATATGATTAAATATCAGCGACACATTGCATTCAGTTGTGGCTACTATGTTAAATGTGACTATGATAATAGTCTGTCATATTTTAACAGTTATCGAGGTCCTGACTGTATGAAATGGTTCGCCAATGAAATGGTAGTATGCGCACAAATGGTTGAATCTAAATTTAAGAATATAGTTCCCATGAGAGAAAATTTTTCAAATTTTAAAGCTCATATTTGTCATATTTGCGAACAAAGACTTGTTGAAACGGACATTATCGTGCGAGATCATGATCATTTTACTGGAGATTTTCGGGGATTTGCTCATAACTCATGTAATTTGAATTTTAGAAAGCAATTTGTAGTTCCAATTGTTTTCCATAATTTAAGCGGTTACGATAGTCACTTTATCATAAGAGATTTGGCTAAATTAGGTAAAATTTCTTTACTACCAATAAATAATGAAAAGTATATATCATTCACTCAACACATGGCTAACGGTATTAAATTTCGTTTTATAGATTCGCTGAGATTTTTAGGAACGTCTTTAGATGAATTAGTATCCCTTTTGGATATGCAAGACTTTAACAATTTAAAGTATGCATTTGAATGTTGTACTCGAGAGCAATTTTACTTACTTACACGTAAAGGTGTATTTCCATACGACTACATTGACAATATTGATAAGCTTAAGGAAACTCAATTACCTCCACAATCTGTTTTTTTAATAAACTTAACAATAAAGATATTACTAATGAACAGTATGAACATGCTCAAAAGGTATGGAGGTATTTTAATATAAAAAATTTAGGCGAATATTCAGATTTGTATTTGAAAACTGACATTATTTTGTTGGCCGACGTCTTTGAGAGATTTCGAAAAATCGGATATAGTACAAGTGGTCTTGACCCGAGTTGGTATTTCGGAATCCCCGGATATAGTTGGGATTGTATGTTACGGTATACCGGATGTAAATTACAACTTCTTCATGACATTGATATGATATTATTTATTGAGAACGCGATACGCGGTGGGATTAGCCAATGTTGTTGTCGTTATTCCGAGGCGAATAATAAATATATGCATAATTATGACAGATCTAAACCTGACAAGTACTTATTATACGTAGACGTCAATAATTTGTACGGTTGGGCAATGTCACAACCACTTCCATATGGCGGATTTGAATGGGTTGATACAAATATAGATGTATTGAGTATTCCCGATGACGCAGACATCGGGTATATACTGGAGGTTGACTTAGATTATCCCAATCACCTTCATAGTATGCATAAGGATTTTCCTTTTTGCTGTGAGCATAGAAAACCTGAAGGATCAAAATTTTGTAAACTTTTAACAACGCTTTATAACAAAACTAAATACATTATTCATTATCGAGCTTTAAAACAAGCAATAAATCATGGGTTAGTCATTCGTAAAATACATAGAGTTTTAAAATTTAAACAATCAGCATGGTTAAAACCATACGTAACTTTAAATACACAGTTTCGAGCACAAACAACAAACAAATTTGAAAAAGATTATTATAAATTAAAAGTAAATTCAGTATACGGTAAGACGATGGAAAATATTCGAAAACATCGTGTAGTTAAATTAGTTTCGCAGTGGGAGGGAAGATATGGGGCAAAAAATTTAATAGCAAGTCCAAGATTCCATAGTAGAACCATTTTTTCGGATGATTTAATGGCTATTGAATTACGTAAATCAGAAATTTTATTCAACAAACCCATATACATTGGAATGTCTATTTTAGATATTTCAAAAACATGTATGTATGAATTTCATTATGACTTTATGTTATCTAACTTAGGAAATGACGCTTGTAAGATCTTATATACTGATACAGATTCTTTTATCTATGAGATTAAATGTAATGATGTGTATAAGGAGGTGATTAATGCCCATATTGACAGATTTGACACTAGTGATTATGCATCAAATAACCCATATCAAATTCCCTTGTGTAATAAGAAGGTTCCAGGTCTAATGAAAGATGAGACAAACGGTAAAATTATAACTCATTTCATAGGCTTAAGATCTAAAATGTATACGTATAAAGTTGAGGATAAATCTATAGTTAAAAAATCAAAAGGTATTAAAAGTTCCATAGTAAAAAATGATATAAGTTTTCAAGATTATGTGGATTGTTTAATTGAAAAGAAAGATAAAATTATTTCACAGTGTACAATTCAATCGTTTAAACATAAAGTTTACAGCATAAATCAAACAAAAATTGGTTTAAATTCATTAGATGATAAACGAAAATTATTAGATGATTCACATGACACCCTCCCCTGGGGTTTTCATCATCATTCGGATTAGTGATATCAATATCCTTGGACATTTAAAACTTACTATTATCCATTATATCTATTATAATATAATTTACATTTAAAAAATATATATTATTAAAACTGTTTTTCTTTTTTATTTAAACTTACTATCCTCTATTATTATTATTAGATAATCGTCCATACATACGACTTATAACAGGTGATGTATATGTCTTTAATAAATGAGTAGAAAAAAATATTGTGAAAAATTTTGCTCGACAAAGATATTGTGTAAAAATCTCTGCTGCGACTGCGATAGCGGGCACACGCGCTCGAGGCTGACGAAGGTCGTTGCAGGGCGATAGCGGCACGCGCTCTCTCGTAATTCACGGTCGAGGATCCAGCTGAGAGCATCGTCGTGAGGTTGAGGCGGCCGTCGGCGGCGCGGATTCCAGCTGCGAGGGCGGCCGTCGGCTGCGCGGATTCCAGCAGCGGGGAAGGCCGGCGGCGCGCGGACCCAGCTGAGAGCAGCGGTGGTTGGCGGTGCGCGCGCGGACTCTGGTTTCAACGGCGGCTGAGTCGGTCGCGAGCATCCGTCGTCAGCACACCTAGTTCAAAACATGAGCGACGACGCAGCCGCCGCTGGAAACCGTCTCCGGCGGCGATGCTGCTGCTGCTGCCTCAGACGCCGCCGCCGCCGCTAAATCAGTAAGTCGTTTTTTTTATTTTAATTTTAATTTTTTTTTTCTTCTAATTATTGCAGTCATTTGAAAGCGGTGTGTGGAGAAAATGATGGGCGGCGGCGGCGCCGATTTTCCTCAAGCCGAATTGATTGAACTAGAAGCAGAAGAAGAAGAAGAAGAAGAAGAAGAAGAAGAAGGTGGATTTGTGATTAAAAATGGCAATACGTTTCTATTTGTATTATATTGAATAAAAAAAATAAATCTCTTATGGTTTGTTTAATTATGAATGCATGCATGGCAACCAACATTACGCTACAACGTAAAACGGTCGGTTGTCTATGCAGCAATTAAAAGTGTGGACTCCACAGTGCCGGCGTCAGCGGTGACGCTCGCTGGAATAATTTCTGGGGGGGTGGGCCTCAAAAGCCCCATTTTTTTAGAGGCCACTTTTTAGAGGCGGCCAAGGCTCACGGGGCGAACCATTTTCCAAGAACACATTTTTTAAAACCATCTAGGCCACTTTTAAGGCCATTTTCAAGACCGGGGGCGGCGGCGGCGGCGGCGGTGGATATTTTCCAATGCCATTTTACAAAGGCTGCTCTTCCACAAGCATTAAGGCCACTTTCAAGGCCCATTTCAAGGTCGGGGGCGGTGGTAAAGAAAATTTTCCAAAGCCATTTTCCGAGGAAACTTTTCCAAAACCACTAAGGTCACTTTAAAGGCCATTTTCAAGGTCAAATTTAAGCCAGTATCCGCCTTGTATCACTACTCATCACGCAAAGAACTTTCCTATTCTTTGCCCCCAAATTATATAACTCCATCCCACTTGATCTTAAAAATATAATTACGATAAAAAATTTCAAAATTGAATTAAATAAATTTTTCCAGTACAACAGTAATATTTTTATCAGAATATTAAACTTTGCTTGATACAGAATTTACTAATAATCTATAAATATTAAGACTACATGGAAATACCTCCACAACGGTTTCCTTTCTCCCTGGTTTTAATATTAAATATATTTTCATTTTTTTTAATCATAATAAAAACGCATTTCTGGTATCAATCCTTAACATATATCCTATAATTTTGTGATTCTTTTTTATTTTTTTTTAAATATTTGTATATTTAAGTACGCGAGCTTAGGTTAGGTTAGGTAGGCCGACATATTTATTTTTCTTT
Organism: Hermaeophaga mercurialis; assembly: GCA_951812935.1. Lineage (NCBI taxonomy): Eukaryota > Metazoa > Arthropoda > Insecta > Coleoptera > Chrysomelidae > Hermaeophaga > Hermaeophaga mercurialis. The sequence continues at coordinate 10,585,958 of OX638366.1, forward strand.
TGTAATTACTTAATTAAGAAATTTTAGGTACACATTATATTGTCGGAGAAGCCTCAACCCCGACTGCACACAGGCAATGCTGCCTAGGCAAGTAGGGATTTTGAGTGCTTGTCCAACAAACAAAATGGTTTAGAACTATTTAGTTATTGTACATTATAGAACAATTATAAATACATACAATTTATTTGAAAAATCTCATCTCCTAATCTTGGTAAAGGGAACAGATGTTCGATTTGAAAATGTGCATTTTATAAAACTATCCTTTACAATTTGATACACAATAAAAATAATTCTAAATTAAAGAATTAACCTTAAGTCCTTCCGCAAATACATATAGGTTAGGTTAGGCTAGATAAGGTTAGGTTAGGTTAGATCAGGTTATATTAAGAATAAACGAAAACGCAATAAAACCGGATCACCAATTGCACAAACAAAAAAATCAAGAGAAGAGGATAAAAAAAGTAAAAGTGGTGAATTTTAAATCGACGGAGAGAGAAAGATTAAAACAAAACATAAAAAGGATGATTTCTCTGACTGATGTTCTCATGGATCTGATTAAACAGAATGTAAATACAAAGGTTATAATAAAGGACAAAGTCAAGGAATTGTATTCTGCTAGTCAACGAGCAAAAATGGGGATGGAAAGTATATATGAACCGCAATTAAAAGGAGAAACTGAAGAACCGCAAAAACTAAAATGTACATGTACTAAGCAGAAAGACGCAGACAAACAGGCAGACACTAAAGAAATTGGTATTCAGGCGGATAAGGAAGAAATCGAGGAGGAAATAAGGAAGAACGCACAGCTTATAGAGGAAAATGTAAAAAAAGCTTTAGAAAAGGATGTAGGGTTTGAAGGAATAAAAGACATAATTGCGATGGAATGGCCAGAAAGATGTTATAAGAGAACTAAAACTGTACAAGCAGGTTACAAGGAACTTGATAGAGCAGAGAATGTCATTATGGTAGAGAAGGCGGGCAACGATGAACCAAACAAATGGAGCAAGAGGATAGCAATAAGATTCCTGGAATATGAAGACTTAAGTAAGGAGAACGATGACAAAGTTGAATATCTGGTCCCAACGACTAACAAATTGTCCGGAAAAGACAAGGCCGTAGGGAGAACTAGCGTCGTATACCTAGTTCCCTGGAATGAAACATTAAACCTAGAAGAGGGATATCTTATTGCTAAGAATCTGCGGGAAATTATGATAGAAAGGAAAATAGAATTAGCAACGTTTCTTATTAAGGAAGAGGGAGAAGATTTCAGAAAACTGCTCGAGTATGTATTCCACGACAAAGATATAAGTTTTTTGATTATGAAAGAGAAAGAGGAAATAAAAGAGAGAAGGTACTTGTCGAAAGTGGAGGTAAAAACTATGCTGACTTGCTAAGAGATATTAAGGAAAAACTAAAAGTCAAGGAAAAAGGAGTCGAAGTGACCAGTATCAGAAAAACTGCAAAAGATGACATCCTCTTTGAAGTAAAAAACAAGGGAAACGCGAAATGGCTTCAAGAGGAAATTAAAAATAAAGTAGAAGGGATAGAGACAAGGACACTCCATTACGAGAAGCTTATATATATATATATATATCTGAAATCGATGGAGCTACAACGAAGGACGAGCTAGGGGAAGTAATCACGAAAGCGGTAGGTACTAACGACAAAGATGCCGTCAATGTAAGGTCATTGAGAAGTAGTAATAATGGGTGACAGACTGCTATGGTGGCGATAAGAAAGAAAAGAGCACAAAAGCTCTTAAACCTTGGAAGAATAAAGATTGGCACATTAGGGAGTGGATCCACATTACTAGGTGTATTCGCTGCCTAAAGTACGGACATAGGGCAATGGAATGTAACGAAGAGGATAACACGGAAGTTTCGCATGTAAAAAAAGGGACATAGAAGTGGAGAAATGAAATGTCCGCTCTTCAGGCAATTAATGATGGAGAAAAGTGGTAAAGGGGTCGGGAGGAGACCCAGCACAACATCTAACCTAACCACATAAATGGCTCAAAAAAATTACATGGCTAAGCTTCTGCAAGTTAATGTAGGAAGATCCAGGCTAGCCCATGACCTAGCTTTTGCCTAATCAGCTAAAGAAAAAATAAAATTATTAGTAATTAGTGAGCCCAATAAAAAATTATTGAGCAAAGGAGACTGGCTTGTAGACAGCAATGCAGACTGCGCATTATGCTATAGGGAGATACTGGCATAGTGAGCCATAAAAGTGTTGAAGGAGCAGTCGTCTCCAAATTCAGGAGCTTCGATCTAAATAGTTATCTGTCTCCCAATATGCAACCGGAGGAGTACAAAAGGAAATTGGACAACATATTTGAGATGATCCAGAGGAATCAGAAAGACTTCATATTGGCAGGAGATATTAATGCGAAATTTATCCTGTGGGGATCGATGCGCACGGATGTTAGAGGAAGCCTAGTAGCGGAATGGGTAGACGCACTAGACCTAACCGTTATAAATAATTCAAAAACGTCTACTTTTGTCAGAGGTGCATGCGCCTCCCATCTGAATGTAACTTTCGCTTCTGCTGGAATGGCGAGGAGAATTAAAAACTGGGAGGTAAAGGAAGGTGAAGGAACATACAGCCTACAGCGATACATCACATTCGAGGTAGAACTATCGGGTCAAGATAGAAAGACAAAATAATAGACCAAACTAAGTTGCGGAAAGAAATAGAACATGAGTTTAGCAACGTGTCATGGGGAGAAGTAAACCAATTGACAAATATTATGAAAAAAGTGTGAAATAGGGAAAGGAAAACATTGTGCTATGCCCTTTTGGTGGAATGAAAATATAGCAAATAAAAAACGCAGTGTAATATGATTAGAAGAATGTTAAACAGAGAAAGAAAAGGACAGGGTGAATGGATAGAAAGGGCCGTAGCACATTATAAAAAAAGAAAGAAAGAACTCAAAAAATTAATAGAAGAAGCAAAGAAAGATAGCTGGAGGGAACTTTGTAACAAACTGGATGAGGATATTTGGGGCGACGGGTACAAAATCATTACCAGGCACATTAAAAGAGCAATGACGCCGTATAACTTAAGTCAGGAACAAAAAACTAAAACAATAAATAACCTATTCCCAGAAAGTGATGAGCAACTGGAATATGACTTAAAACTGCATACCGCTCCCAAATTTACCGTGGAGGAAATTCTGGAAGGAATTAAAAAGCTAAAAACTGGAAAGTCCCCAGATATAGACGGAATACACCCTGAGACAATTAAAATATATGCCGAAACGTCACCACTACTCTTCCAAAAGGCACTGAATGACCTCTTAGAGCGTCAAAGTTTCCCCTCTCAGTGGAAAAGAGCCAGAGTTATTTTGATATTAAAGGGTGGAAATAATGAAACCTGCAAAGCGGTGAAGTGTATGCCTTACAGATACCTTTGGTAAGCTGTACGAGATTTTAGATACGGGAGGAATCTCTGAAAATCAATATGGATTCAGAAAAGAGAGATCGACCGTACAAGTGATTTCAGCCGTTCTTAAATCTGCTAAAGAAAATAAGGAAAAGTGAGCTGCTCTAATTTTATTTGACGTTCGAAATGCATGCAATGAAGCTAATTTGGCTATGGACAGGATTGAGAACTGGGTGAGTTAGAACAAGCGCAAGAGAAAACAGAAGCAGTAATTAAACACGGGTCTCGAAACAAAACAGAAATAGCATTTAGAATAGGGGACACTGCAGTTACTCCAAAGAAAGAACTTAAATACTTGGGAATATGGATCAGCGAGAATGGAAGGCTCTGTGAGCATATTAGGAAAACCTACTTTTGTCAGAGGAAACTCAGAAACCCATATAGACGTCACGCTAGCAACAAGGGACGTGCACAGGGGAATAAACAAATGGCAGATACTGGAGGAACCGGGTATCTTTACACACCATAGGTACATCTATGTGAAGATGGAAGAACCTGGGAAGAAAATGAAAAGGAAAAGAGAACGGAGAGAAATAAAAAAAATCTTCAACGAAGATATATTTGTGGAAAAGATCAGGGGTAAACTGGCAAGGAGAGAGATAGGAAACTCGAGAACGCTTACACATGATGTGGCTATGGCAGTAAGGGAGGCCACAGAACTAGCAAGAATGGACCAGGAGGATATACCGTACTGGTGGAACGCAGAAACTAACAGGAAGAGGCTGCTCTTCACCAGATCTAGAAGAGAAGTCCTAAAAAGCGCGAAGAGGAGAAGGGGCCAGAGGATCCGGTTACCATAGAATTGAGGGAAATCCTAAAAGACAAGAAAAAGGACCTGAGAAAGGAGATAAGAATGTCCAAGAAGGAGCACTGGAACAGAGTGTGTGACGAATTCTAGAACGATATATGGGGTGAAAGGCTACAAAATAGTAACCAGAACTCTTCCCCAGTAGGGAAGCTAGAGCAAGCCGATGGAGAAAAGAAGGGACGGACCCAGAACCCTTCAATCTAGAGGAGGCAGCAGGAAAAATAAAAACTAAGAAAGCTGCAGCACCGGATGGAATACCCCCAGAGGCCGTAAAAACACTAATAAGAACAGCCTGGAAGCTTCTGAGGCAACAAAGCTTTCCCAAAATGTGGAAGAAAGCAAGTCTAATCCTGATACCTAAGGGAGGGAGGGGAGGAGAGGGGATAAAAAGTTACAGGCCCATATGCCTGTTAAACACCCTTGGCAAGCTATACGAGCACCTGATCAAAGCTAGGCTGGAAAGAGAGGTGGAGGAAGATCTATCCCCGAACCAATATGGTTTCAGGAAGGGGAAATCCACTATCCTAGCCGTGCAGAAACTAATAGGAACGGTGAAAAACAGCAGGAGCACCTGGGTAGCAGCAATCGCAATCGATGTAAAAAACGCTTTCAATACGGCCTCGTGGGAGGTCATCATGGACAGCCTCGAGGCGAAAGGGGTGAAGCAGACCACTAGGAACATCATCGACAGAGAAATAATTGTGGATAGGGACACCAGGAAAAAGGTTACAGTGGGAGTCCCACAGGGGTCGGTATTGGGCCCCCTGCAATGGAACATCCAATACGACGCGCTATTGCAAAGTAGAATGGGTGAAGGAGTCTCCAAAATAGGTTTTGCAGACGATCTCATTGTGGTGGTCGAAGGGGAATATAAGGAGCAGCTAGTGGCGAGAGCGAACAGCGCTGTGGAAGTGATCCTGGACTGGATGGACAGAAACAAATTTGAGATAGTAGAGAGGAAAACGGAGGCCATCATCCTAAAGGGACCAAGAAAGAGGGATAGTACCTTCAAAGTAGGCAGCGAGAAGGTGGCCCATGCCAAAAGTATCAAATACCTAGGGGTCGTGATTGACAGCAATATGCTCTTTGGTATGCATGTCAAATATGCCACCGAGAGGGCGGAAAACAGATTGGCAGTATTATCCAGAATAATGCCAAACATCAGAGGCCCAGGCTTCAAAAATAGAGTCACGCTGTACGGTGTGGTACAGTCGATAATACTGTACGCAGGCCAAGTATGGCATACAACTGTGAGGATGAAGAAGTATAGGGTAATGATAAACAGTACGCAGAGAAAGGCGCTGATCATGGTGATCAGCGCATATAGAACAATCTCCACGGTGGCAACGCAGGTGATAGCCGGAGTCCCGTCCATACATTTGGCGATGGAGGAGAGAGTAAGACTTCACAGAAATCAAAATGTGAACGAAGCAGTGAAAAGAGAGGAGAGAACAATAACTCTTCAGAAGTGCCAGGAAGAGCGGAGAAATGGAGACGGCAAAGGGGACTGGACCAGGAAACTCATCGGAAAAGTAGAAAAATGGCGAACACAGAGGAGCAGAGTACTTCCTCACCTAGTTCCTGTCCGGCCATGGGCCACCTACAACAAAAGGATCGGCAAGATAGACACAGAAGACTGTTTCTACTGTGCGCGTAATTTTGAAATCGAACTAGGTAAAGTGTGCTCTCAGTGAATAATAACTAAGTGTGTAAGTAGTTTTTGTGTCCGGGGTTCCTGCTAAAAACTTAATTGAACTTGCCAACCAATCTAGGACCAAGTCCTGGTCAGATAAAATTGAAAAAAGATAGGGCTGGCAGTGGGATTGAACCGGGCGACCCGTCACCTATCGCGCTAAATCCCGGCGCTTCGAACACCGGACTGGCTGCTTGCCCGCTCAGCTATTCTTATAATTCCAAATTAAGAATATAATTCACATCGTGTCACTAATATATAATAATTATAATATACTTGAGAATATAAGAAGCCAGATCAACAAGAAGATAAATATAATTTTAATATATGGATTGCTATTTAACTACCTTAACTGCTAGTCTATCTAGACTTGAATTTTAGTCAATTTACGACCCGTCACCTATCGCTCTAAATCCCGGCGCTTCGAACAACGGACTGGCTGCTTGCCCGCTCAGCTATTCTTATAATTCCAACTTAAGAATATAATTCACATCGTGTCACTAATATATAATAATTATAATATACTTGAGAATATAAGAAGCCGTAATATACGGATTGCTATTTAACTACCTTAACTGCTAGTCTATCTAGACTTGAATTTTAGTCAATTTAAAAAGAAAAAAGATTCGATCGGCAGTGGGTTCGCACCAAGTGGATCGGGGACTGTCGCTTTGGATCCAAGCGCTTTTTAACATCGAGCTATCCGTCTGCCCACTAAATTATATTTGTAGTTACAACTTAAATGAACCATATATGACACGTAAATGACTTTTCATTGCAAATATAAATATAGCAAATTTTTTTTTAATCTTTTTAAATACCTATATTAGAAATATATAAGAAATCAATATATTGGAATATAAAAAGACAGCTTTCTACATACTTTACAACGCAAAACAATATAAATAAACATTATACATTGTGAATTATAAGATCTTAATATTTTAAGCCACCTACCTTCCTTCCAAGTGATAGTGAGAAAACCAAAAAACGCAAGTCAAGCCTGGGACCAGCGGCGAGGGATGGATGGCCCCCCGGAAGAGGGTCGTAAGCAGCCCCCCGGCGTCATGGCGAGGACGTGCGGGGTAGCCGGAGGCGACAGCTAAAGGAATGCCTTAACAGGGTAAGGGAGCAATGCCCTGTCGGACCAATTTTTCTGCCCAATTCGTGGGAATTCATATGGAAAATCCTTTTAAAATACAAACCAAAATAAAAATAAAACAAACCAAGGAAAATGAACAAGTGGAAGGTGAAGAACCAACCATAGATGCAGCGGCTGGTCTAGAAGAAAGCCCCGACCAATGGTTAAAAAACATTATTGCAGGAAAAAAGAGCAGCAGCGAGAGTGCAACAGATGAAAATCTAGAAGACAAGGTAGGAAACGGTGTAATAAATAATACACCAGATCAAAAAAACGAAGTGCCAAGTCTTTCAGGGGCAAATATCTTCGGAAAGAAAGATAGAATAGATAGGTTCCCTAACAGGGTGACCCAAAGGTTAGACAAAACCTCAGTACAGAGGAAGGACCCCTTTACCAAGGAGGTAGACGATCACAGCCAAAAGAAAAGGGGAGACGATTCTGGACAGGAGGTGGCAATGGAGCAACTGAAACAGGTTCTGCTCAAACTAACGAGCAAACTAAGAAACTTATCTGATTTGGTTAGCAGATATCCGAACATGAAGGTGGAAATAAAGAAGGACATAAAAGACCTGGCGCATATTACAGACGTGACGCAGGTACACATGGAAAGACTCCAGAAGATTACTGCCGAGGTTAAAAAGACTAGAGCAAAAACCGCGGAGATAGCCACCCAGACAAGCCCGTGGCATGGAAATACCAGTGGTCTAAAGGAAGAGGAGCTACTGGACATAGCTGATGTCTCTAAGTTCCTTGAGATTGAAAACCGCCCATGGCCGGAGACGGTGTACAAGAACACAAAAGTCACCGTGGGAAACCCTCTAAACACCGAGGAGGGGACGGTAAGGGTAGTTCTAGTGGAACCAAAAGACCAAGAAATGAAGGTTAGCATCCAGAAGCTGTATAGAGATAAATACCCTGAACTAGCGGAGCCAGGAGACACTTTTGAGGTTCTGGAACAAATGACTTACATAAGATCGAAGCATAGTAAGGGAACCGTGGAACCATTTAGAAAGAAGGTGGTGAAAATCATACACGACGGCTCGCCGGAGGACTTATGGAAAAATATAAATAGACTAAAAGAGGAGACGAGACCCGACCGCAAAGTGGCAATACACCATGTGCAAGGATATTCTGTCACATGGATGAGGAAGATCGTTGAGGCCATAAACGAATAAAAGCGCACCAAAAGAGATAAAAAAAGACAGGACGAATTTAGGACTGGTGATTACCGGAGGAACCTCGTACAAAGAGATCCTCGGTAGAGTAAAGACTGCGGTATCAAACAAAGAGGCCAGTAAAGCTATTAGAAGTATCCAGAGTACAAAAGATGGCAAGTTGTTACTGTTGCTTGACAAAAACCAACAGGCAGCAGACGAAATTAAGAAAGCGGTAGATAACTCTATAGTAGGCCTTAGAGCCAGACAAATCGGTGAGAGGGGTATGGTGGAGACACTTCACGTCAGGGGTATGGACGCGGAGTGCACAAAGAATGAACTAGAGCAGGCACTGCGGATGAAACTAGGCCACTGGGAGGAAGAGGTGCATAGACTTAGTGACCTCAGACCCATGGCAAACAATCAAATGGCGGCAACTCTGACGATCCCCAAAAAAGATGCCATTCAATTGATGATGGAAGGAGTAGTCCGAGTAGGATTAATTAGGTGTAAAATGCTGGTCATACGAACATGGCACCGACAAATGCCAGGGCTCAGAGAGAAAAAAGTGTTGCTTCAGGGCGGCAAGGAGGACCATGTTATAAAAGACTGCAAGAATGAGAAGGCGTGCCCCGTCTGCAACATATCGGGACATAAGGCCGGCACCCTAAAGTGCCCTGCATTTAGGACGGCACTAGCAACTGCTAGGCGAATAGATCGTAGAAGAAATAGGACGCCCACCACAGAGGAAAGGGATCAGGTCGCCTCTGTAGAGCTGTTCGCGGAAACCAAGCCAAGCACAGCTACCCAGCCTAATGCACAGACCCTGATAGCAACTGAGTCTATGCAGCAGGAGATGCAACAGGAGATCAGTGACATAAGATTCCTGCATTAAATAGCCGCGTGAAACGGTTATAAAAATGACAGCGACGTGGCAAAGGCTGTGATACAAAAGACTGATAAAAAAATGTGATATTACTGTGATATTAGTTTAGTAACGTGTTTTTATGTTTTATAAAGTTATATATATTTATTTTTTATGTTAAAATGCCAATTAAAATACTACAAATAAATGTGGACAGAAGGGCGAGGGCGCAAGATTTGGCGATAGCTACAGCGGCCACCATAGACGCCGACCTGATCGCCATACAGGAACCTAACGGAGCTAGAACATTAAAAGATTCTAGATGGAATGTGGGGAGAGATACAGCCATCTATTGCAGAAATAGAAAATGCGGAGTGGTGGTCCACAAAACAACCGACAGCTACACTAAACTAAGCATGTGGAACTGGACGCTATATAATTTCTATGTATCCCCAGATGTCAGCCTCGAAGTCTTTGAAGCCACTGTAGGGACTATGATTGATGAGGTTCAGCGGGAAACAGGGGAGGTTATGGTTGTTGGTGATTTTAACGCCAAGTCAGCCCTTTGGGGATCCGACCAGCAGGATAGGCGAGTGTGTGAAGAGTAGGAGGAGGTCAACCCGACTGAGAAGCAGTAGTGAGGCGCCGGAGATTGTGGAGCAAGCGGAGATGGCGTACAAAGGGTGCAGGAGAGAGTTGAGAAAACTCATCAAGAACTCCAAGGATGCCTGCCTGAGGAAAATGTGCGAAGAGCTGGAAAGCGACCCTTTTGGCCAGGGTTACAAACTGGTAACCAACAAGTTTAAGAATATGCTGTCTCCGTACGATATACTTGACAGCAAGAAGTTGGAGATAGCTAGGGAGCTATTTCCATCAACAAACGACAGGGTAAGGGAAGGAAAAGTGCCCACAGATGATTCACCAGCAGCGACAATAGAAGAATTGCTAGGAGCAGCAGGAAGGATGAAAACGGGGAAGGCACCAGGACCGGAGGGTATCCTGGCCGAGAGCATTAAGTTGGCAGTAGACGAAATCCCCGAAATCATACTGTCCATGGTAAACGAGATCTTGAACAGCTCGAACATACCTAGGGAATGGAAAAGGGCCAAACTATGCCTAATACCCAAGGGGCCCTCTGCAGCAAACAAATTTAGACCCATCTGCCTGATTGATACAGCGGCTAAGCTCTTTGAGCAGGTGGTAAAGGCAAGACTCGAGAAAGAGTGCGAAGACAAAATGCTCTTGTCTAATAAACAGTATGGTTTCCGGAGAGGAAGAACGACGGTGGATGCGGTTAACAAGGTAATCCAACTTGCTAACAATACGGAGTGGAGATGGGGAGTTGTCGTCCTTATCGATGTTAGAAACGCATTCAACACTGCCAAATGGAGCCATATTGTTAGGACATTGGAGAATATGAACGTCAGCCAATACCTCATTAACATAGTGAAAGATTACTTCAAGGATAGGAACATCATGGTTGGTAAAGATGAGATGCGGGTGACCCAGGGAGTGCCTCAAGGATCGGTCCTAGGGCCCCTCCTGTGGAAAGTCTTGTACAAGAGGTGCTCGAATTGCAGTCAGGTAGGGTACGCGGACGACCTGGCCCTAGTAATAAATGCCAATGATATGGAAGACCTCATGCACGAGGCAAATATGGCTCTATATAAGGTGGAAGAATGGATGGATGACAAGGGACTGAAATTGGCACCTGAAAAGTCAGAGGCCATCATAATAAGAGGGCCAAATAAAAGAGACGGTGTAACCTTCTCCGTGGCAGGGAAGCAGATCACCCCGAAGAAAAGCGTAAAGTATTTGGGAGTCTATTTAGATGATAAACTAATATTCAATGAACATGTGAAAAAGGCATGCGAAAAAGCCGGAAGACAGGTAGCAGCACTGACCCGGATATTGCCCAATCTAAATGGACCTGGATATCATAATCGTAGGATGTTGTATGGTGTAGTGGCGTCTATTCTACTATACGCGGCACCGACATGGGAGAAGGTTACATCAAATCCTGGCGTATATTACAAGAAGAAGTGTTCACCCTTCATAAACATATTAGCTTCACGATCGAGCCTATACGGGGACGGAAAAAAGACAAAAGTAAAAACCAATCACTGCTTTTCGATGAAACGGCCTTCGCTGCGGAAATCGAAGATCTATCGCGCTGGAACCACCGAGGGGTGAAAGATTTCTGTGAGAGCGTTAAGGATGCAGTTGCCAGGAGCTCGAAAGTTACGGCCAGCAGATACGACAAATTACCACTCTGGTGGAACAGTCAAATAGAAAACCTAAGAACCTTGACTATAAGATCGCGTAGGCAATTTACCCGACTATGCAAGAAACACGGACATGCGGATCCCAGATGCACCGAATCGAAAAGCCAATTGGACACTCACACCAAGGACCTAAAACGACAAATTAGAAGGGCAAAAGAAATCCACTGGGAAAAACTGTGTGCGGAATTAGAGGATGATGTTTGGGGTACTGGCTATACGATCGCCACCAGATTCGTTGGAAGACCTAAACCGCCGTATAATCCCACGATGACGCAAAAAATTAAATGGTGCAAGGAGCTTTTCCCGAAAACCCCACCCAGGATCACGAAATATGAAGAAAATGTAGAGGACATCGAACCGATAAATCATGACGAGTTAGAAAAAGCGGTGGAAAAGATCAAAAATAAGAAAGCACCTGGGCCAGATAACATTCCTCCTGAGGCTAGCGAAATGTATGCCGCAAGAACTGCTCGATGTACTAAACCACCTATTACTGGATCAAAGCTTTCCGGCAATATGGAAAAATTCTAGAATAATACTAGCCTGGAAGGGAAAGCCAGAACAGGTAGCATCATCGTATCGGCCCATATGCCTGATAAATACATTCGGGAAATTGTATGAACGCATTATAAAACAGCGACTTGAAAAAGCGATGGAAGAGGAGGAGGGAAAAAACCTGTCAGACCAGCAGTATGGTTTCCGAAAGGGTCGATCAACACTAAATGCCGTCGAGAGGGTAATGAATATCGCGGAGGAATCAAAGAGCACGTGGACTTTGCTGATAACAATCGACATACGGAATGCGTTCAATACGATATCCTGGAATGACATTCTGGAAAAACTGGAGAATCTGTGCATCCCCACATATTTAAGAAATATCCTAGACAGCTATTTGAACAACAGAAAGATTATAATAGGAAACAAGGAGATGGAAACTTATAAAGGAGTACCGCAAGGGTCGGTTCTAGGCCCACTGCTGTGGAATATTGTTTACGATGGGGTGCCAAAACGAGAATACTTGGAGGGGGTGACTACGATCGCTTTTGCAGATGACCTGTCCATCGTGGTGGAAGCAGATAGTACAGCCGTGTTAAACGTCAAAATAGAAACAACGGTATCCCAGATAATAAGCTGGATGAATAAGCACAACCTGCAATTAGCACCGGAAAAAACCGAGTATATGATCCTTAAAGGACCAAGGAAACACAGAAACGACATCAAGGTTGAAATCATGTTAAAAACGATACAGCAAACAAGGACGGGTACATATCTGGGCATTGTGCTGGACGATAATAGAAGATTTGGCCCACACGTAAAGTACGCCGTTGAAAAAGCGAAGACGAGAACAAAAATGTTAGCTACGATCATGCCAAATGTTGGCGGCCCCAGCTATTTAAAGAGGAAGGCCCTATACGGAGTGGTGGAGTCTATACTCCTGTACGGAGCTCCAATATGGAAAAGAGCCATATACTATAATAGGTACCGAGATTTACTTAACAGAACGCAAAGAATCGCGCTAATACGAGTAACATCAGCCTACCGGACAATATCGACGATAGCGGTACAGGGCATTGCTGGGATACCACCGATTGACTTACTCGTTGAGGAAAGAGATAGGCTATATAGAAGAGATGACGGAGCCATGACAACGGTAAAAACGGAGGGACGCGAAATTACCCTCAACAGATGGCAAAACAGGTGGGCAGAGGAACAAGAAAACGCTAAATGAACCAGATATATCATCAAGGATATCAAAAAATGGACACGGAACGTTCGGAAGTTTCACGAAAAAAATTAAGACCACAACGGACACATGCATTTATTGCACCAGCCCGGATTCACCGGAACACACAATATTCGAGTGCTCAAGGTGGATAAGCTTCCGAACAAGGCTAGAACAAGAAATCGGTCCCATAAATAAAGATAATTTCATCGAAAAAATGATTGACAATAAGGAAACATGGGAAAAAAATGCACCAATATATCCACAACGTGATGAAAACAAAGGAGAGAGCAGATAAGATGAAAACGGACGCGGATGTGTAAAAAAAAAAAAAATTCCGCCGCTATTGCTGAAGTAAACCCAAGCAATGGGTATTCCAGCATTGCGGAGAGAGACGGAAAACGAGGTGGTTTTAGTGGGTAGGCTAGGCTTGTACACCTCGCCTAGAAATCCCACACTATCGAGGAAGGGTAGAACCTGTACTCGATGTGTATAAAACATTTCCACCTGACTAAAAAAAAAAAAAAGATTAGGTTAGGTTAGGTTAGGTTAGGTTCCTCTCCGAAGTGCTGTGAGACCTTGTCGTTGGTGGAGAGGCTGAGTACTGCAATGATTCTGAGAGCGATGCCGGCTGGGGACTTGTTCCCCTGGTAGGTTAAACCTTGCCGGTAAGGTCGAAGATGAGCGGGAACAGTACAACAGGAGTAAACCTGTAGATAAAAATCCGCAACCCAAGGTGTCACGCGACCCGTGCCGAGGGGTGAACGGCCATGCGTAGTTGGTTCCGAACGGAGCCTCCGGGATACCTGGCGCACTCCCGGAGTATATAGCCTTAGCCAGGTAAGGGAGCACTGCCTGGCCGGACACATATTTCTGCCCAACTCGTGGAAATTGTTATGGATTTGGAAAAACAACAGAAAGATGAGAAAGAAGGAGACAACGAAGGAACGGATAACTGGCAGCGTGTATTCGGAAGAAAGGATGGTCTGAGGCGCACTCCTCCTACACCGAAGTCGAAAGAGGAAAAAATAGACTGTACGCCAAAAGGCGCACAAGGCTCAAGGAAAACGGAGAGAATAGAGAAAGAGAAGAAAACAGGAGTTGTAAGCTCGGAAGAGAAAGAAATTTTAGAAATATTCATAAGTGACAGTGACGACAACGACGACCTTAAGGGAATACGGGGAAAAAGAGGAAGAGAAAGCTGTACTCCGGAGGATAGACAAAAAAGATGGAAAGCAGATAAATCGACTGAGCTAAAAAGACTGGACTCACTTATTACAAATATGACAAAGGAAATAGCGGCATTGAAAACACTGGCATTACAAAACCCAAACACCAAAAGAGAAATAAAGGATAAGACGATGAACCTAGACAGACAGGCAAACAGAATAAAAAGCGTAGTAAAAGAATTGGAGGAACTAAAAGATGAGGATAGATGTAAAAGGGCTGAGGGCGATAGAGAAGAGAAAAATAACAGTAACGAATCAGCCTGGGCATCGAAATATGCCGAAGAACCGATGAAAGCAAAGGAATATAAGGAGATTGGTGTACAAGTAAACATGGATGAAACAGAAGGGAAAGTAGAGGACAATATGGACTTAAGGAGACAAATTGAGGACGCTGGGGACGACTGGACGAAGACAGAAGATATACTGAACAAGGAGTTTCTGGATGACGCTTATACTCGAACAGTGTTCGGAAGAAGAAATCCAGCAGAGATAAATGAGGATCAGGATACAGCAATAATATATGACCCCAGACAGGAAGTACACGAATTTAGGCTAATGGAGAAAACAGAGGTATCTTCGATAATAAAAGGGAACAGAATTAGTGAAGGAAACGTAGCAAGCATGGTTAATAAAAGGACACTTATAATAGAGGGAGCTGAAAATCAGGAGGCGGAGACAGAAAAATACACATTCTACTTACCAGTAAATACCAAGGCGGAGGCTGAAATCTTCAAAACAGTTACGAAACTAAAAGGGTTACTGGAACGGAAAAATAGGAAAAATGTATCTATTATAATGGACACGCATTTACTAAGCAGTAAAACTAGGAAGATCTTCGAAATAGTGTTAACAAAAACGGACATAACAGCAACAATATACGAAATGGGAGTAATAACGAACAATGTAGAAGGATGGAGCCTTATGCAAGCAAAGAAGCCAAAAGTGTACAATTCATCGGCAATTGTAATAGAAGCCAAAGGCCGTTCATACGCTGATCTCCTGAAAGAGGTAAAAGGGAACGAGAGTCTACAAGGATTCTCTGCTAAGGTGAAAGGTCTGAAAAGGACAAGAAAGGGTGATCTATTAATAACGCTAAATGAGGACACAGATGTTAAAGGAGTGAAAGAAGAACTTTCAACAAAACTGACAGGACATTCGGTGGTAGAACCAGGAAGGATGCGGGAGACTGTGTATGTAAGTGACCTGGATGCGGTCACAACTAAAGAAGAACTGTCGAGGGAGATTGGAAAACTAATAGGAAATGAGGGCTATGAAGTTATGATCCTAAGAAGTACCAACGATTGAAAGCAAAATGCTGTAATAGCAATCGAAAAGGAGAAAGCGCAGATTCTAGTAGGAATAGAGTGGATTAAAGTGGGTTGGTCATAAACATAAAAAAAGGAAAGGCCCCTGGCCCAGACGGCATACCTCCAGAGATCGTAAAAGTAACACTCGAAGCGAAGCCAAAGACAATCTTGGCAATACTAAATAAGCTGCTAAAAGAGCAAGAATTTCCCTGCGAATGGAAAGTCTCGAAATTAATTCTCTTACCAAAACCAGGCAAGCCGCTGGAATTGAGCAGCTCATATAGACCAATATGTCTATTGAATGTGCTTGCAAAAGTATATGAAGCTCTAATAAAAAAACGACTGGAGGAGGAGATTGGCGAAGATGGGTTCTCACCGCGACAGTTCGGATTTAGAAAAGGGAGATCTACAGTCCAGGCAGCCCAGTATGTCCAAGAATGTATCCGAGAATCTAATAGTAAATGGATAGCTCTGATAACACTAGATATACAGAATGCATTTAATTCGGCTACATGGAGCATAATAGCGAGAAACTTACGGAGGAGGAAAGTGCCCGTATATCTGGTGGGGGTCATAGAGAGCTATCTATCTGACAGAAAGATAGATATACGCAAGAGTCACTCCATGGAAACAAACGTTGGGGTTCCACAGGGCTCGGTTCTCGGACCAACCCTGTGGAACATACATACGACGACGTGCTGAAACTGCAGATGGAAGGTGGGTGTACCACGGTGGCGTTTGCAGATGACCTTATGGTTATCGTCGAAGCGAAAACTAAATATGATCTAATGGCTAAAGGCAACCGAGCCATCGATACAATAATAGAATGGATGGAAGAAAATCAGCTCAAACTTGCGAGCCATAAAACAGAGGCGATAATAGTAAAGGGTACAAAACAGAAACGGGTAAGGGACACAATACATTTTAAGGTAGATAATCATAGGGTCATACCAAAAACGTCAATAAACTATCTTGGGACCATCAGGGCTCCTTTGGTGTGCACATAAAGGAAACAACCAAAAAAGCAATGAGTAGACTGCAGAGAATTATGCCAAATATTGGTGGAATGAGCAGTAGAAAGAGAGGGATTATTGGCGGTGTAATGTACTCAATTATGTTTTATGGCGCTCCGGTTTGGAAAGAGGCTATGGAAATAGAAAGATATAGAAGACAATTTATCAGCGCGCAGAGGAAGCTTCTCTTAAAAATCGGCAGCGCCTATCGGACAGTATCTTCGGAAGCTCTCCAGGTTATAGTGGGGAACCCACCCATTGACAAAATGGTTAAGGAGAGGGCGGAAATACATGCTAACGGATGGAGAACAAAAGCCGAGAAAGAACAGGCCCGAGGGAAAACTATAGAAAGATGGCAGCAGAAGTGGGATGCGTTAGAAGGGAAGGCGACGTGGACCAAGAGACTTATACCAAGGATAAAACCTTGGTATGAATGCGAGTTTCGTCGAACTAACTATTTCATAACACAATTCCTATCTGGTCATGGGTCCTTTTGTGAGTACCTGAAACGGATTGGGAAAAGCAATGACGCAAACTGTAATATATGCCAGCAGGAAGAAACACCGGAGCACCTCATGTTTTTCTGTGTTCGATACAGTAACGACAAGGAGAATATCGAAAGAAATTTAAGGAGAGTTTTAACACCAGATAACATAATAGAAACTATGTTAGAAAGCGAAGAAAGTTACAACTTGATAGAGAACTGCATAAAAGAAATAATGACTAAGGCAGAGGAAATGGACCGAGCAAAAGGAAGGTAGAAGTTAGTATTAAAATCCTCTTGCATGACGGACGAAAACCAGAAATGGTAGTACCTTCCAGCGAGAGTGAAGTCATAGAGGTGTTTTTAGTGGGTAGTACACTTGTGAGCCCCACACTATTCTGTCGCCCAACATCAGACAGAGTGTGCGTAATAGCATTTTTACTTCTCAAAAAAAAAAAAAAAAAAAAAAATAAGGGTTCTCGCTTCACCTTGACGCGGTGAAGGAGCTGAGTAGCTCTTCTTCTCCCCGCCCGACGGGAGGGAGGAGAGGAGTGAAACCAAGAAGCGACCCAAAACGGTCGGTGGGGCACTGGCGGGGACACTAATGTCTACTAGGTGTCACCAACAAAAGCCAGTTCAAGAACAACCAGACCACGTTACATCAGAACACACCGACAAGTCCGACTCGGAACGAGAGGGCGGATGGCGAGTTCCCAGCGCCAAAAAACTGGGACCTGTAGGCTATGGTATGGAAACCCAGACAGAAGAGTCCAGAAGGAGAAAGCCTGCTAAAAAAAAACCCCAACGTCAAGGTGTAAGCGATCGTGCCGACGGCGTGAATAGTACATGGGACAGGTACCGCTAACGATGCCCTTGGGACACTAGGCGACATCCCACTGAAGAACAGCCTTACCCCTGCAAGCGGGGCTCTGCAGGGGCCGACCACACTTCCCTAGCTATTCGTGGGAACCGAATGTCTAATAATATAAAAAACCAAACACAGGAGCCAATCCAAAAAAACCAAAAAAATCAAACCCAAAATGCTAGCATAGACCTTACAGTCGACGAACAGACCACCAAGGCAAAAGCTGGAAAAGCTGGAGAGAGAGAGACGCTACTGAACAGAATGGGCAGATGTAATTCTGTTGAAGGAGCATTTAAAAAGAGGAAGCTATTAGATGGCAAATCGACGGATATAGAGGGCCCGTATAATAGGGTAGAATGTGTACAGGTCTTTGTAATGGAGGAGGCAATGGCCACAACCATTAAATTAGCGGAAGAGTTAGGGAAACTGATAAATATACACCCGAACACCCAGAAAACCATCAAGGAAATTTCGGCAAAAATGACAAAGAATGCAGATATATACAAAAGAAGCACTATTAAGAAGTGGCTGCAGGAACACCACTACGACCCAATCGAAAGGATGGGGATAGAAATCGACACGCAAACGCCAAAGGTACATACGGCGGAGATAGGTACACAGACGGATCCCTGGTTGTCACGAAACAAAATCTTGCAAACCCTTGAGGGGGTAAACGACCTAGAGGAGTTTAAACAAGCTGAGAACATGGACTGGGAGGAGACAATATTCTCAAACGTGCAGATAAATGTTGGGAATCCGATGAATACACCACACTCTACGGTGAAAGTAGTTCTAGTGGAACCGACTGATCCAGAGATGAATATCAGTATACAAAGAATGTATAGGGACAAATTCCCGGATCTAGCCGAAATCACCGAAGATTTTGAGATACTCGAACAACTCCCAGAAGGATAAGACCGTGAGCAGGAGGGTGGTCAAGATAAGGCATGATGGGACGAGAGATGATTTGTGGCACAAGCTGAAGAGGCTCAAAAGAGAAATAAAAGCAGACGACCAAATTGCTATCCACCATGTCCAGGGGTTAACGCTGGAGAGATTGAGAAAAATCACACAGGCAGTGTTCCAAGGCACGGAGAACCACGTCACTATTTACAGCACAGACAAGTTTAAGGGCGGTGAGAACGAAGGTGTTAGGAAACCAAGGCCGACAAATACGTACAGCATGGTTGTAAGCGGCGAAGGCAATAACAGCTACGTTGAAATTCTTAACAAAGTCAAAACGACTTTAGGAGCCAGCGTGAAGAAGGGGGCAATTCGCACCATAAGAAGTACCAGAGATGGCAGGCTGCTCATGACTTTAGACAAAGATGAGGAGGCCATGACAAACATAGGGGAGATGCTGAAAGCAACCCCGGAACTCAAATGTAGAAATTTGGCATCTAAGGATACGGAACTGATAAATATCAGAGGCCTGCAAGAGAGAATCACCAAAGAAGAGGTAAAGATGGCACTTGAGGATGTTATCGGTCAATGGGACCCTGAATACAAGATCCACGATATAAGACCGATGAGGAATAATATGGCTGCAGTCACAGCATCACTAAATGCAGAGGCGGCCAACAAGTTGACATCTGTAAGATTCCTAAGAATTGGGCTGGTGCGTTGTGTAGCTGACAAGTGGCACAGAATAGATAGGTGCCATAGATGTTGGGCCTACAACCATGAAGCAAAAGACTGTAACGGCCCAGATAGGGCGGAGAGCTGCTTTAAATGCGAAGGACAGGGGCACACTGTCAAAGACTGCACGGAAGAGGTAGCATGCCCGTTATGTGAAATCAAAGGGCACAGGGCGGGCACAACGAAGTGTCCGATCTTCAAGACGGCTCTACAAGGGGCACGAGCTAAGAGGGGAAATAGGGGACCGGAGCCCGCGGCATATCTCAGAAAGACATCTGTGTGGGAACCAGCAGCTCAGAAGATCAAAGAGCATGTAGGCGAAGGGGGCGCACAGGAAGTACTACCGCGCTTCGATGAGGCCACGATGGACACGGCAAGCCCAGTGCAGGTAAACGACAGCCTTGATGAAACACGCAAAATATGGACACTGGGACAGCATCAAGATGATGAGGTCTTCGAAACTGAGAAATGTTCAGAGTATGAGGAGTCAGTCAGTAGGGTAGCCGAATAGGCTGCGAATATCAATAACATATTGAACAACATTGGCGACGAAGAGCGCTAGTATCTGTACATATATACATATTTTTTTATACACAGTTTTACAAAGCTTTATTTTTATCTACTGTATATTGTAAATAATAGTTATAAGTGAATATCATGTCTATTTTAGGAATGCCTCTGAAAATTTTGCAAATTAACGTGGACAGGAAAAAAGCTGCGCAAGATTTAGCAGTGGCCACGGCCATTAGACTTGGAGTGGACATTCTCCTGGTACAAGAGCCAAATCAGAACACTACAAGGAAAGACGCCAGGTGGATTCTTGATCAACAGGAAGTTGTCGGCGTTTTATGCGTAAATAGGAAGTGCGGGGTGAGAGGCCATGTGAGAGGAAACGGCTATGTGAAGCTACAGCTGAAGAACTGGTCTATATATAATTGCTACGTGTCCCCAAATATAAGTAACAGGCTATATGAGGAGTATGTAGACACAGTAATGACCAAGGTAAGGGATGCAAAAGAGGATGTATTAATTGCAGGAGACTTCAACGCGAAGTCACCATCATGGGGGGCAAGAACCGAAGATGTAAGAGGAAGAGTATTAGGTGACTGGATCCAGTCTACGAACATGGTGGTGCTAAATGATGGAAAGTTACCCACTTTTGTAAGAAATACACAAGAATCATATATAGACATCGTGTTTGCAACACAAAGGGTAGCACGCCATGTCGGAGACTGGAGACTGGAAGACGCAGAGGAGGGCCTAAGCCTGCATAGATATATCCGGTATGACATCGGCAACAGACCTAAGGAAAAAACCATATGGCAAGGGGGATCAACAGACAAAAAACTCTTCAAGGACGTATTAGGGCTTACCTTTAGACCAAACATAGACCTGGCTGAAGCCTTAGGGAAGGTGAAAGAAGCACAAGACATAGCACAAAGGGGAACGAACGGAACAAGGAGGAATCTGCCACTTTGGTGGAATGATAGCATCAAAGAGAGAAGAAAGGAATGTACACGTTCCCGTAGAAGGCTGGTGAGACTAAGGGGTAGGGGCGGACGACCTGAATACATCAATGAGGCAATAGCGGATTATAAATCGAGGAAAAGGATACTCAGCAAGGAAATCCGCACCTCCAAAAGAAATAACTGGAAACAGTTGTGCGACGATCTGGAGGAGGACATTTGGGGAAATGGGTATAAGCTAGTGACCGGTAGGTTTAAACATTTATTAACCCCATACGAACTGATAGAGGAAGAAAAGTTGAAAAAATGCAAAGAACTATTTCCTAGTATACGGGGAAGGCCCTTGCCAGGGAAGTAAAGGTGCGATGATCCACCCCCTGGACGAACGAAGATCTGGTAAACGCCGCCGGCAAAATAAAGCTTAAGAAATCCCCCGGCCCGGACGGTATTACGCCTGAAAGCATTAAGGTGTTAGTCGAAGAGCAGCCTGAAAAGTGCCTTGAATATATGAACAACATACTAAGGAATCAATCTATACCGGAGTATTGGAAGAAAGGTAAGGTTGTATTAATTCCTAAAGGAAACCCTGAGGACAGCAAATATCGGCCGATCTGTCTTCTCGATGTAACGAGCAAATTGTTGTAGCAGTTGATTAAACGTAGACTAAACGAAGAACTCGAAGTGAAACTGCCCTTATCGCCACGCCAATTCGGATTCAGAGAGGGAAGGTCGACGATGGATGCCATAAGTGAAGTTCTTGATTTGGCCTTGAACCACCAGGAGGCATGGGGGGCAATAGTGCTGCTAGACATAAGAAACGCCTTCAATAGGGCCCGATGGCAAAAAATAATAGATCTAGTTATTGAAGCAAATATTGACGCTAGTTTAAATAATCTTATAATACATTATTTTGAAGGGCGATCCCTCGTCGTTGGTAAATCACAACTGGAGATAACGTAGGGCGTGCCACAGGGATCCGTCTTCAGGGCGAAAGACAAAGAAACACTGATACATAAAGTAAATGAGGCAATCGCGGAGATACAGCACTGGATTGAAGAAAATCATCTAGAACTTGCACCCGAAAAACAGAAGCTATTGTCGTTAAGGGTCCTAGAAAGAGAGAGAATATTGCTTTCAAAGTGGGAAATATGGAAATAGCAACTAGCAAGCAAGTGAAATATTTAGGGGTATGGCTTGATGAAAAAATGATATTTAACGAGCACGTGAAAAGTTTCAGTTGCTATACATATAGGATTGGGAAGGCACCTGATGAAAACTGCATTTACTGTGAAGAGACTGACGACGTGGAGCATACGATTTACATATGTAATAGATGGGATGAGCAGAGAAGAAGGTTCTGGAACTTTGTGGGACACTATTTGACCCCAGACAACATAATAGAATGGATGATTGCTTCACGGAGAAATTGGAATGCCGGGGAGAACTTCATTATCGAAGTCATGCAAAACAAGGAGGAAGAGGAAAGAGAGGATCAAGAGCGGTTTTAGTGGGTAGACCCTATTCAAGAGGAGTCCCACACTACCCGCAACCGGGTGTCCATCAAGGATTTCCCCTTCCTCAAAAAAAAAAAAAAAAAGTTCTGGTGGAACCAAAAGGTTCTGAACAGATCACTTATATAAGATCGAAGCATAGCAGGGGAACCGTGGACCCACTTACAAAGAAGGTGGTGAAAATCACGCACGACGGCTCACCGGAGGACTTATGGAAAAATATAAAAAGGCTAAAAGAGGAGACGAGACCCGATCGCAAAGTGGCAATACACCATGTGCAAGGGTACTCCGTCACATGGATGAGGAAGATCGCTGAGGCCATCTTCCACGGATCTCCAACCGAAGTGGAGATCTTTACGACCTCAGCGAATGCAAGCGCACCAAAAGAAGAGAAAAAAGAGAGGACGACTTTAGGCCTGGTAATAAATGCCAACGACATGGAAGACCTTATGCACGAGGCGAATATGGCTTTATATAAGGTCGAAGAATGGATGGAGGCCAAGTAGCTGGAGCCGGCGCCCGAAAAGACAGAGGCCATCATAATAAGAGGGCCAAATAGAAGAGACGGTGTGACCTTCTCCCTGGCAGGGAAGCAGATCACCCCGAAGAAAACCGTAAAGTATTTGGGGGTCTATTTAGATGACAAACTAATCTTCAACGAACATGTGAAGAAGGGCTGCGAAAAAGCCGGAAGACAGGTAGCGGCACTGACCCGGATACTGCCCAATCTAAATGGACCTGGATATCACAATCGAAGGATGTTATATGGTGTAGTGGCGTCGATCCTACTATATGCGGCACCGACATGGGGGAAGGTTACACGTGTTAAAAAGTACAAGGGTATGCTGGTGGCTACCCAGAGGAGGATGCTCCGCGGTGGCGGTGGTGGGGGGGATACCACCAATGGACCTGATGGTGGAGGAGCGGTGTAGGCTAGGCCTGCGCATAAACGCAACGGAAGCGGACAAGGAGGAGGAGAGGAGGTCGACAATAAATAGGTGGCAAGAGGGATGGAATGGAGTAACCGCGGTTGCACAGTGGACCAAGGAGCTTATACCAGATCTGAATGCCTGGCTCAGATGCAAACACAAGAGAACCAGCTTTTTTCTAACTCAGGTGCTGACAGGCCACGGTAGTTTTAACACCTAGCTATACAGGTCAGAAGAATGTGTGTATTGTGGACAGAGAGACGACCCAGAACACACAATGGCTACCTGCAACAGTTGGCATACTTTAAGAACGGCCATAGAAACAAGGATGGGGGAGGGTCTCCTGAGATGGATGCTGGCGAGCAGAAGCAATTGGCAATGCGGTGAAAGATATATAAAAGCAGTTATGAGTAAGAAGGCAGAGGAGGAGCGTATAGTGGTATTGGAGTAGTGGATACAAAACCTATGGACTGACGTAATGTCGTGAAGACGGTCCCGGTCCATGGGGTCTTCGGGGTGGTTTTAGTGGGTATCGGGAGTCCCACACTACCGGGGAAAATCAGAACTTGTACCCGGTGCGCATAAAGCGTTTCCACCCGCCAAAAAAAAAAAACTCGCGAAAAAGCGCATCAGATGAAACGGATAAATGGCTTATGAAATTAGCCGAGCAAAGCAACGAAGTAAAGGTGTTTAGGAGAGGCGGACTCCCAAGGACCCCCCCTAAGAAGGCTGGTCCATTGGAGGAAGAGGATTATTTCTTCACTATTACTCCGTCGGATGGGATGAGTAGACAAACCTCAGGTGAAGGAGAGGAAATCAGCTCAAAGCGCGGTAGCCTAGAATGGGAGGGTGAAAATTTCCGGAGCGAGATATACAGGCTAAGTTTTGAAGAGAAGGGTGACGAGAATGCAGACGCTGAAGACGAGACGAAAACGGATGAGATCGTAATCAGCGATGATGACGAAGAACAAAAAAGAAAGAGGAAAGACTCGACCCCGGAAGAGCGAAAAACAAAGGAGAAGGCGAGGAGGATCTCGTCTAGTAAGGTAAACGCACGGGCAATACGTGGGGCTACGAACAAAAAGGAACACGACGACGAGGTCTTCCAAACGGAAAGCAGGAAAAGAGCAAACTCCCTGCCGGAGGTCTCGCTACCGAAGGAGGGGAGGAGGATCAATGACGAGAACCCCACAGAGCGAAACAAAAGAATGGACGAATTGGAGGATATGGCGAGGAAGTTAGCTGAAGAAACGGTACAGGAAACGGCTATGAAAGAACTAGACAAAGCGATCAAAATGATCGCAGACAAGGTAGGCGCACTAGCGGAACTAGTAAAAAATAATCAGAATACCAAAGTAGAAATTAAGAAGGGCATAAAAGATATGAAAGATATGAAGAGATGAAAGGTAGCATTCAAAAGCTGTTCAAGGACAGGTACCCAGAGCTTGTGGACCTGAGGGAGCCATTCGAAGTACTAGAACAAAGAACCTATATTAGGCCTAAGCAGACCCATGGGGCCATGACCCCCACAGTCAAGAAGGTCGTAAAGATCTCACTAGATGGCACCCCTGAGAATATATGGAAGGGACTCAAAACCCTGAGGGAAGAGACCCGAAACGAGGTAAAGGTGACAATACACCACTTACAGGGATATACCCTGGAGCGGCTTAGGAAGATGACAGAGAGCATCTTCCATGGCTCCCAAACCAGGGTGGACGACCCTAGGAGGCAGAGGACATACACCACGGACTCAAACCTGGATGTAGTAGAAAGCGTGGAAGCTGCTTTAGTAGACATGAGATCCTATACAGAAGACATTCAGACCCTGCAGGAGATATCCCTAGGGGGTCGAAAAACAGAGGACTAATAAATCCCCCCCCTGAATCCTCCAATGCCAGTAAAAATCTTACAACTGAACCTGGGAAGATGCGTAGCCGCCCACGACATGGCATACGCGGGGATACTAAAAAGGAACATCGACCTGGCAATCGTTTCGGAACCAAACATAAAAACGGCAAAAAAATTCAATTACCTACTAGATGAGGGCGAATCAGTAGCCATCTACGTTAGGAATAAAAACTCAGGCATCATTAAATACCAGAAGGGAAGAGGATACGTGAAGCTAGTCTTTAAAGATTGGAATCTCTACGGTTGCTATATTTCCCTGAACATCCAGTTCGAAGAATTCAAGGACATCCTGGACAACATGGTGGAAAATGCAGGGGCCACGAAGAAAGAATGAAAGAAAAAACAAAGCCAGGGAACAGGAAAGAACAGAGGAGGAGCAGCGAAGAGTTACGAAGGAGAAGAGAAGGGAGGAGGAGAGTGTCACTTTCAGTAGGAAGCCAAGGGTGGCGCGGACGCCGCCAACGGACAAATTAGTCTCAAGGCAGTTGGCAAAAAGATCCAATTCCGTAGGCGAAGGGGAGATGTTGCGGGACAACGACGACGATGAGGCAACCGCGTGGCTCAGAAACCTAGTGGCTGAAAGGCTAGACGACAAAAAAAAGAGGAAAAGGGAAGGGTGTGAAATAAGTGCAAATAAGGAAGGAGAAAACCCAACCCTTATGGACCTGGTCAGGGACATGAGGAAGCTGGTTAGGAGTATCGAGGAGGTGAGTGCCCTAGTGGACAAGAGTGGGAACGTGAGTTGGCCAGGAAAGGAGCCTCCGGGAAACAGGGCGAAATCCCGGAGTAAGGCTACTTACTCCGACATGCGGGGCTCTATCGGACCCGACGATACTCCCTAGCTACTCGTGGGAAACAGATGAACAGTCAACATCAAACAAAAAAGAAACAATTAATAAAAAAACCAAAAATACAAATATAGATCTTACAGGGGACGAACACTCTGGAAAGTTGGAAGACTTAACAGGAGATGACTGAAAAGCGAAAGAGCTATTATGAAGGATGGAAAGAAGTAATTCAGTGGGGAGTCAGAAAAGAAAAAGATCAGACATGAAATACCCTGATATGGAGGACCCTTACAAGAAGGTAAAATGTAGCGAGGTATTCGTACTAGAGGAGGCACTGGAGAGAAGCAAAAAGCTAACTGAAGAACTCATGAAACAGGTGCAATTAATTCCTAACACACAGAAAACGATTAAAGACCTTATAGGCAAGATAGGAAGGAACGCAGATGTGTATAAGAGGCAAAACATATCAGCTACCAGATATCAGCCCACAGAAAGAATGGTAATTGATCAGGAAAGCCAAACAAATGAACAGCAAACGGTAGAGATATCAACCAAACGGATCCGTGGATATGCCCTAACGCGAGAGACGAGGCTATTACATTGCTGGAAGAGGTAAACGATCTTAAAGACTACTGTCTCATTAAAGATAAGAAGTGGGATAAGTCAGTTTTTAGAAACGTAAATGTGAAAGTAGGGAACCCAATTAATACGCAAGATTCCGTGATTAAAGTAGTCATTGTAGAGCCAGGAGACCCAGAGATGAATATGAGCATCCAGAGAATGTATAGAGAAAAGTTCTCTGAC
The DNA here is from genome assembly GCA_951812935.1 of Hermaeophaga mercurialis. NCBI lineage: Eukaryota > Metazoa > Arthropoda > Insecta > Coleoptera > Chrysomelidae > Hermaeophaga > Hermaeophaga mercurialis. The sequence goes on from OX638366.1 coordinate 10,613,013, forward strand.
CTGGGGATAATAAAGGGCGAGTTTGAAACCCTCGAACAGTTTTCGAGGATAGGATCACAAAAGGATAAAATAATATCCAGAGAGATCATTAAAATAGCACATGACGGTACCATGCAAAATCTTTGGGATAAGATGCACAGATTGAAACAGGAAACGGAGGACGAAGGAAGGTCAGCTGGCGCTGTACCACGTGCAGTCAAATACTTTCTGAAATTCCGAAAAATGATACAGACAATTTTTAAAATACGTCAGCAAGGATAACCATATATACTACCACGAAATTCATGGAAATGGAAGGGGCAGAAAAAAGAAATAAGCCAGCAACTACACAAAGTATCGTGATAACCGAGGGAAACAAAACGTTCTCGGAGATACTGAGTACGGTCAAAACGGCCCTTGATGCTAGTGAAAAGAAGGAAGCAATTCGAACGATCAGGAGCACGAAGGATGGAAAGTCACTCCTGACCATGGAAAAGGACGAGGAGGCGATGGTTAACATCGGAAACCTGCTGAAAGGAACTGCGGAACTAAAATTAAAACATTTAAGTCGGAGAGATCTGGTGCGAGTAAATATTAAGAGCAACAGGAAGGAACATCCAAGGAAGAAATCAAAGGGGGCATAGCCAAAATTGCATTAAATTGGGATCCGGATTTCACTATTAGAGATACCAGACCTACTAGAAACAACATGGCAGCAGTGACCGTAGCATTAGATGCAAACACGGCTAACGGGCTAGTAAGTGAAAGATTCGTAAGGATAGGCCTTTTGAGGTGTATTGCGGAAAAATGGCACACCTTGGATAGGTGTATGAAATGTTGGGCATACGACCATGAGACCAAAGACTGCAAGGGTCCGGATAGGACTGAAAATTGTTTTAAGAGTGGGATGCCGGGACATCCAGCCAAAGATTGTAGTGAGGAAGAGGCATGTCCCTTTTGTAGTACAAAGGGTCATAGAGCGGGTACGCTGAAATGCCCGAGTTTCAAAATGGCGCTTCAGGGAGCAAGAGAGGGAAGCAGAATAGGGAACACTAGTGTATGGTCACGGAAAATGACCTTCTGGAAACCTGCGAACCAAATACAACTGGAACAAATAAGGAGCGACAATGTGCATGAGATTATGAGAAGCTTTGACCAAGTAGCAGCAGAAGCACGGGCAACCATAGCTACTATGGAAACTCTGGCACACGTTTCTAGAAAGGGAACTTTTTACCCAGACGACGACAGTGTTTTCTATGAGGACAAAACGTCGGAAGAGAGGCATGATGAAGAAATTAAACTGTGATAAAATAAATATCTGTGATATAAAACTAGCTGTGATATTTTATAGCTGTGTTCTGTACTTATTTTTACTTATTTTAACATATATTATAGACATGTCTAAAAAAGTCTCGCAAGGTCTGAAAGTTCTACAGGCTAATGTGGGAAGAAATAAAATGGCACCCGATCTATGAAGTATGGAAGCAAAAAAAAAGAAGTGCCGTCATTATCGTGCTATCCGAGCCAAATATCAACTTAGCAAAGAAGAATAACTATATATTAGACCTCCAAAAAGCTGCATCAATACAGATAATAAACAAAAATCTAGAGATTATCGGACAAAAAGCAATTTATTTGGCCTTTGGAGTAGTGGATGGAATAAATGAATCGATAGAGACAATTTATATAGCGTCACCGGCTACGCTGACAGATGAAGATTCTGGAGACGAGAACGAGGGTCGAGAATTTGACCATTTGGAATTATACTAGAAGAAGATACTACTCCGGAAGAGTCAGAATTGAACAAAGATGACGCTTCGTTAACAAATACCAATATGACACCTGCTCGAAATTTATACCCAAAAGTTTCTGGAGCTCGACATTGGATTTCGGGAGATTTCGCATATAATGAAAAACAGTTTCCTGAAGCAGATTATTCATTGTTTGAAAACAAGAGAGTTGTTGACATATTTTAAAAGTTGATAGATGAAGAAATAATTTTATTTCTCGTATAGGAAACCAACCGATATGCCCTTTTCAAGAACCAACCTGATCCCGGAGTATCACCAGAAGAAATGAAATGTTTCATACTATGTTTGAATCACTTATGCTTTGTTATATTTCAATAAAAAATGTTTTTATTACACCCAATAACTCCTAGCGTTACATATATGTTAGAGTAATAACGTAAAACCCCGTATAAAGACGTGATGCCCGAGTAGGCCCGCGCATGACCGACGAGACGATGACGCATGTCACGATGGCGCAAGGGAGAAGGGGCATTCAATAAGTAGCTTTTGACATGATTGCGTCAATAAATCATTAGTGTGTTTCTCTGACTTTTATTTAGGGTAGAAACCCCAACGTGATAAGTTATGCTTACATCAGAAGTGGGATCGCTTACGTGAACTAAATGTGTGAATTAGTACTTTAAAGAGACTAAAATTTGTGCGAATCAAAGTAAAATGGATGACTCAGGAGAAAAGCAAGTCAGTGATTCTAACGAGGACATTAACGTCGACCAGACGGAGGAAAGTTTCCGTCCACCAAAACGTTCAAGGCTGGACTGGCAAGAAAATTTAGTGTTACTTATGGCTGGACAACAAGAGCAATTGCGGGAGCTTACAAGGCAAGTAACAAAGGCGGCTCGTAGCTCAGATTTGCCAACGTCAGCAGTGTCAGCACAAAACGAAACTCTGCGAACGGCAGCATCCTACGTCTCATTTCGTTTATCGGAATTTGACCCGGACAAAAGTGAACACGCAATCGAAGAATGGTTAGAGGTTGCCGATACTCTCAAAAAAGAAGAAAACATTGGAGATGGACTTATGATTGCAAAAGCTGGAGAGGCATTAAAGGGTCGAGCGCATGCTTATTAGTGCGACTGGAAACCAATTCATCGAACGTGGGAAGAGTTTCAAAAGGATCTTATTGTAGCCTTTCCAGATCGAGAAACGGCGGGTGCTCGTGCTGGTCTTTGGCAGCATGGTGAACAACCAACTGACATTTTGGAAACGTGGCATATTGACCATGCCGGACCTTTGGTTAGAGCAAATGGTTGTACACAAATTCTTGTTGTAGTCGATGCATTTTCGAAGTATTGTCGTTTGATACCGATACCTAAGAAAACCTCCGAACATTCCATATGCGCATTGTTAGCAGTTTTTGAAGAGCTAGGTAAACCAAGACGAATTATAGCAGACCGAGCTGCTGCCTTTACTTCAATAATTTTCCAAAACTTTTTGAATGAACAACAAGTAAAACTACACCATATTGCAACAGGAGTTGCAAGGGGAAACGCAAAAGTTGAGCGACTTATGCGAACGGTTTTTAATTTATTACGGGCGACATTAATTGCTAAAAATGAAAGTAATTGGCTCAAAGCCCTAGCTGAAGTTGAGGATAACCTTCACTCAACAATTCATTCGATGACCGACCAAATACCAGCTGTGCTGCACCTAGGAGTAAATCCAGAGCTTAAGGCTACCCAGCAATTTTTCAAAAACATCTCAATGGACAATTTTATTGACCCAGATGTAGCAGTTAAAGAAGCTCGTCTTCGAATGGAAAATAACTTCAAGAAGCAATCCGAGTGCTTCAACGCTACTCGTTACAGTCCCAAACTATTTCGAGAGAAAGATGTAGTGGCAGTTGAAGATTCTCAAGTAGATAGTGGTGGCAAACTTAAAGCTAAGTTCAAGGGACCATATACAGTCCGCAAGGTTCTGCCTAATGAGAGGTACTTGCTTTCAAACAAGGGGAAAAGAACTACAGTGGCTGCACACAAACAGCTGAGGCCTTGGCCTGCAGAGGAGGCAATGTCATAAAGGTACGTTCTAGCAATATTAACGTTTTCCTTTGTGAAAAAAAAAATGTGTTAAGAATGATAGTGGCAACCCCACAAGTTCAGAACAGTGGCAACCCCACTAGAGTTGTGAGTGAGGATAGTGGCAATCCCACTAGTCCTAAATAGTGGCAACCCCACTAGAGTTGTGAGTGAGGATAGTGGCAATCCCACTAGTCCTAAATAGTGGCAACCCCACTAGAGTTGTGAGTGAGGATAGTGGCAATCCCACTAGTCCTAAATAGTGGCAACCCCACTAGAGTTGTGAGTGAGGATAGTGGCAAGCCCACTAGAATTGTGAGTAAGGGTAGTAGCAACCCTACTAGCCCTAAATAGTGGCAATTCCACTAGAGTTACACGACAGGTTAGTGACAACTTGACTAATCTTGTATTATAGCGTAGAACTGACGATGTGTTATGTAGTACTTTTGTATAGTAGCGACTTTTACAAAAAAAAAAAAAAACTGAATCAATCTTATACTGGTAACTGCTGTGTTGTGTTTTAAAAATTACAGATAATATGTGTCGCAGGGACGCTCCAATTGCAGGATGGCCGTGTTAGAGTAATAACGTAAAACCCCGTATAAAGACGTGATGCCCGCGCATGACCGACGAGACGATGACGCATGTCACGATGGCGCAAGGGAGAAGGGGCATTCAATAAGTAGCTTTTGACATGATTGCGTCAATAAATCATTAAAGTGTGTTTCTCTGACTTTTATTTAGGGTAGAAACCCCAACGTGATAAGTTATGCTTACATATATGTAGCATCATATATTGAGTGATCCAAAAATCAGACAATTATGTAATTTTTTATGTTCTTTTATAATATTTTTGTAAAAAAGTATACATTTTTCACTAAAAATTACAAACAAAATAATCTGGGTACTAATGGATTAAGTAGGCAAACTCTGTGGGATACACATGATGAACTGCGGGAATGGATTAAGAAAATAACAAAAGATATAAAGGTTAGGCCCAAACATTTTAAAATACGGAGCACTTTGTTTTTAGAAAGGCAATGTCGATAACCCTGTCTATACACTATTCAAGTGTCTGAGATGAAACGCTAAGAGAATTAACATGGAAATAAAAATAGGTAAGGAACTAAAAAATGTACCTGGTAGGCTTAATGTTGAAGAGTAAATAAAAAACTTGTGAATTTATTTTAAACTTTGTCTTTTATTTGCTATTGTATGTGTAAACTCTCTTAATCAAAATTCAAATAAATTTTGAAACAGATTCATTTTTTAAGTTCATAAAAATGTAATTATAATTCTAATTTATTAAAAGTATTGGCAACATTTCTAACCAAATTGAAATTGTAATTGGTTAATAGCATTGACAACGTTGCAAATTCTTATCATAAAAAGTCATAGTGTTGGCATTAAACTTTCGCACATTATTAGAGCGGTAATTCTTACAACCCACCAGTGAACTTGTTTCCAGATCAAGCTACACCTATGCATCATACTCAAACTCCAATGTGTTCTTCACAACCAATGTACCCTCAGCAGCCACAACAACAGTTTATGATGTACAGCCAACCGCAGCAAACTTACATTCAAACACCAATAAATCATGTAAGTAATTCAAATGAAAATGAATTTCAAATAGTCCATAATCATAAGAAAAGATTGAGAAGCCCAGAAATAAACTCAAAACCTGAAAGACAAACTAAACTTAGTGAATACTGGTTAGGTAACGCAATTCCAACTAGCAACAAATATAGTATTTTGCAAAACGACGACGCTTCCACAAGCGAATCCAATGAAATTGAAAATAGTGAGCATAAGCCACCACCAATATACGTTGAAGGTGTTATAAATATCAACCCTCTCGTTAATTTACTAGAAGAAGTTGCTAGCCAAAACTACATAATAAAATCTCTAAGAGACGAGCAAGTAAAAATCCAACCAAAAAATGGCGAAGTATACAGTAAAATAATCAAAGCATTAAGTGAAAAACAAACCCAATTTTATACTTACAAACCTAAACAAGAAAAAAGCTTTCGTGTTGTCCTAAAAAATATACACCCTTCAACAGATACCTCACTAATCAAGGAGAGCCTGGTAAAATTAGGTCATGAAGTTACAAACGTTTGGAACATTAGACAAAGAATACAAAACAAACCACTTCCAATGTTCTTTATTAATCTAAAGCAAAAAGAAAACAACAAGGATATCTACAATATTAAAACATTATTAAACACAGTCGTCAAAGTTGAAGCACCACTCAAAAAAAAAGAGATACCACAATGCACGAGATGTCAGAATTTCGGACACACAAAAAATGTTTGCCAAAAGATCCCTCGATGTGTAAAATGCACCGCAAACCACCTAACCAAAGACTGTCCCAGGAAAACAAAAGATATGGATGTTAAATGTACTAATTGCAATGAAAATCATCCAGCAAACTATAGAGGATGCACCGTATATAAACAGCTATTTCAAAAAACGTACCCCAAATTGAGAGAAAAAAAGGTTGGACAAATAAATAATGCAATTGTACAAACAGGTATAACGTATTCTCAAATTACCCAAAATCAGCAACAAACAAATAATGCCAATAATGCAAATCAACCACAGGTCATCTTAACTCAACAGACAAACGATATAAATGAACTTAAAACCATGATGAAAGAACTAATCACCCAAATGGGCACCATGATGAACCTTTTAACAACACTTGTCACAAAGCTAAACTAATGGCGCAACTACTTAAAATTGCTTTATGGAATGCCAACGGGCTAAGTCAACATAACCAAGAAATAAAATATTTTCTACAATTCAATAAAATTGATGTAATGCTTATAACAGAAACCCATTTTACCAGACTTAGCCATATGAACATACCGGGGCATTGTATCTATTCAACAAATCACCCAGATGGAACCGGACATGGTGGGTCAGCTATCATAATCAATAAAAAAATAAAACACTATGAACTGAATAAGTATAAATTTGAACATTTGCAAGCCACCTCAATAGCAATCGTAGAAAAAACTCATCAAATACATGTTTCTTCAGTTTACTGCCCACCGAAACATAAAAATAAAATGGAAGACTATACAAAATTCTTAAACACCCTAGGAAACAAATTTATAGTAGGAGGAGACTATAACGCCAAAAATACTGAATGGGGAGCTAGAGTCACTACAACCAAAGGCAGGCATCTTCTAAAGGCTATTCAGAATAAAAACCTCCAATATTTGTCAACAAGAGAACCCACATACTGGCCTTCAGACGAAACTAAAATACCAGACCTCTTGGATTTCTATATTACAAAGGGACTAGACACCAAAAAAATTAAAATCGAATCATGCTCTGATCTGTCGTCAGACCATTCTCCTGTAATTATAACTATGTACTCCGAAGTATTGCAACTAGATAGGCAACCAAGATTGCACACTAAAAATACTGACTGGGAAAACTTTAAAGAAAAATTAGATGAACTAATAGACTTACAAATACCTTTAAAAACTACAGAAGATATAGATACAGCCGTTATCAATCTTACTACAAATATACAACACTCTGCATGGATGTCTACCCCAGAACAATATTCCCCCCATATAAAGGAAAAAACACCTCCGATCGTTTACCAAAAAATTGCAGAAAAACGTAAACTAAGAAAGAGATGGCAAATAACCAGAATGCCAGGGGACAAAACCAGGCTAAATAAAGCAAACAAAGAGTTAAAAACGCTATTACTTGACATTAAAAATCAATCGGTAAATAAATATCTTAGCGAGTTAACAGCCACAGTAAGTACAGATTACTCTTTATGGAGAGCTACAAAAAAAATCAAAAGGCCTCAACTGCATATTCCACCAATACAAAATCCTCTCAGTGGATGGGCAAGGACTGACACAGACAAATCCACGGTGTTTGCAAACCATCTTATTAACGTTTTCAAACCTCATGAGATAAATCCTCCAGATGAACATTTAGAAAAAATTAACGACCTTATTCAAGCACCTTACCAAATGGATTTTCCACTCAAGACTGTTAAATCCTCTGAAATAAAATTTATAATTAAAAACACTAATCCAAGAAAAAGTCCAGGCTTCGATCTTATAACAGGAAAAATTCTAAAAGAATTAACAGATAAAGCTGTAAAAGCCCTCCAGCAAATAATCAATGCTGCACTAAGAATAAATTACTTCCCACGCCCATGGAAAATTGGTCAAGTTATTATGATTCTAAAGCCTGGTAAAAAAGCTGAAGACGTAAACTCATACAGACCTATTAGTTTGCTGCCAATACTCGCAAAATTATATGAAAAGATCATACTCAAACGATTACTGAAAAAGGTGAGCGAAAGAAAACTCATACCTGATCATCAGTTCGGATTCCGAAGTAAGCATGGTACCGTGGAACAAATACACCGTGTAGTTAACAAAATAAGCACTGATCTACAAGGTAAAAGATACTGCTGTGCTGCCTTTCTGGACATAAGTAATGCTTTTGATAAAGTGTGGCACAACGCTATACTATATAAAATCAAACTAAATTTACCATATCCTTTCTATGAAATGATCAAATCTTATTTACATCAAAGGTTTTTTCAAGTCAAAATAAACGAATCCTACTCCGAAATACTACCAATATCTGCTGGAGTACCACAGGGTAGCATCCTGGGGCCAACGTTATACCTATTGTTCACTGCTGATCTACCACAAACAAAGACAACTTTAGTAGCAACCTACGCTGACGATACAGCCATCCTAACGTCTCATACTATACCTGAAATCGCTTCAAGAAACCTTCAAATAGCTCTAGACAAAGTACAAAATTGGTTAGAAAAATGGCGCATGAAAGCCAATAGCAGCAAATCTGTTCACGTGACATATACTATGAAACGCGGTAACTGCCCCCCGGTAACTCTAAATGGACAACAACTTCAACATTCCGATCATGCTAAATATTTAGGTATGTATATAGATCGAAGGTTAACCTGGCAAAAGCACATATTCTCCAAAAGGAAACAATTAGGACTAAAACTCAAACAACACTATTGGCTAATTGGAAAGAAATCTCAACTCAGTCTCGAAAACAAATTACTTATATATAAAGTCATCTTCAAACCAATTTGGTCTTATGGTATACAACTCTGGGGCACCGCTAGTAACTCCAATATTGAAATCATTCAGAGGTATCAAAACAATATGCTACGCATAATAGAGAACGCGCCATGGTATGTAAAAAACAGTGAAATTCATAAAGATCTTAAAGTTCCGCTTGTTAAAGACACCATCAAAAAGTTCTGTGAATCATATAGTGCAAGAGTGTCATCACATCCTAATAAATTAGCAAGAAACCTTATGAATCCATCGCCAGAAGAGATAAGACGACTGAAAAAGTTCAAACCATCCGATCTTCTGTCCAGGTTTTAACCCCAGACTGTTAGATCTTTCAAATTGACTTAATAGACAATTTTTGTTGTATTCTTAAGGAGAGTTTTCACAGGAATACTCTCTACAAGTCAGATGGTTGACTTACTTGTGGTAAAATAAGTTAACCTTTAGTCATCAAAAACACTTATTGTCACTTAGACAGATTGTGTGAATAAAGAAACAAAAAAAAACTTTAAGGAGCAAAATATTACGAATAATGTGTTAGAAGTATGTTACTATCAAATTGTTTGGAATGATGTTTCCACCTCAAGATATTAGTAATACGTTCTCGCGATCACTTACACTCGCATGGATTTAAAAGATTATTTTACAGTTAACCCACTGATCGACACCGTTTCGTGTTCTTTTTGTCTCGAGCAATCGCACGATGAAAATTTCTGTGATATTTTTTATAGGATTTCTGTTAAAACAAACAAACCTTCTAAATATACCAATTTTACCATCAGGCAAAATATACGGTGGGCATGAGGTAAAACCACATGGTTATCCATTTCAAGTTTTACTAGTCAATTTAATACCAAATCAGGATGGTCACGCAAGTTTCTGTGGAGGAAGCCTCTTATATGAAGAATGGGTTCTCACGGCAGCACATTGTATCGAAAATAATAAATTAGAACTAACTGTAGTTTTGGGTACTCATAATATGTCAAATGGTGAAGAAACTGATCGGCAAGTGTTTACTAATAATAAGAGAATCATTCACGAAGATTATAGTAATGCCTTACAACGACATTGGTCTAATTAAGTTATCACAAAAAGCTAAATTAAATTCATAAAATAAACGAATAGCTCGTGGGAAAGACACGTATGCCGGTGAAATAGGTAAAATACTCGGATGGGGACAAACAGACAGTAATGTCATATCACCCGTACTACGAGAAGTTGATATAATAATAACAAACAATGCCTGTAGAAATTTCTGGGATCCTAAATTTGTGTGGTTTCTTTTGGACATACGAATTGTAACTGGGCGAGGGCCGCAGCTTTACGAGAATCACTAGGTTTTCTAACTGGATAAAAAATAACACAGTAAAAAAAAAGGAAGAAGATAGAGGAACATTAAGAAGCATTATTGTTACCGCTAATAATTGGCTTGTATTAATGTATCAAATAAAAAAAATAAATTTGTATATAATATCCTTTTTTACTGTCGAACACAAATCCCTTATCTAATTCGAAATTTTAGAGATAGAAGATAGAACAGTAATTAAACTACTTAAAATAGCAGCATAAAAAACTTACATAATTTTGAATAACCCGTATTGAAAGTCATTTGTGCATGCATCCATATATTATTTATTATAAAATTTAAAATTTTTAAAATGGATTAACAAAGATATGAATAATTTCTCCACAACCACTAAAAATAATAATAATAAAACGCATTTATCGGTAAACGAAGAAAATGTTATTATTCTAAGCAAACGAACAACATAAATTTTAACACATCTGCTTCAGCTAAGGAACTTAAAAAAAGAATATACATATATTTTCATAATATTATCATAATGTTAATAATATAAAAGCCGGTATTAATGGAAAATACGTTATTGTAGGTGCATCTGGGAGTAGCGTGTACAATATTTTGGCAGAATGTAAAGCAGGTCACTTTTTCACAAATATATCATGGTCCAAAATGATTTTGGACAATATTTTAAAAAATACGAAGATGTGTATTATAGGTATTTAATATATCTTAGAGTGTTTAACATTCTTTAAAAATTATTTATTTTTAACGTACGCATTTCGAAAGAAATATGAGAATAGTAAGAAGACATAAAGTGTAATGAATCTGCTATATAAGAACTGATCGAAACAGAGATATCAACAGGTAGCAGTTATTTATTCCAAAGGAAAACTTCTAATGTGCCTTTAGAATTCACTGACATTTAGGCAACAAAGTTTACAGCTATATAAGTTAAAAAGTAATGAAAGAAAATTAATCAAATGAGTGTGTTACATACAGTGTGGAATAACTAAATGGAATATATTCGGCAAATAAAAAATGTCATATCTACATTGAACTTCCTTCGAGTAACAGTTATAATCCTCAAATTGTTAGGAGCTTGTGATACATCATTTAGAAGGTCTTCATACTCTATTCCAAGGTGTAATTTTCAAAATGTATTGCAAAAAGTAACATTAAAAAAAATAATTCAATATACAAAATTCGTTATAAAACAATAAAAATTTAATAAGTAATACTGTTTAGTTCTTGATAATGAGAAAGTAAGAAATCCATTTCAGTGTTCTTTTAAGGACAGTATCAATAAAAAAAGTTACCATCACAATGTTAGTTTTGTTTAAAATGTTTTAACAAATTATTGTGTGATTATATTATAATTGAATGACAGTAGTTAAGAGTTATAATTGTCGTTAGAAATTCGTTAACTGCAATTCAGAAACATGGTTTATTTAACAGAAACGCACCACATAACAGTTCTGCAGATGATTGATTTCGGCAATAACACACGAACATAGATCGATTGTTATTCGCCTTTTTCAAGAAAAATTTCCGAATTTGCCGCCTATATTGAAAGGGTCAATTAGTAAAATAGAAAGCTTGGACATATTGGAATTAAGGTGTAATAATACACTTTTGAAAGAAAAATTAAGTGTTAATAAACATGATACAGTGAGTACTGGATCCTTATCTTTTTAACAAAAACCTGTTGGTATTATAAACAAACGCGTAAACAAACTTAGTTTAATAATTAAATCAAAATCTCGAAATAAACCTGGAAGTAATTTGGATATTTGAAATGTTGTAAAGAAACATATTATACCGGCAAAAGATAACATAAAAATCGACAGTATAAGCAAAATTAAAGATGGTATAATTGAGAATTGCGAAACCGAATCAGAATTAACTCTTGTGTGAACCTCCGGAAAAACAATTTTCGGGGAAAAATCACAAGAATTGGAAAAGGCGAGCCAAAAAGGCAAATATGTTAAACACAGACGAAAAATGAAAGCAGAAAATGAATCGGAAAGCTAGGGAAGGAAAAGGAGAGTAGTAAAGAAATTATGGATATGGATGAACAAAAGCAGCGCATATTTAGATTAAATTAATTGGTTTTAAAAGAATATGGATATGATGAAGAGGTGGAAGAGATGCGGAAATTGTTAAGAGACCCAGTAGCGAAAGAAAAATTAAAAGACCCAGAATGGGAGAAGGAATTTAATAAAGCGGAAAAGGAAAGTAGAGAAAAAATTGTTCCGAGGTTATTATTGAAAAAAAAAATAGAAGAAAAGATGGAGGAGAAAGCGAAGGAAACGAATAAACAGTGAGAAAACAAGCAAGATTATGGAATGATGAAGTGGCTGAAATGCTAGAAATAAAGTCAAGTGAATAGTAAGAGGAATGGAAACAACCGGGGCCGAGCAAGAAGGCAAAAATAATAGACGAAAGAATCAAAACAAGCAATAAATTCCAAAAGCTGGAGGAGTGCGAAGAGAATGAGAGCAGCGAAAGCCTAGTAATTTCAAAACTTCTTTATGCCCGTACTATTTACTATCCTTGTTTGACTGTTGCCAACCGTAATAGGTTGTGCAGATACATGTTGTAAGTTCATTAATAATCTCAGAAAGTATTATCATATTTCTTATGTATTTTCACAAACCGGTTGGCTTAACATTAACAATTTGTATATACGTATATACATATATCTTTTTCTTTCATTTGTTTTTAAAATATGTTTCAGTGCCTCGAAATGTCACGGGGGCAAAAATTCCAAGCAACGGCTGACCGTTTTTTTGTGCGTGAACATGATCGGGGAATTCGAACCACCACTAATAATCGGCAACGCGGCCAACCCTCGTTGCTTTAAAGGCGTAAACCTAGACAGTGATAGTGAAGGCTGAGTGGAAAAGCAATAAGAATTCGTGGATGACAAGTGGAATAATGAGTGAGTGGCTTGAAAAATTTAACCGCAAATTACAAGGACAGGAAAATTCTGTTGTTTTTGGACAATGCCACTTGCTATCCCGCTTTACAATTCAGCAATATAATGTTGATTTTCCTACCACCAAACACCAGTTCAGTGTGTCAACCTCTAGATTTGGGAATCATCAAAAACTTCAAAGATTTTTATAGAAAAAGATTCCTCAAACATGTAGTTCTGAGAATCGATTCCAGCAATGACCTCGCGGAAGCAAAAAAAGTGACTGTCTGGTACGCAATTTTATGGACGATTTCTTCTATTGAGTCGATTCAATCATCTACTGTTACCAAGTGTTTTTTAAAAGCCAGATTCCCTGGAGACCAGGATCCTAGGACATTAGGCACGGAAAACGAGGCTGATCTATTCACTGAAATTCACCAATTAGTCGCGAAACTGCCGTGTGATACGGGCATAGAGGAATATTTATGTGTGGACCAAGAACTCAGTACTGCCAAAGTGGAGACTGACATTGACTCCATTTTAGAATCAAGGACGAGTATAGAGAACGAGGAGTTAAGTGAAGACTCTGAAGAAGCACTGGAACCACCGGATTCAATTATTGAAAATATTAATGTACCTAAAAATCATCAAGAAGCTTTGCAATGGATCGAAGGGCTAAAAATCTTTACCAGAAGTCTGGAAGACTTGTCTTTACAAAACATTCAAGACAGGCTAGAAGATCAAATCATACTGCGGAGAAATAATGCTAAGAAAAAGAAAATTAGTGATTTCTTTAATTAATCACTTTTTGCGCGGGAATTGGTAAAACTGCGTGAAATAAACAAACAAACCTCTCTATACCAACCACCTCCCTTAACGACCAGTTTTGAAATTCCCCGTGGGTGGTCGTTATAGGGAGGTTCGACTGTATATACATATATCTTTTTCTTTCATTTATTTTTAAAATACTTCATAATTCTTCTCCAGGATATCTTTTATTCAAATTAATATTTAGAAGAACAGTGCATACCGTTAATATCAGGCATAAACTTAACTTGTGTTTATACTGCAGTATCTACTCGCAGCTTCTCATACAATGCAGCAATTTTATACAATCAGATAAATATTAATATTAAGAATTCCCACAGCGTTACTGTTTTCAAAAAAAAAATGAAAAAATTACTTTTCACTAGTCAACAATAATACTTAATTCACTAGTCAAAAATATTTTAATTTTCTTTAGTATTTACTTAATTTTTTATGCATTTTTTTTATTTGTTTTTATTGTTTTTTTCTCACTATATTGTAAGTATGTCTGTATTTTAAACTTATTTATTTATGTAATTCTATTTTTATTATTAGTTTAATCTTAAATTCGCGATGAATATTGTATTTTACGTACAAATAAAGACCTTTTATTATAATTGTTATTAGTAGGGGAGAGGGGCCATGAAACGGACACGTAATGAAAGGGACTTAACAATTATTTCGAAAAGTATTCGTTGCAAAGTAACGAATATTTGTTCTCCTGTTACGTCTTAAATAACCACCCATCTCGCCTGAGTTCGCTTCATTTGGACTTGTAATTTCAGAGTAAGGGGGCTTATAAATTTTTTGTCGTAAATAGTAAAGAACGCATGTATTTTTTAAAGTGTGTTAAGTAAGTGTTTTATGGTAAATATCGAATAGAGTTAATGTGTACATAAAAAGTATTCATACTTGGCTATCCAGACGTATCATAACAGGTAAATATGTTTAAACTGTCAGTTGGTAAATTAATTTATTATTTTGTGTAAATATTTATGAATGGGACACAATAAAAATTCATTAAAGGGACGTGTCCCTTTCAATATTTAAGTGTCCCTTTCAATACTTAAATAAATACATGATGCAAAAAGATGGCAATGTCTAGCTTCAGATTAAATTTCTTTTTTGTTTTAGTATAAAATGCCTTCAGAAAAGAAGAAAAGAATGCGTGTGGATTCGTCAGTTATAGAAAAAGCTATTAAAGAGGTAATTGAGGGAGGCACATCAGTGAGATCAGTAGCAAAATTTTATAATATTGCGAAGTCACATTTGGCACGATTGGTAAAAAAAGCTAACGAGTCTCCAAATACTTTTATATATAAGCCAAATATTGGAAACAGAAGAGTCTTTACCAAGGACCAAGAAAGTATTTTGTGTGATTATTTAAAAACATCTGCAAAAATGTGTTATGGCTTAACAACGACACAAAGACGAGAATTAGCGTACCAATATATAGTACGATTAGATATTACACCCACCACATGGGACATCACAAAGCAGGCCAGTCCTGATTGGTTAAAAGGTTTTCTGAAACGAAACCATACGTTATCAGTTAGAAAACCGGAATGTACTTCCTTGGCAAGAACAACGAGTTTTAATAAGCATAATGTTGAAAAATTTTTCAATAATTTGGAAAAATGCTTCGAGAAATTCAATTTTTCTCCCCAAATGATTTGGAACGTAGATGAAACAGGTTGTAGTACAGTCACAAATACCCCCAAAATAATTGCACAAGCTGGTGTAAAAAGAGTTGGACAAATCAGTTCTGCGGAACGTGGATCACTAGTTACCATGTTAGCTTTTGTAAATGCTGCAGGAGGTACCATTCCTCCTCTTTTCATATTTCCGCGCGTCTACTTTAAAGAACTTGCTTAAAAATGGACCCACTGGTGCTCTAGGACAAGCAAATATTTCTGGATGGATAACGGAAGATTGCTTTTTAAATTCTCTTAAACATTTCATTCAACAAGTGAAACCTTCTGCTGAGTCTCCTGCTTTTATAATTTGTGATAATCATAAAACTCACATAACGATAAACATAGTGTTATATGCGCGAACAAACCACATTATCATCCTTACTTTTTCAGCACACTGTGCACTATAAAACTGTTTAACATGTTAAATATTCAATAAAATAATTAATAAATCAACATGTCCCTTTTATTAATGCAGACGTCTCTTTCAATACCACCTATTTATGAATGGGACAAAACGCATTAAAAATTCAAAATAATAAATTCCCATTTTAAAATCTTTTAAGAACTTATTCGCCACAAAAGTTTAGCTTTTGACTAAACGTAGTTTCAATTTGTACCAAAACCATCAAATTAAATCATTTTATTTACTTGAAACCATGCTTTGAAGTCAAATGTCCCTTTCATACCACCTCTCCCCTATCAATTATCACTCAATATTTCAATTGAGTTTTGATGTTTTTTATGATGATATTTTTCTGCTGTCGAAATTAGTCCACCACAGCAACAAATTTTGTTAAATAGTTTTTTAAATCTAATCTTTTGTATATTTTTTCGTGAGGTTTTGTTTCGTCTTGATATCAAACAGTTGTAATTGTAATTAATCATGTCTGATGAAAACCAAGATAATATTGAGAATTGCGCAGAAAAACCGTTACGAATGGGATCAGATGTATTAAATGTGGTGTCTTATCCCATTTAAGTTGTTTAAAGTAGGAGAAAAAGTATAAAGTATACTTTTTTTTTAAATAAGACTTGCTTGCGTCTATTATCAGATAACTGATATTTCTACTTCAACGGACTTGAAAAAATCTTCATCAGAAGCCGAAGCAATGAAGCAAAAAACGATAACCGAATACCGCATAGTTGATATTTGTTATGAAGAGATAATTCAACAAAAAGACATTATAATTAAAAATATAACAGCCTAAATAAAAAAGATTAATTTTTTATTAAACAAGAGGATATGATTAAATATTTACTGAACCAACTGAAAATTTCGGATTCGGAGAAATCAAAAGTTCATGACCATGAAATTACCACTAAGATGATCAAATCTTGATGAACAGAAGAATAAATATTCCCAAAATATGAAATCTTCTACCTCAAATTTGACAACTCTAGCATCAAATAGATTACCTGCGGTCACAAAAGAAGACATAGTAAAAGCTGTACTACTTGCTGAAGCTGATCGGGTTTGTCATCAAACTGGATAATCATCTTCATTTTTTCAAACCAAAGCCAGTTAGTATTCTAGTTCAAGTGGGTGTAAGTAATGAAAAATGAACTTTAAGGGGCGTTTAGATATGAAATAATAATCTGAATAATAGTCTGAAATATTTCCTAGTAACAAATATGGAATCAAACGTAGGCAGCAAGGATTACCTAAAAAATGTTATTCCAGATGCTGAGGTTGTTAAATTAAACACTAATCTCATGGGTTCAAGATTTTAGTGCCAAATAGTCAGTGTGATAAAATTTTAATTGACAACATTTGGCCTAAATATGTAATAATTAATCATTTTTTCCTCAAAGAAATTGCACGAAAGAATGTCTAAGGCTAATATTAACTTTGAACCTACTTATTCTGTACTTCTCATTAATGTTTGTAGTATCTCTAATAAGGTAGATGACCTGCATATGTATTTAGAAAAATATAATTTTAATATTCTTTGCGTTTTTCGTTTTAATTTTAAGCTTTAAATCCATTGATACCTGAGAAAGTATGATTGCGAGCAAAGTACACGCCATGTTAAACTTATCGATAAAATCGTGTGAGACAAACCTACACTTAATAACACAATGTAAACAATAGTGGAAGTACTTCATGTAAGTGACAAGAATGAAGAACTTGATTTTTTGGAGGAATATGAAATAAAGAAACACCTAAAATATCCTCAATATACAGTATTGAATGAACAACTCAACCAGGGAAGTTCAATTATTTTAGATCACCTTTTGAACTAATTACCAATATAATAACAACCAAATATAATTTTAGAAAAAGAAGGATATTGCTTAATAATGATTGGTTGTGATATCTATGACATGAAATTATTTACATTTAAGAGGAAAATGGTATGTCAGATACCGAAACCTGGGTCAGATTAGAATACATTTTTAAAACGCTTTGGAAGACTGTAGAAATTCAGATAAGTATAATTTACCCTTTTCATATTTATTTTGAATAATTTCCACAAAGTAAGAGTTGAAACAATTTATTTTATTTTATATTAATTATTTAATAATTAAGACCAAAAGAAAAGTGGTATGATGAAGCAGAAGTTGACTTAAGACACAAAGGAGTCAAGGATTGGAAGCCGAAAGCAGACGACAGAAAGGAATGTAAGAAAATCATTACCAAGCTAAACCTAAAAAACCAAAGTGACTAATAATATCGGAGAAACGGCAAATCTAACAACATCGCAAATGTCAAATCTGGAATCTCCGTATCCCAAAATAGGCTCATCCCAAATTTTGTAGAATTCAAACTAGCAATTAACGAGATAATTGGCCGTTTCCATACTTTTGGTCCACTCTGCATATCTACCAGTAATGTCAGGTTGGTAAACAGAGTAAGAAAACCGAAATAGCACCAGTGATAATTACTAAAAAACTATAGAAGGGTTTGTAAAGATAAACGATTTCAGAGAGAAATAAAATTTAGATAAAAACGAAGAAAACAGATGTTAATCATTATATAAAAATAAAGGGGAACAGTCAAGAAGATTATTATGAAAACAGCTACAGATATGGATGTAGACGAATAAAGAACGAAATCACAGAAAAGTGGGAAAGATATATTAAAAAACACAATTATACACATGTTACTGTTGTCAGACCTATAGTCACGGGAATTGTTACAATAAATCAAAATATGTTAAATAAATGTAGAAGGGCACATTTGTATAGTGAAAGAAAAAGGAGGACCACGGTATAAAACCATATTGTGTCAAGTGGGGAAGGGCACTCAGCTATTTATTCTCAATTTTAATGTCCAGAACCATAAAAAATTCCTACATAATAGAACCAACACAATAAACTAGAATTTTAAATTTAGAAAAAGGTGGTTGAAATTAAAAATCTAATACAAATGTCAATGAAGCTAAAATTGTTGAAAGTTCCGGTAAAGTACAGGCGGAGGGTGCTCAACGATTATTAGGGGCAAGACTTTCCAATAAAAATAGCTATTAATTTTTTGAAAATAATAATAATATGAGACCTAATGATCAATACATCATAAAGGATTACATAAGCTAAATAACTCGCCGATGAACGGCAGTTATAACCGCATTCAAATTACTTAAGTCGCACCTAGTTTTTCCAAAGGGACGAAATTCTAATTGTTTAATTCTTGTTTCCAAATTATACCACAAAAAAATACAATGAACCAATTTTACTAAATAAATAATACCTTATAATAAATGAAGCTCGTTAGTGTTACTATAAAGTTTACTGATCGGCGTCCTGGTAGCCGTAAATCTCTAAATGATCTCCTTCCCTGGAATTGCGCCAACGGGACAAAATGGGTAAAATATTACTCTCGACAAATAACGAACTAAAATTCTATTTTTTTCTCTCAATAAAAAAAAATACAAGGATACACTTTAACCTGATAAAAAACTGAATCCAAAAAAACTAATATCACCGAAAGAAATTAGCGGTTAGGTTAGGGTTGGTTAGTTTAGGCTATTCATAACGAATGCCATGACTGCTTTTTTCTTTGGTTTTTATGGCTGTCACCCCCTCGTGTTGTCCTCCCGTTTTTTTACTTCACAGTTTGAGTTTTTCTTCCATTAGATTTACTTTCAATAGTTGTAATTCAATTGATCAATGACTGCTTTGAAACCTCACGACATCTTTTTAGTTCCGTTTTTTCAACAAGTTTTCGAGATTAGTTAATTTATTACCAATGTTTTCGAAACAATTTTTTCATAAGCTGAGGTCCATTTTCTTTGAAGGCGCAACGTTTGCGACTGTAATTGTTTGTCGTATTTTACCACATGTTCTATAATGGTATAAGCAAAAACAATGTTTACAATTTGATTCCAATTTACATGTCTGTATAAAGGGCTTTCTCTCTAATTTTATCTTTGATTACTACAGGAACGAAATTCGCAGATTGGGTCAATAATTTTCTAGTTTTAGTTTTAATTTATTTATGAGGTTCTCTGGATTAAAAGGTTTTTATTTTTCACTGTTTGAATTCTTGGTAATGGTATTTTCTTCTGTTTTTTTTTTCAACACAATCATTAGTGTATTCATCATTTTTTATTTAGGAACAGTTTTAAAATTTGCAGTAGCAGTAATGTCATAGTCACGTTAACCCACAAATAATTATTATTTTAACACAATAACCAAGTTTTATATTGTTTGATCCTTTTAAATACGAACCTGTTTTTTTTTCGAAATAAACGATATACAACATTTAGTATTTTGTTACCTTGTGGTAAAAATTTAAATTTCATTAATTTTTTTTGTTAAATCTACAAGCTCCTTACTTTCCGTGCGTATAACATTTTTTTATGCTTTTGCTTTATTTTAATATTTCGCATATTTTGACGTAGGTAAGAACGCAGTGGGTATGTATTAAAAAAAAGGTTTTTCAATAAAATACTTTCCATCTGTGATGTAAGTGATATCGTTATAAACGACTTACTTCTTGAGAATTTTTCCAGCATTCCCCATAAATCAACAACATATCCATATACTCTTGAGGACTGGAAGCAAATGGCATTTTTGTATTAAAGATAAACAAAAAAAATCTAACATGAACATATAATATAAGATTAACTGTTTTCTTTCTACAAGGTGTACGATAATTCCGTCTGTACTGGAAGTAGCTAACAATTTTAAATGGAAAATCAAACGTTTCTAAGTTATGAATACTTTTGTTACAAAATTGTTTTAAAATGCATTTATTAAAAAATAGAAAAGAACTTTTGAAATTATATTTGTTCAAAGTGCCTCGAATTTTAAACAGAAAAATTATTATTATTCAATAAAATTTCATTATTGTACTATAAGTGTGTTTCGCTAAATATATTAACATCATAAGAAGATAGAACAGTTTTAATCATTTGAGACTATAGAAGAACGATCATCTTGTTCATTTTTGTATAAAAAAATTATATTAATGCAGATTGGTAGTAAAAACCATTCAAGTGGCAACAACATAAAATACCAAGAATTGTAAATTATAAATCATTAAGTATATAGGATGAAAGAAAAGTGAGAATGTATGTATGAAATTTACAAATTTTATATAATAAATCAACATTAAGGTGGAAATCCTAGTTTTGATTTCCGGAAAGAGTTCATTTCACCAAATACTATTGATTGCCTTTCTTTTTATAACCGGACCCTCTGATGATTACCAAAAAATAGTTTTTATAAAAATGTTACAGGGTGTATTCAATAAGTCTGTCTTATTTCACGACCTGAAATAGGTCATTTCACCAAATACTATTGATTGCATTTTTTTATTAACGGACCCTATTATGATTACCTAAAAATAGTTCATATAAAAATTTAGAAGGTGTTTATAATAAGTCTTATTTCATACATATTCAAAATATGCACTTGGAATAAAACATAGTGTATGTTAAAACATTTTTAAATTCCTTAAATGAATATATATTATTGTGGTTTATAAAAAACTGTGTGACTTCATATAACTATCACAAATCAATATAACAAAGAGATATTTTCTACAAATAACAATATTTCGACTTTAAAAAACGGTATTTTAGCAAAGTCATTTTTTAGAATTTGTGATATATTTTAATGAGTTTCACATAAAAAATGTTCGATAAAGAGATTCTAGATGAGTGCGTTTATAAACGCTATTAAACAATAAGGAAATATGTTAAAAAGTTTGTATATTTCTCCATATCAAATTTAACAGTTTACTTAATAAAAAATGTAAAAATCATCAAATGCATTAATTGTCTACAAATTTGTTACAAGTTTATCGCTAATAACGATCGCATTTAATGAATGACAGTTTAAATATACAATTCTGATTGCTATAATTTTTTTATTATTTTCCTCATACTTTGCGTGATCGGCAAAAGCACCTGGTATGAATGCAACATATTGGTACTCAGATAATGTGTACCACCTCTCTAAGTCTATCAACTGTAGATGATTTATTTGTACGTTTAGCTACTAACTTTTGATTGGCAGTTTAGAAAAAAAGGTGCACAGCAAAGTGAGAGGCATTTAGGTGGGGACCCATTAGCTAGTTCTTGCATTTATAATTATACCGTTCTCGAAAATGCGAACTAATAGACGCTACACTAAGTAGTAATAAAAATATATACACACTATATTTTTAATTTCTTGTGTAGTACTAACTTCCTTGTAAACAGGTTGTTTGCTTTGACTCAAAAATTTAGTCTGAAATAGTTAAAAATATTTATATAATTGTTTACAACAAAAAACTATAATGTATGATAAATTTAATTGCAATTATTGTGGTGGAATTTAAATAGACTTATTATCATTCGTAAAATTTTGCCAGCATAAACAAATTTATTAATTAAATTAAATTTAATAAGTATTTAAATTCTGTTCAGTATATTTGTAAATCAAAAATATTCAGTTATTGCAGTAAAATAATTTGTAATTATTCACTTTGTCTGTTATAAATAAGTTTTTATGAGACTAAGCAATATTTATGTTTACGATAAACGTAATTTAATAATAAGCAATATTGATAGTATTTTCCTACAATAATTTTATCTGATAATTTCCAAAAGAAACCCCCACACAAAGTTGACTTTTCCATAGAAAAACTTCTGAATTATAAAGTCAGTGGTAAACAGAAAATTAATATAGTAAATCTGTTAAATTAAATATATTAGTATAAATTAAATCAAGGAAATATATCTGTTTATTTTATAAATTTACAATTTTACAACATTTTATCAACGACTGCCAAAAAATATCAACAACTGCAAATATTGATAAATACAAAAGACATTTCGATTTAATTTTTTTTAATAATTGGTGAACATTTTATTTAAAATCAAAGCAGCGATTCTGTAATAGTAGTTATTTATTTATATGGTAACCTGATAATTTGTGTTATAACGGCAAATATTTTGAATTTATTTTAGTTTCTAGATCGTTAATATGATTTACTAATTCGACAAAAATCACGAATAAAATATGAACAAGATTGTAGGTACTTTTGCAAATAGTGTGACGGAAAGAAAGTCGAAAATGAAACGAATGAGATGATATTATTTCGAGAATGTATCTAAAAGTTATAAATCTTCAAGCCTTTGGGCATATTATTCGATGATACACGCGATGATATTTACATAGAATAATAATCAATTGATTGCGTTTGTCAAGCAAAAATCCGAAGGGTATAAACCCAAGTCAAACATTTTAAATAAGCAAAATATAACTAAGTTTTTAGAAGAACCTGACAATCAAGAGAGGTTACTAACAAAGGTTTGTATATAGACTAATACCAAAAATTATTAATTTTCATACAAAAATAACAATTTGTAGGTAGTTTTTGTCCTTTGTCGGACCTGCATGTCGCAGGAACTCACTAACATGCAAGTGGACGATGTGAAGGACGCAGGACAAATATTTTTCGTTATAATATCAAACACAAAACTAAGGTGACCTGTGAATTTGTTATAATTTATGGAGGCATTGATTAAATTTAATAGAAATAGAACGAAAATGTACTGCACCTCTCTACTATCGATTACAAAAGGTTTTTTGTTGGTTAAAGGAATAGCAAATGCATAAAATTGCTAGCTGGTATTAACACAATTCCATAAATGTTTGTCTTAAATTTTATTAATAATTAAATCTTGGTTCATTATATAAGTCTCTTAGATAATAACGTTCAATAACTTAAACGAATTTAATAATAAATTTTTATCCAGGCAGTCGTAGATAAATTATTTTTGTCATTCTGATAGTATTAGTTTATTGTAAAGCATGGTGTTTGAAAGTACTAATTAATTACTGTTCTGTGACATATTATTTCTGTACTTTATTTTTTTGTAAATTTACTAATAAAATAAATTTTTGTTGTAGGTAAATACGATTAAATTAAAAAAAAACTTGTAGGAAGCCAATCGGCAATTATTAATGTCATTATTAAAAATAATTTCTTATTGTAGGCTTACCCACCCATGCCAGATCCGTGTTTATTCTATCCCTTTTTTTCTTCTTCATAAAATTGATAAGCCGCAAAAAATAAATTTGTAAAAAAAATGTTAATAGGTATATAGTTCTACTATATAAAAAATATATTTAAAATTTATAAAGGGATAAATAATATTTTATTGGAAATGGTTCAGGACGGAGCATACCAGTTAATCCTCATATAGGTAATTATTTATTTTAAAATAAAATTAAACTTTGTCATATACAGAATTTGAGCTTTTTGATATTAAATAGATTTTTCAAAAGCATCTGACACCATTAAACATAAGAAGTGATACGAAAATAGTGTTTAGAAAATCGTAGTCAGATAGTTGCAATAAACAACCAAATGTCAACAGTTAGTCGAACAGACTCTGACATATTCTCCACGATTCAGTATTAGAGCTATTACTATTTATGTTCTATATAAGATTATTATTCCTTTAACTATTTCGCCGTATCTACGGCAATATGATGTAACTCATTTTTTGGTGATTTTGAGGTTTTGGTACCGTTGGATTCAGCGCGTCGAGGCGGATCTAACTGTAAGCTCTATTTAATAGATTTCTCGACAGATAGCGCTGTATGTGCTAAAATAAAACAAGTTCTATTTTTTTTGGCATATGCAATAAAACCAATCTCTGTTATTACATTGAGAATCCCACAAGGTGATTAATAGTTGACGGACGATCCCAAAAACAGTTTTATTATTTTATTTATATATTTACCTATTTTTCATAACATGTGTAAAATTAAGATATAAAGTACACTATTTAAGTTAAAGTTGCTACAAGAAACAGTTTTTCCCTGTAAAAAATATGATGAAAGATTCAGCTAGAATTAGGGCTTGCTGTCATAGCAAACTTTTCTGATGTTTGTGAATAAATGAGATACGTGTTGTTGAATTTTTATTTTGCAGGATAAACAGTTATTTATTATAATTTTGATTTGCTCAATTTCAAAATTCATAATTCACTATGAGTGGAAAAATGATAAAAACACAATAATTTAATGCTCGATTTGTGTTATATACCCATTAAAACATCACATAAGATACTAAGAATAGTATAATGTACAGTTATACATGAATCGTTCGTTAACACGATCTCAATCCATTTAACAATTAGTTATTTTCAATAGGTACCTACATAAAATGCAGTTTTTATATACTTAGCTTAGCATTTTTTTCTCTTGTTTTAGATAATGTCTTTGAATGGAGCTATTTCATTTGATTCACAATCTTCTGAATCTGGAGGAGAATGGCAAAAAAATGTAATAGATGAAGTTGAACAAGCAGTTGTTATTGAAAACGAAAAGCCAACAGTGCGACGTGTCAAAACTAAACAGATAACTTGGAAATCATACATTAGTTATAGAAGAGAAAATAAGAAATGAAGGAAAATAATTAAACAGGATGTTACCAAAGGGGGCAGTACAATAAGGCCATGGGGTTGTTTAGAATCGTGTGACATAGGTAAATCATGTAACTCGGTGACTGAAGAAGAGAGAGAAATATTGTTCAATTTATTTTAGCAAGTAATGAGCTGGGACAGCAAGAAAATGTTTGTTTGTACCACAGTTAAATCGGTTCTAGTTAAACAAAATACAGTTGAAGACAAGTCTAGAAGAAATCAAACCTTATTATAAATGATTGATAAAAATCTAGTTCCAGTATGCAAGTCGATGTACATAAACACGCTTGGGTTGAGTGTTAATGAAGTTAGACGTTGGATCAAACTTTAACGCAAAACAAAGAGTACTGAAAATGATACTGCGGAAGGTAGTAATGAATTAATAACAGTTGAACGTCATGACATGCTAAATTCTAATACAAAATTTTCTAGTGACAAAATCAGATATGGATTTGTGAAAGTGTTTTTGACTTCCTTGCTAAAACTTCCGTCTCACTACTGCCGAAAATCTTCCACAAAATTATAATTACAATTAGAAATTCGTTCTAAAGCTCAACTTTTTTCCATTTATGTAGAAGAATGTAATGCTAAGGGTAAATCTCCTCTCTGCAAAGAGGTGTTTAGAAGAGCTTGTAAAAATGCAAACATAGAAATATTCAAACCGCGCAAGGATCAATGTGACACATGCTACAAATACACAAGAGGTAATTTATCAGAGGAGGCTAACATCCAGGAAAGATTTAGCCTGACTTGAGAAAGAAAAAATTAAATTAGAAGCTATTAATATTGATACGTGTCATATGCTTTAATTTGATTTAATTGCAATGCAAACTATGTACCATTAATTAGATAAAGTTCCGCGTACTACAAACCGAAACTCTCGGTTTACAATTTTTCTGTATTCAACCTAAAGACGAAACATGCCTATTGTTATTGGTTTGATTAGACATCATCAAATCTTACTGCCTCATGTATAATTGAGTACATTGAGCACATTTGGTTGATTCTCTAAAACCTGTCATCTTATTCTCGGATGAGTGCACCAGATAAAATAGAAATGCTATTCTTTCTAATGCTCTTCTGTACCTAGCAATGGAGAAAAACATAGCTATTTTCCAAAAATTTCTGGAACGTGGGCACACTGAGATGGAGTGTGACAGTGTTTATAGAGTAGTAGAAAATGCATTCAAATACATTGACGTGTACATTCCATCTCAATTCGTTTCTATTTCAAAGGTTGTCAGAAATACTCCTTTTTCTTACAGGACAAAATTGATATATCATGACTTTTTGAAAGATTTTTCCAAGGACATGGTTTATGAATCAATCCCTCCAGGGATCAATCCTGGGGATCCAGTAGTAGTTGACCTGCACATCTTAAAATATTCTCCAGATGGTACGATTAGCTACAAGTTGAACTTTGACGAAGATTTCCAACCTTTAAACAAGATAGAAAAGAAAGACCAGAAATAACAATTTTTTACCAAAATTGAAGATAAAAGATTTTCCTCTACTCCTTGAGAAACCATTAGAAATACCAAAGGAAAAGTTTAGTAATTTACAAGTTCTAAAAAGTCTTACACCCCGAGACTGTTATGCTTATTACATTAACCTACCGTATAAAAACGAAAGTATTCGAGAAAAATCGTACTGAAAGAACCAAAAGCAAAGGCTGTAAAAAGACTGAAATATAAATAACAATTTTGTAAGTACATTTAATTTTAACAATTTAAAATTATTCTCTAAAATATTCATAGTAGGATAATCTAGTATTCAGTTAATATTTATCATGTAGGTACGTGAATAGAGTAGGCTATTTATATAATTATTTTTTAACCTTTAATAACATTTATTTTAATTATGTTTTTTAACGGTAATTTTCTTCCTATAACCACTATTATAATAATAAAAGGTACTACTATTGTACTTAAAATTTTGTAGTTATATTATATTTACCTTCCGTCACAGGTCATGATATATTAATAAAACGTGCTAAATAATTAAAATATAATATTCATAAGGTGTTTATTGTAATTATAACAATTTAAATCAATTTAGGATAATAATTCATTTATTATTTGCTTACATCAGTCTATAGAAACGGGTATTCTTGATTATAAGTACCTACAGCAAGAAAAAATGTCTTTATAGCAATATAACCTACCTCATTAAATCGACGAGCAACACAACGTAACTAAGGTTTTTTTGTACATTTCATTACCTTCGAAAGCAAGTTTAGTTTATCAATCTAAACACCAGTTTTGAAGTAGAAAAGTAAAATCACCTTAAAAAAGAAGTATAGTAGAAAGGCTTTTAGAAGATTTTTGCCTCTCCTGTAAAGTTGGATAAAGTGATGAATAAGTTAAGTCATGTTGCCGTAGCTACGACGATTTTGTATTGACAAATCAAATATACTATATTGTGTTGCTCTGTAAACGAAGATTTTATTCCATTAGTTATAAGTTTATTTACACAATTTTTAAACGCCTAACCGTGAACAAATAACTGACATTTAAAGAGTGTTCTTTAATATGTCTTTTCAAAATTCTTATTATTTTAATTTATAATGAAAATGAACTCAACTCCTGTTTTCTCTTAACCTTTTGTAGAACAGGAAAATTATTGAAATCAAATTATTCTTTACTGGTATCATAGAATGAACGAATTTGTATATCAGAAAAAGTTTTTACTTCCTTAGTCTATTAAATTCTTTAAAAAAATGCTGGTCAGCTCTTCAGTCTAAAAGGTAAGCAGATTCATCGGAAATCTTCTTGTGTTACGAATGCCGTTTTTTCTTTAACTTTGATACGTAGACGAATTGACCAAAATGCAGTTTATTATATTCAGGGTTGAAAAATTTTGCAATATCTCGCTTTTAAGATTATGTCTTCAATTAACGGAAGTGGTTGAGCTTGAGGTATTACTATTTTTTTCAAGTCTTGTTCAAGGAAGTATTTTTTTTTTTTTTTATTATTTCCCAAGAATTTTTACAATCTATCCTATATAGGATAATAAGTAAAATAAGTGAATAAAGATAAATAACATAGAGAAGTCACTATCCATTGATAACACTTCTTAAACGTTCTATTACTATTTTTACATAAATGTTTTGTACGTTACAAACTACAATGTTGGAACTATATACACTTTAACTCATAATTAGCACACACATTATTGCCTTTGGGGGAGGTCCAGAGGGTCACACCTCTTCAGCCTTTTTTTGGGTTGGGCAATCAAGAGATCTGTTGCCAGTTCGTTTGGGTGGACGCTCAATCTGGTATGGTATTTGTCGGAGATTTTGGAACATTCTTCGGCGACCGTCTGTACTTGTAGGTCTTTATGTAATGCTGCGTTCGTAATATACCATGGTGCGTTTGCTGCTGCTCTTAGGACTTTCGATTGGAACCGTTGGATTTTTTGGATATTAGAATTACTAGCAGAACCCCACAGTTGTATGCCATAAGTCCATACTGATCGAATGATAGTTTTGTAAATTATTACTTTGTTAGCTAGTGACAGTTTTGAGCGACGACCAATCAGCCAATAATATTGTCTATATAACTGGCCAAGTTGGAGTCTTTTTTTGCAGATGTGTTTGGCCCATGTTAAACGCTTATCAAGATAGATCCCTAGGTATTTAACTTCATCCTTTTGAGGTAGTTCAATTTTGTTGAGTCTTACAGGTGGGCAATTGAGTTTATTAAGGGTGAATGTGATATGGACTGACTTACTTGAATTAGCTTTGACCCGCCACTTCTGCATCCATTCTGCTATTTTGTCAATATGTTGTTGAAGGTTATTAACTGCAGTAATTGGGTTTTTGTGGGATGCTAATACGGCTGTATCATCGGCAAATGTGGCTAACGTAGTATTGTATACCGCTGATCTTCCCACAAGGAAGTATTAATAAAAGAAAATTAGAGAGAAAAATAATAAACAACTTCATTCAAGACAAAATGATCAGCTAATAACTACAAGTGATAAATAAATATAAAGATGAGTAAAACACTTCAAGGATATTCAAGGTATTGAAGTATGGGAAAAAGAAAAAGACATACCACTACAAAATATCAAAACTGAACCAACGACAATAGAGGAGATTGACAATAGAAGATATTACAGATTCATTTAAAATACTAAACAGGCACCAGGAATAGATCAGATGACTGGAAAAATACTTCAACTAGAACAGAACAATCAGATGAATATCTAACTCCACTATAGTTTTTATTTGTTGATTTTGAAATAGTTTTGACTCTATAGATTAAGAAAATATATAGATAATACTTAGAAACATAGAAGTAATCTACTAAGAGAAGGTTACAATCAATACAAGTGCGAAGGAAAAATATGACAAAAATTTAAAATTTAAATGTTAAACAAGCATTTGTATTTTCGCCATTATTTTTTTATTATAATATTAGATGAAATCATGAAAAATACATAATCGGAAAAGGAGAATTCACTGAAATATGTTAGAATAACTAGAAGATTTTAATTTCACAGATGATGTTTGCCGAATATCGGATAAAATTAAATTGCTACAAGAAAAAATAAATTTATTGAATAGGAAAGAAAGTAAAATTGGATTAAGAATAAATAAAAACAAAACTAAAGTTTAGTAATTTTAGTACAAGAACAGATAATGATATAAAAATAGATGGGGAGAAAATTGACACTACCTCGGAAGTGTAATAGCAGTAAAAGATGGAAATCTGGATGGAAATTACAAGGTATAAGAAAGGTAGGAAGGCAAGGGGATATGAGGTTCAATAAGAACGTAGGAGAAAGCAGGAATGTAATTCTCCCAAATGAGATACTTGGCGAAGGATCGAAAAAAATTAATAAACTATGTCACCATCCTATATCCCTGCAGGAAATATCGGGGTCTCTCTCTCTCTCTCTCTCTCTCTCTCTCTCTCTCTCTTTATATATACATATATATATATATATATATATATATTGGAGCTCGTAACAGCCAATGTAATTAAGTATAATTTTGTTTTACACCTAAGAACGATATCCTCAACTAGGGTATGTATTTATGATATTAATTTTCATTCTGCTAATTTAAACACATTTATTATAGTTTCTCTGAAGATGAACAAAATCTTGTTCGAAAGCTTGGGATATTTACTTTAAAAGAGTACACATTGTTCTCTGATTGCTGTTTCCTCAATACCTTATTAGTTATAACCTAACTACACAGCAAATACTAATTTCTACATATATATATATATATATATATATATATATATATACATTGAAATGATAGCAACTATGAGAAAAAAAAGTTCAAGTAATTTAATTTCACAATGAACAAAAAAATTGGTAACTAGGAATTAAGAAAATGAATGTCAACGGGGAATAAGATAGTTGTTAGATTTGAGGAATATTTGTATATAAATTATGAAATATATGTAACAAGTATAAATGGTTAATTATTTTATTCAGAATAACATATATTTTTGATGGGCGTCAAGGAATTTCAAGCATTATTTAAAAATTGGAGACAAGTTGACCAAAATTGTGAGATAGACGACGGTACCCAAAGTTAAAATATTTAAAATATCAAGACTTCATAAGGTGGATCCGCGACCGGCACCAAGGGGAATTTGAGCTAGTGAACAAGAACTAAGACTATAAGTGGCGTTTTTTTATTGTCATTATTAGGGCTTTAATCCAATTTTCTAATCATCAGTTTGGATTATTAATCTGAGCTTTTTTATCAAATCTAATCCAATGGAGAACTCATCTTGGATCTTCATCAATACTGTATACGTCAACACTTTTTCCTCATTCAAAGATTTTTATTCTTAAAGTTATCCAACCACTTGTTTTTATAACATTTAACGTTACTAAATTTGCCTCATTCAAACTGTTTTCTTTTCCTTTTAGTTTCAATAACTCATAATTCATATATTTGTAATTTATCATTTAAGAGTATATTTATTAATCGTGTTATTATTTTTTTTTTGTTTTATATCAATCCTCTATTAAAACATGAAAATGCTATGTATGGAAATAGCGATAATACCGAAACAGCTTTTGAATCTTGTGGAAATACAGATAAGTATAAGTTTATTCTTTAATATGTCAATTCCTTTTTAATTTTTTTGTTATTTAACTGTTATAAGGAAAATGAGCTCACCTCGTGTTTTCTCCTAACAGCACTTTTCCTTCTTTTTGTATAAGGCTCCAGTCCATCACCATTCAAACTAGGCGTAGTGCGGTAAAATTAAAAATTAAAGGAATATGTTTCCTGTACATACTGATAACCTGTGAATATTGACAAAAAAAAATCAAATTAATTTATAAATAGTTATATACATACAGCTTTTCTTTAAAGCCAATGTTTTAGTTTTGAAGTAACAAATTGAACGATGATTATAGAAATCAAACCCCAATGTTACTATTTAAATTATTGAGAAAAAATATTTTTGTATTTGCTTTAACGAGATAATAAGATTTAACCCTTGTATACATCATACAATTTAAAATAATCGATTCTTTTTGATAGTAAAGATTTTCAAGAAAAATTCAAAATTTCCTTAAAAAAGGCATTCGTAATTGTTATTAATTTTGATGTTTGTTTTGCGCACAGTTTTAAAAGTAGGTACTTTATAAATATTTGGCATATTCCTTCATCTTTTAATAAAATAAACGTAGCTCTTTGTAATAATTGTTAATTTAACGTTAGGGTATTAATGAACAAAGACATGGTAGTTGTTTATAATAATCGAATTATAATCATTTTTGGACTTTTTCTATTTAATTTATTAAAGTAAATATTTACAGGCGATGTTATGTAGCGTACACCTTTCTTCTATGTGGATGGTACTTAGCGTAACACTGTTACCAGATATATATTTCTACCTCTACTTCTTCCTACTGCTTCAGTTATTGGTCTGAAAAATGTCGGTTATTTTTATCTTCTTCGACTATTTTAGCCGTATCTTCAGTCAGTATTGTCTTGCCTTTGGGTAGGAGTACGTCGTTTTCATATTTTATCTCTATAGCACGTGGAGTTTACGTATATTTTTCTTGGACTCTATTGTTTTTTTTTTCTTATTCGCCTATTGAGATAATTTGCTTTCGGAAGTGTTCAACTTTGACTGGTTCGCTTTTGACATTCTTCAAGTGATTTTGTGGCTTTAAAATTTAGTTGCTGAGAATTTTTAATCAGGTAATTCAGAATACTCAGTTTGGATTAGAATTAAAAACACATTTTTTTTAACATTGTTGCTAACTCTATAATATTGAGTTTTTATCAAACAACTTCTTTTATATTATATTATATTATATTTTGTTCAATTTTGTAAGATTGTGATTTCGGAACTAAATGAGTTATTTAAATTCGATTTTCATTTTTTAGTTTAGTTGGTTGTAACTAAACATTAACATTTAATTTCATTACGGTTGCATTTTTTTAATTACATCATACTTTATTAATGTCCCCTAGAAAGGTATATCTTTTACCTTTCCAATGCAATAGAAAAATTTAAATTAGTTGATAAATTTCTTTAATCCTATCGTTTAAATATAACGGAAAAAATCGCTCCTCTAAATAACAATGACACACTGAATCGTAAAATATATTTTTTCAAAGTAATTCGACAACTAATTTTTTTTAGAAGTGAAAATAGTAAAATTAAAATAAAAAAAATAATCGGAGTTATATTTGTATTTTAATTTCAGCGCCAAATGAGGCTTTACTTTATTTTGTGAAGTAATTTTTAAACGATTTCATTAAAGTCATTTATTAACCATCTTTTTATGGCAGTGAAAAGGTAAAACATTATTCTTTCCAAAAAATTTGCCTTCAAAAATATTTTACAGTTACAAAAAGAAAAAGTGTCTAACCAGAAGACTTCCTGATTTTAAATAAAATGAATAACCGTGTTATGTATTGTTTAATAGCCATTCACTCTGATCTATTTTTCATAAAATTTTAGGCTGCTATCAAATTTTGTTGTTATTTTACTTTTAAGTGAAATGTAGCGCATCTGTAAGTTTATATTTGTAATTTTTCGTTGTTGTTTCTGTGTTATAAATATTGAATTTTTGTTATCTGTATCATTTTATAACACAAACATCAATACTGAACTGACCAACATGTACTTTATATATAGTTTGTCAAATGGTAATTCACTAAAGGATAGACGTCTTAAAATTACAAAATATTAGCAACAAATATATCTTTAAAACATCCAATGTAATAAGTCCATAATTTAGGTATCTTATGTTCAAAAATGAAGAGTATTTCCAGAAATTGATGTCCTAAAACTACATCCCCCACTTAATACGGACAAATAAATTGTCAAACTTAAACGATTATAAAAAATAAGAATTATCGAAAACTACAGTCCACACACGTTGGATTACTGCCAACAGATATTTCAACAGGTTCAATTATAAAAATAAATAACGGTGACACTATTTTCGCGAATATTGTACTTTTACACTTTACTACAACTACTGCTATCAGTTTCCTCGTATTTATATCCTTTGACCTTCCCAGACTATATTTGATGTTTTTGAGAATGTTCGTTGTCACAGCTCTCAGCAGATCGGTTAAGGTTCTGGGTCACCTCGTATGGCCTTAGACTGTGTGTTGGTTTTGGATTTGGAACTTGGTTGACTCCAGCTTCTGCGCGGTCTTCCTGGAATGGTACTAGTCTGCAGCTTTGGCTAATAACAAATAATAGACTTACCAAAGTAGGCATTGCTGAAAGACTTCGTACAAATGTGGTTTCCTTAAAGTTGTCAATATTTTCATATAAGTAAAATACCATTCTGTAAGTGTTAATATAGTGTTAATTAAATAAGAACTATTTTTTTGTAGATTATTATATTCAGTTCTCGATAATAGGAGAATGAATTTAAGCAAATATTTTGAACTCCAAAGATATCATTTTGAGTAATCATTAGTTTTCATAACTCGAGAGGCAAAATCTTAAAATGAAGAAGATAAAATTTATGATAGTTTCTCGCAAGTCGGAAGAACATCAAAATGTAAGCTTAAAACACAAAAAGATGTACAATAGAACGGGTAGATAAATTTAAATATTTAGGTACGTGGCTCTGAGAAAACTGGACATCTGATACAGAAATAAAATGCCGAATCGAAAATGCCCGTAACACTTTTATGAAATTCAGGAAAGTTCTTAACCGACACCGATTTTGACCTCAATCTAAGATGAATATAAAAATTCCATGGACGGCCAGAAAGACAAACGCCGAGATCCTAAGAACGATCAAGAGAGAACGAGTACTGTTGGACACCATTTCCTACAATTAGTAATCGAAGGGAAAAATAGGAGTAGGCAGGAGGAAGATATCAGGGTTTTGAAACGTCAGACAGTGGACAGGGCTAAGAACAGTAAGAGACTTATTCATCACCATCAGAAATAAGGAAGAGTGGTCACATGTGATCGCGAACATCCAATAATGGATACGCAGTAGAAGAAGACTATATCCAAAAATTAAAGATATATATGGATAATATTTTTATATCTTTATTGCCTATTACATGTAGTCAAATCAGCAAATTTTATTTTATCAAGTGGAACAAACAACAAATTAAAAATAATTGTATTATTGTAATAATAATATCTTTTATGTTTATGTTTTAATTTAATTTTTACTTATAATTGCAAACAAAAAGTGAAAAAATTGTTTTAAGTGTACTGGAGTGCAAAATTAACCTAGAAACTAGCACTCAAAGAGTTAATCACTATATAAAAAAACTAAAAAAATAGAATAATTATTTTTGTGTTAAAATTTTTTGGATAAAAGATAATGATATTTAGAAGGATGTATTGGCTCCACGAGCTCTAATCACAGCGTATTGTTCTTGACACATTTGCTCTTATTAGTCACAAAGTGCTTGCTCCCAGTCAGTACTGGTATGAAACTCAAGATGGCTTTATATATATATCCTAGAATGTTGCAAACATGTTCTATCAAGCTCACGTTTGGACTCCTTGGGGAATTACAACATCATCCAATTCTGCCCATGTTATTCTTGAATGTGCGGACGATTATTATCTTGCATCAACCAAATATTTTTTCCATTAAATTGGGTAAATATAATATAATATATAATCTCCTAAATTTGTGATTGTAACAAAAGTTCTGTAAGGGCCTCTAAGGACATACTGGTCCACATCATTATACCACCTCCACCAAATTGAACTTTAGGACTAAAACAACAGTGAGTACAACGTTCACCAGTTCTTCTTCAAATTCTGTCTCGCCTATTGTACCACATTTGAGGTCTTATTAAATGTATTTTGGGCCTTAATCCTATTCATTTAAACGTGTACGGACGGTATAAACAGAAACCGTGTTTCTATGGACGTCATTTAATCGTAAACTACTGCTACTGTATCTTTACCCCGAAATTACTTTTCTACCGCTATAATATGTCCTATACGTTTTTCTCAAGTTTATTCTATAATATTGGAAACTGCTTCCAGGCACAACTTTGCACATCGATCAATTTAAATGTTCTGCTATATCGAACAACATAACTTTTAAGTAAGGATCAAATTAATTCTATCCGGTATAATTCTGCATTCTATGGGGGCAACCGAAGATATTTAACCTGAACCTTTCATCGACAGTATGTAATTTTACAAATATTTGCGTTTTCTTGCTTAACCCAATCATCCCGGTCCCAACAATTCGAGTTAAACTCACTAAGCTTTTATTTTAGCCAGACAGTTCACTCTGTAGTTGCTAGGAACTCTTCCAGTCTACTTTGAGGGGATGACTATCATGAAATCGGACGAAAATTTCTAAATAATATTTTTTAAACGAATTTGAAATGAATTTTGAACACATTAATTTCATAAAAAAATTAAATAAAAAGTATTGGCAACATCTCCATCCAACTAAATTACAATTTGTTAACAATATTGACAATATTACAAATTACTGTCATAAAAGTCACATTTGGCTTTAAACTTGCAAACGTTATTAAAGCCTAACACACATCATTTTTCTATCTCTCTTCTATTCTTTTAATTATTAATGATTTAGCTTATAGATTATTTATTACAAAATTTTGTGTAAAAATACTTAGAAGATAGATTTCGAAACATAGAACAGAATTTAAAATGGCAGCTTAAATAAACTTATATCATTTTCATTAATCAATAATGAGAGATCGACGTAAACAGCATTAAATTTTTGAAAAATTGTTTATCTTACCAATGAAATCTACCCTGATATATAACTTTTGGTTTTTCTTTGCATTTCTGATTTGCTGAAATTAAAACGAACTAGTATATTTATATTCTTTTCACCAACCCCAGATTGAACACTCCCCATCTTCGTTCAGTGAATAAAAATATTGAATACCCGACGCAAACGAGACGTTTATGATAACTGAAAAATCGTATTCACGCGATTTAATTGAGCACATTGCGCATTCCAAGAAATAAATGTACCGAATAATATAATTTAAAGGAATCCGAAGTTATTTAAATTACAGTGATGTTAGAGCCCCATTTTCTAGGAGATTTTGCTTTTTTTACGTCAAATTGACATAAGATGACTCTAGATTTTGATTTTTTTTTCTTCAAAAAGCGTTTCTGGAGGCCCTTTGTATTATGTATACAGGGTGTTTCATGGGGAAGGGAAAATACTTAAACGACAAATAGAGGTCATCGAGCCGATTCTAAATATACCACATATTTTGTAATCGAAATACAGGGTGTTTTGTAGATTTTGCTAATTTCTTTTTGAAGTTATAACTATCGAGCTATCCCGCATATTAGATTAGAAAGCGATTGTGTCCCTGAAACACCCTGTATATCGAAATTTTCAAAATCCGTTTACATATTTAAAAAGAGCACAAGAAACTAAATTAAAAAATTATATTTTTATGCAAACAATTTTACTACTCAAATTTTGAACTCAAAGTGAATTTTTAAACACTTTGTGACTAATAAGTGAATTATTATCATCGACTTTTAATAATAAATTATTGAAATTGAATCTAAATTCAATTTAAAGCTATTAAATAATTATTACCTACACTGGTTTCCCTTCTTTTACCTGTAGAGCAATCCAATGTGTATTTTTGGCAAAACAATTACAATATTGTGCAGACAAAGGATCAGACTTGAAAGGGGCAAATGCGACTTCGCTGAAAACTTACGTGACAGTTAACCCGTGATTTATCCAAATATTTTCTATTTTGATTTCTGGCTTCAATAACTTTTCTTATATAATTACGTCCAAAATTATTATTTCTTCTTTTTTTATTAACAGACTGTATCTGTTTTGTTTTTAAAATCGAAACTTTAATTTGTACACCGTTTAATAAATTGGATTTTAATATATTGGACGGTGTTGCAATAGCTTCTATTTCTATAATAAACATTTTTAAATTGTGGGTCATTCATTATAAAAAGTAAAATGGACAATTTGTCTCACTACATTTTTTGCCCAGTGTTTTATAATTGATTTTGGGTTCTAACAGTAAATTTGTTTGGTACTTCTGCCTCTCCAACGATGACTTGTACTTTGATGATATAATACACGGTCCTCAGGGACACTTTATGAGTTGCTCATTTATTTACTAATTTATCTACTTTAAGTATAAAATAACTTTTTCTTTCTAGAAAAGGGTTTATGATCACTTTGTTATTTTCTTGTATCTACACCGGGAATATGTAGCTCTGATTTCAATTTATGGAACAACTCCTTTTCAGTTTTACACAAATTAGCATTATAATTTGTTTTTCAAATTTAATCAGATTTTTGAAGTAAACAGATAAATTGATTAAAGGCTTCAGAAATTAATTTTACTATAGATTTTTATTACGCTATCGTAATTTGCAGAAAAAGTAATAAAATACAAGTACCTAGACTAAATAGGTGAGAAACCATCTCTAGAATTAGCCAGATATGCAATAAAGCAATTTAACAAAACTAATTATTATTGCTTTAGCTACTGACATTGTATTTAACTGCACTCCTTCTTCAATTTTAGAATATTTTTGATAAAATAATTCTGATCCGATACGTGCTATTTAATAAATGTCGTACCCAAGGTGTACGTGGTACAATTATTCACTTTTACTTTTTCGTTTCTTATTATACAAAGGCTTCAAGCCAGGCTCTGTAACATAGTACCAAAGCACAGAGCTAGTATATTTATATTTCAACAAGTAGTAATATCATATATCTAGGTTTACAATATGCCAATAACAATGGAGATGAATCAGCTTACAATTTGTATTCGATGCATCAGTATACCATTAGGTAAATTATAAAAATGGAGTAAATAGTACTTAACTACATTTTAACAAAAAAAAGTAAAACAAAAAATAATCCGTATATAGTTTTATTTACTTGACAGAGTCGCTTGATCGTTCCCTTTTTATTTTCTATAAATGTATGAGCTTTGTGATTGGTTATAGGTACATCAGAAAAGGCGTGTTTTTAATTTACTTGCTAAATAATGTAGGAATGAATGTTTTTTATTAAATTATCTACGAGTGAATACTGCTTTGAAAAATGTCCTTCTAATCAATATTGTTTTAACAAATTCATGCACGAGCCAGTCCTCTAATTCTGATAAAATAGAGCTTCCACAACGGTGCACTTCTATTCCCGTCAAGATAATCTTTACTACCTGAGTCACTAATCCTACACGTTAGTTCCTGTCAAGACTTAAAATTGACCTTTAATTTACACTTTAATTCCCGTCGGGACCTTTATATACATAATAATTTATCTTCAATATAACTAAACAGTAGAATTAAATACTAGCATCACGAGTGAGAAAAAAATATAGTTGGTAAATAATTGGAGCATTAAAAATACACACTATCTTTCCTGTTTATTGCAACTATTAATTCTTATGTAATTATCTGTTTGAATTCCTTTTAATGACTTTAAGAAATATATATATATTTGGATGATGCATATCGTCCAAATTTATTGTGAAAACTTTCGCAGGAGTTTGTGGTACCTGAAAGGTCAGCAGACATTTCTGTCCAAATGTATGGAGGAAATCTTGAGTCTTCGCTTATATATTTGTCTATTAAATAATCTGCAAATTCAGTAACCCGTGGATCAATAGGTTGCTCTTCGGCCAGTTCAAACGAAAAGCAATCTCCTACTTCTTCTGCAGATAAATAGGTTAAATCGAAGATATGGTGTAGCTATTTTCCAATTAGTGAACTATTGTCTCCGTAGTCTTTGACCAATCCAATTTGTTGAACTTTCCGATACCTGTATTTCAAGAAAAACGCAAATAAAAATAATTATCGTTATTAGGTACTATGTTATATTATTTTGATCATACCATGATTGCGCAAGGTGACATCTGCATCCTACAACTTTAACATTAGGAAACACTTCAGACACACTAGAATGAATTGCTTCTTCAAAAACCAATTACTATCGATTGTGGGTTTAAACGTAAACCAAGATCTCTATATTTTGAAACAAGCGTTATAAATAGTTTTTTGTATGTCGATTTTTTTGCTTAGATCTTAACAATCAAAACACCATTGTAACGTACGTATCGTTGAGTAAAATACTTTGGACAATACTCGAATATCCCAGCCATGTAAAAAACTTGTATATGACACATAAATGATAAGAATTTCTACATTGATATCGTTGACTAACAAAAAGTTCTCACTCTTTGACGTATTAACGTCGATTACATTTAATATATCTTGAACTTTTAAATTTTTGGGCAACTTACAAAATTGTTTTGGTCTTTGTTTTCCCATATTATTTCTAATATAAGTGATGTCTTTACTTGTAAGAGTTTCCAACATTTGTGGGTATTGACATACTTCGATGTATAATTTTTTATGCTCTTTCGTATGTAGACTCTTCTGCTTTTCTCTTTAGTTCATTGTTTATCTTTTGTCTGTTTAAAACTTTTTATAAAACAATATTTGGATACTTGATGTTTCATATAACCTTTATAGGGAGAATATCCAGGAACATTTTTAATAAATGACTTTATTGCTCAAAAAAAAAAAAAAAAAATCATGGTTTAATTTTTAACCCGAAACCAAAATATAGCAAAGAAATGGACTAAATATTCCAAGAATTGATGAATGATTTCATCGCTATCGTAACGGAATCCATTTGTTTATATTGTTTTTGTAAGTAGTTCTAACGCATCTGTCAAAATTATTTGCACTTTTATCTAAGTGTTGTTACTGAATTAAAAAATGACAACTACGACAGAAAATCCTTTAAAAGAAAATCTGCGTGCTATTATCTAGTTTGAAAGAGAATCAAACTGCATATGGTGACTATAGTTACAATCATATGACATTGGTTGAATGGTGTTCTTTTAAACTATCTTCACACTAATGAAGTTTATCAAATCATACATTATACATTTGTAATTAAATTCATAAAAATCTCCAAACAGATATGCTCCGCTAAACTTTATTTTACCAGTAGGTGAAATATATTTTAATAACCGAAGAATTTTAGTACAATAATACAAGGTTCTCATTCTCGACAGATGCTTATTAAAGATAATAATTATAAGCTAGAACTGAAAAAAGAGAGAATGGAAGCCGTAGCTATAATTAATCGTCGGCAGCTCTTCAATTACACAATAAATTTTGACAAGGAAAATAATCCACTAAGAATTTGGCTCGTCTCGGACATGCACGTCTTTCAGCATTAAATGAAAATATTAGTGAAAAGTTAGTGTAATACGCGGCTTAACCTTTGTTTTTGATAAAATATACTCTATATGAGTTAGAATACTTCAAAACTATTCGCGAATAAGTTATTTATGCATAATTTTCTAAAACACTCACTTCCAACTAAAAAAATGGTAAATTGATTATAAAAAGTATAAGACATTGACAAACGATGCCAAAGAACATTGGTGAGGCAATTGTCTAAAGAATATTAAAAGAATATAATCGTGCAATTTTAAGATATATATTTAAGTATATTTTATCTATCATTTTTTAATGGATAGATTCCACAAAGTAATGATACAAAAAATTATTATGATTGAAGAACCTTCGAGAGAACAGAATCCATATACGAGTATATAAGAAGTTGCAAATGAAGAGACTTTAAATGTCTATACAAAAACTACATCTTCTGAATTACCATATAGATTATATCAAGTTGAATTTGATATTGTAGAATTTAGATGAGCAAATTCGCCAAAATACTAGTAAAATGAAATACCAAAAATTTCTACAATAATTAAATAAATTAAAAAAACATTTTCCGGATTGTAACAACCACATTATTAGAAATTTTGAAATCAGATATGAATATATGAATATGAATGAATTAATTTATGATCTATAATAATTAAAATAACCAGATAAGTCACATAACATTTACACTAAACACAATCCTATAATTGACAAAACTATTGAAATAATATTATAATAATATCCTCTTTAGGCAAGACCTCACTGACAGCTCTAGCAAAACGAGGCTGCCCCCAGGGAGAAGTGCTATGACCACTTCTATGGACAGTACTTGTATGCAACATAAACTAGAAATCGAATGTTTTCCTTGTCTAGGGTATGCTGATGATCTAGGAATAGTCGTCAGGGGCAAATACGCTAACATAAACTCGGAGTGAATTCAAATTGAGCTCGACATCGTCAATAATTGGTGTAATTAAGAAGAACTCACAGTAAACCACCAAAAACTTGACAAGAAGAAGAATACTGATAGGTATGAAGCATCCAGTGCTAAATGGAATAGAAATGACATTCGCCGAAGAGGCAAAATACTTGCGAATCATCTTTGAGCTCAAGCTAACATGGAATCAACACCTATGAAAGGTCACACAAAAAAGCACAATTGCCCTTAATAGAATGAGAGGGCTGTGCGGACAAAACTGGAGTCTAAAACTTAAAATGATCCTGTGGTTATACACAATAGTCATAAGGCCTATGATAATCTATGGATTAATGGTCTGATAGCCAAAAATACAACAGGTTGGGGCTGTAAAACAGCTCACTGGCATTCAAATGCTAGCCTGCCTGAATCTCACAGAAGCAATGAGAACAGTTCCAACAGGAGCCCTAGAGGTTTTGCTAAACCTTTCACCATTACATATTTTTATACACGATGAAAGTAGAGCTGTCACCAGCAGACAGTCGGTATACGGCGATACATACAAAAAAATATATGAAGATTCCAGCTGATGAAATGCCCCCAAAATGTAGCTTCGAAAAGAAATTCGAGGTAATAGTTCCAGATAAAGACACCTGGAACGAAGGACCCCCTATACAGACAGAAATTGCCTAGTATACTGACGGATCCAAAACTCAGTAGAAGTGGGGAGAGGGTATATAAGCCAAAGACAAGAATCTCACTAAGCTAAATATGCCATAATGTTTCAAGCTTAAATTATAACAATACAACACTGCGCAGAAGAGTTATCAAGGTTAGATCCTTTAATAAAAACAATGTCCGTTTTGAAACTATTCACTGCTGGTTCCTAATTAACAGGTCTGCTTCTAAAGTAGCGTTGAAAATAGTAACAGAACATACGCATAACAAAAAGCTAACGACTTTAATAATTAAAGACCGAAAAATAAGTTCCAAAGGTATTGGATATCGTTGACAATTTTACTATTAAAGAACATACGGCCAACATTAGAATAACTACTTGGATTTGAGCTACGTTTGACTTAATTAGTTCGAAAAATCGATGTATTTTCTATTCTACATATTATGTTGAGTATTGTTTTGTATGGTTTAAAGGAAGATATATATAAATATATGTCATATATTCCACTTATTTTTAATAATATACAGTTTGTTAACTGGATTCCGTCACCTACCTGCCATTTTATTAACAAAGGTAAATTAAAAGCTAAAAATGAATTATTTGAATCAGACCATTTTTACAAGATAAAGAATTATCGGGAAGCAGGAACACTCTAGTACCAGTACTACATAGACACAACTACAATCAACATAAGCTTGATTATCAATAATGCCAACAGCTATTGAAAGCCATGCTACTAACAAATGAACATGAAGATAGTGATCCTTTTGAAGATATAGAAGAAAGATTAATAAATTCTGAAACTGAAAAAGGAGATAGTGATTAGTGAGTGATTACCAAAAATATATTTTTTTCAGTATTTGATGACTCTACTATTAAATTATTATATTAAATAAATAGTAAATATTATAATTTGGAAAATGTTAAATAAAGTTCTATGTACAGGGCGATGATTAACTAGATCCCTATATATACTATCGTAACAATAGTAATTATAAGTAAGCACCCGTATATTTAATATAAAAATATTCAAAGCTTCAGGTATGAATATAAATATTTCTTTGTTATTTCATTTTGGTCGTTAGTTCGTATTTGTCCGTATATCTAACGCCA
This sequence comes from Hermaeophaga mercurialis, assembly GCA_951812935.1. NCBI lineage: Eukaryota > Metazoa > Arthropoda > Insecta > Coleoptera > Chrysomelidae > Hermaeophaga > Hermaeophaga mercurialis. The sequence goes on from OX638366.1 coordinate 10,656,901, forward strand.
ATAGTAATAAGTCTCAAGATTATTAGTGAAGGTCTAAATATTCACGCTTGATTTTGTTTTTATTTTCCAAAGAATGTCGAAACTTTTAGTAACATTGGTTCCACTCCAGAAAAGTTGTTTATCTTTTATTTTTATAATTAACTCGCTGTACCGTGCAAGAGTTGTTTTTTCTTATGTTTTACTAGAAATTGGTAGACGAAAATCATTATTTTGTTGCAGTCCATTTCAGCGAAACGATGCTCCCTGTTATTGTTTTTGCTTTTGTTTTATAATTACAAATTGTTTGTTTCATTTTTATGAGGCGTTTCGTGTCGTCAATTTCATTTCCAAAGAATGAGTTTTGCAAGTAAATTAATAAGGATACTTATTAATAATAATAATAATAATGTTTATTAAGTAATCAAAATTGGACATGGTTTGTTTATCAGAATTTAGAATATTTGAGAAACTGAAAGGAACATTCCATAAAAACTAAAAGCTATAATTGGGGTATATTCCCAGTTTACTACTGTATATGGCTTTTAAAATGACGTTTTGATGTTCCAGTTCTTCCTGTTTCAGACCTCATAAGATTTTTAGGAAATTTTGTTTAGTTTCACTACTTCAACAAATTCGTAAGTTATTATCTGCTTTAAAGTTCCCGATTTAAAGTTCGTCAAGTTCCTGAATAAGCCGTCGCCTTTTTACTTACTTTTCCAAAATAAAGATTAGAGTTTTATTGTTGTGATTACAATTTAGGTTAAGATTTGGTTAGGTTGGGTAAGAATGTTGGTCTTTGATGTAAGAAACACGTTCAACAATACATCAAAGGACATTATTGTGGACAATAAAATATGATCGAAAGCTATCTGAAAATTCCAATTAGAAAGACAGGCTAATATACGATGAACGATGTTTCACAGAGTTCGGTACTCGCAGTAACTTTGTGGCACATTGTATAGGACGATGTATGTAGATGATGATTGCTCACTGAAATGATATTAAATAGTTAAATAAAATAGTATGGCCGCGGATGCAGATGGGAAGTGGATGGAGGACCATGAACCTCTTAAAGAACATGAAAAATTAAACGACTAAAATATGCAGGTCTTGAGAAGTCGAATAGAACATAATAAGAAGAACAAATACTTCTTGGTCGTGATATAACTAGCCTTCGGTCAACACATAAAATATGTAACGGGAAAAGTCAAAAAGGGATTCTGCTTTATGAGGTATTCCAGTCCATAATGCTGTATGTTGCTCCATTGTGGACTGACTGGACACATTATGAAAAATACCAGAACATACGGAAGCACCAGAAGGAAAGCCTTGATGCAGGAGATTTGTGCATACAGAACATTATCGGTGACAGCAAAACTAGGATTCCACATATGAACATGCTCGTGAGGGATAGGTATAGGCTTGAGAATGGAGCAGACAGGCACAAATAAATGAACCAAAAAGGAAGGAAAGGGAGATGACATACAGAGAGTCGCAAACTGTATCGGACGCACAGGATATACGAACATGGATTAACAAAATAATAATACAAGATGTAAAGGTTTGGGTAGAAAGTAGATTTCGCTAAGAAATTAAAAGAAACCAAGCTTGTAGGTTTAATGTGAGATGCGATACACGCAATGGATTATGAATCAGTAAAGATTCTTGGAAAAGAACCCAATTTAACCAAAAACTGTTTTTAGAAATGACCTACATATCACAAGGATGTAATTATAAACAAACAAAATGACATAAAAAATGTAAGTGTTATTTATTTATATTTACTTCAACTCGATAAGCATCAAAGCATCAAAATCTAAATTTGTCTAATCTCGACTATAATAATAATAAACAAACAGATCTAGTAACACTAATTGGCACAAACAACTGATATTATATTTGCCATCAATCAAACAGAAATTATATTTATCGCAACTTTCTCTAATCAGAGTGTGATATATTTTAAAATTAATAATAACTAAATTAATGGTTTTTCTTATTTTTCATTTTTACGTGTGTGGAGCTCACCCTCCAATCAAACTTAGCCATTACCGACTTCTTAATTTTATTCTAGTATAATCCTAGTGTAATAAAAAAATCTAGATAATATGCGAAAACAAATTTGATAGTCGTGTCGTACCTATTTTAATTTTTTAATCTGATTATATAAAAAAGTCGATATTGAAAATTTAGTTTTCATTTCATTTCCGACGAAACAAGATTGCCATTTTTATATTTTTATAATTAATTAAGAAAATCAATTATGGTTTTTTGAAACTTCTTGAAGTAATTAATCTATATTATAAAGTAGACGGATTGTCAGATAATTTTTTAGTCACTAAGTAAAACAAAAGAGAGAATACAGGCTTTCACGTTCATTACACAACGGTATTTCCTTAATTTTATGCATTTCCTCTTGTTTTTAATTAATATAAATCCAACTTATTTATTCCATTTTTTTTAAATAATGAAAGCACAAATAATATAATATTTTTCTAAATATGTTTTTCTGAAGATATGGTCGACCCTAAAGGAGCTAAGAGAATATATAAAAATAAGATTAATTTCTTATATAAACTTGTATCAATTACATAATATTTAAGATACGGGGTGTTGTGGATTTTATATTTATATAATCAAATATATTTATATTTCTGCTACACTATCTGCATTATGCGTTGACTAAATAATTAATGAACATTGTTCAGTGGTGCATATTTTGGCAAGCTATGAGGTATTTTTATTCATTGTATAATGTAATTCAATAATATATTGTATAAAAATTAAATGTTCAATGCATACTTTTTAATGATTTTGAAATATTATTGATTAATATTTTGGTACAAATTAGAACTACTCCAGGAATCGTTAGTAGAAAACCTAGGATTCATTAATAGAGGTCTAGATGTAAAAAGAAGAGGTAATTTCAAGCAATTTTTGTCATTCTTGTTGATATATTTTTAAATGTGTTCATTATTCAGGTTGTTTTAAAATTAGACTGAATAACTTTTAAGCAAATTCCTTTGATAAAATAACTAAATACTACATGGGGAACTAATCTCCAAAAGTTCCAAGTTATAATGACACCGAACGCTAAAGCACGGAGGTAAAATTAATAAATTAATATTTTTTTTTCTATAAAAAATAATATTTTTCCAAAGAACTTTGTAGTTGAACTTGGTGTTAAATGACTCTTATTATAGTAAAACAAGTAAAATGTAATAGCAATAAAAAAAAAATAAGTTAACAGAATCATAAAATACTGGCAGTTAAATCTACAAGTTGGTTACTTTTTAAGTCAATGAAAGTGTTACTTTTTTTAAACAATAATACTCTTGAAACAGTAGATATAACATAAAATTTAGTTAATGTATTTTTTAGAATTTCCTCACAACATTCAGTCATAAAGTTTAGTATTTTTTCTTTGATAATTATCATTCTCATATTATTTTTTGACATCTTTGTGTTTAAAATTCAGTAAATTTTAAACGGAAAAAATATTAAACAAAATTACTTTTGGTGATGACGCACCATCCGCTGGTTTTCGGAATTCAATCGAATACGATGAGTAGGTGTCATTCATTTGCACATAATTCAACAAACCTAAAACGGAGCATCAAATGATTTTGTTTATTTTGTTAAGTTTAGAGATAAACCAAATAATTTGTTTGTATTTATATATATTATCTTATTTAATGCTCGCAAGATATAATATCTGGACTTCCTAGAATCTGGCGTAAGTCAGATATACGCAGAGTTAGAATTAGAAAAGTGAGAAACGAGAATCTACCTACAAAGTGTTAAATTTAAATAATTTATTAGAAGGGAAAACTATCATTTACAAAAAATATTTTTCTACAATTTGTCTCACTATCACTATCACTTTCCGCTAAATTTATAACCAAATCTATTTTTGGAAATGAATTAAAATATTTATGTTCGATAAGTCCTTACAGGTTTAATTCCATTTTTCCAGTTCTCCTTAGTAATTGTCTTACAACAATCCCAAATCACACGAATTTGGTGATACACTGTTATCGCGAATTTGTCTTTTTAGTTGAGCCCATAACAATTCTATTGGATTCATTATGTAATAATATGGGGACAACCATAAAACATCGTATCCATTTTCTTTTAGAATATTATCGACAATATATTGTTTTTCTTATGTTTAATACTTCCATTAACTGCTTTTTTAGAATGTTCTTCAAAATAAAGATCATTTTTATGATAAATTGTCGAATATCAGCTTCAGTTGAATATTTATGTGGAACTTTTTGTAATGATGTTGAATGATAAAAAACGTTATTCATTACAATTACACTGTATCTTTCTAACTCTGGTAGTAGAGTATTTAACCATTGTTCAAATAAAGTACTGTCAATGTCTTGATGATAACTATAGTTTTTAATATCCTTTGCAGAAAACAGAAGAGCACCTTCCACTCAACCTTTCTCCACCATAATGTAATATACATATTTTTTACCCTTACATGGTGGTACATTTCAAATCCACTTTCTAGAACCATCCGTCCAACAATTTTTTTACAATGTCGTGGGTATCAAACCGCGTTTAGTCTTAAATGTATATGGCTCTTCCTTCATCTCGGAAACTCTTAATTTGTCCAATGTAATCATTTCGCCTCTCTATGCTCCATTATGGCTTGGCTTTTATTTATTGTTTTAAATTTAAAACCATTTGTCATTAAAAGTGAAAAAATAGAAAAATCAAACTTGACCTCATTGGCAAAAACTGGGAAACAACATCCACTGACATTAACGAAGTATATAAAAACTTCCATGATAATATTCTAGAATCCTTAAACAAAATATGTCCTATTATTAAAATTAAATGTATTGGGAAACCATGGATTAATCAACCATTAAAAAGTCAAAAAGAAAGATATACATACAAAATTAGAAGAAAATTGGATAAATTGTAAAAGTAAGAGGAATTAAGTAACAAATATTATAAGACACAACAAGAAGAAGAAATTTGATGAAGAGAAAATAGATAACACAAGACAGGGCAGTAAACAAATGTGGCGTACAATAAAACAAATGTTGGGACAGAAGACAACAAATTTAGAACAGGAAAAATTATTTTTAAAGGATATACTAACAGTGTAGAAGAAAATTTCAACAAATGTTACAATGATAGTATTAGGGAAATAGCAGACAGTATAGAAGATGTTTAGTTTAACGATTCGTTCTATACAATTCCAGTTCCTACATGTAAATTCTCAAATTTTCAAGAATTAAGTTTCAGCAAACTTAAGAAAATTGTTTTTTCCTTAAAAAATAAAAGCAGTGGAGACAATTGTCTCAATGTGTACCTTCTTACAGAACTTTTTCTGTGATATGATATCCATTGTTAAACTTGATAAACTTAATACTCTCTAAAGGCTGTTTTCCGCTAGACCTAAAAGTCAGTATAATTTTACTTATAGCTAAGGTGGTATCGCTAACGCGTTCTGAGGAGTGCAGACCCATTAATTTACTACCTGCTGTCGACAAGCTTATTAAAATTGTTATGAGAGATCAATTACAAGATTTTTATGAAAATAATTGGTTACTGTAGGACGAACAATCTGGTTTTAGAGAAAAATAAATATCACATGACTAAAATAGATAACGTTATATCAAGCAAGGTCTTAAGCCTATATAGGGTTCCTCAAGGGAGCGTTTTCGGCTCTCTCTTGTTCATTGTTTATATTAACGATCTACATATTCTACGACACAGTTCTCTTGTAAATTTATTTACTGATGATACTGTTATATTTGTTCTTGAAAAGGAATGTGTATAGGTAACTAACATTTTAAACGAAGAATTAAATATTCTAATTAAATGGCTTTGTGTCAATAAACTGAAACTGAATACATCTAAAACCAAATATATAGTTCTAGGATTCAAAATATATTGTGCTAAGTACCTTTCACAGGACCTTGTGGTCCATATAAACAATGAACAAATTGAGTCTAGTCTGTAGATGAAATTAAATACTTAGGTTTTTATTATTGACCCTCAGCAAAAATTTATAAAATTTGTAAAACACTTATGTAAAAGATTGGGGAAAAAATTGGATTTTTTGGTCGAACTTGACTCAATGGTAAAGCTTGTAATTTATAACTATATTATAAAACCACATTTAACTTACTGCATATCTGTATTACTTACATGTCTAAAGGAATATTTACATAGACTACAAATTTTACAAAATAAATGTACGAGATTGGTATTAGGTTGTCATTAATGACATGTTAAATACGTTAAAATGGTTTACTATTGAACAGAGCATTAAGAGGGCGAATTTAATTCTTATTTATAAAATGATGGATGGGAAAGGGCCAAAGTACCTCGTCGACTATTAGTAATACGATATGAAATGCATGCCTGTTGTTTAAGATTTTACCAACAAATTATTTTTAAAGGGTTTGTTGACGAATGAGGGTGTTCGCACATTTAATGCTCTCCGCAAGGAGTTAAAATAAGAGTATACTCTTAAAGAGTTTGTAAATAAAGTTAGTGAGTACATTATAGATACCAGAGTGACTTTAATAAGTAAATTGTAAATAGTTATGTTTTGTTTATATGTAGTAGCTATTTTGCTAAATAAAGAATTTATTATTAGTATTATTATAATTAACTGAAAATCTTTACATAGTCGTATTAAAGAATTTTGTGATAATCATCTTCTTTTGCAGGTCAGTCATAAGTTTGGTTAAATTTGGCAAATTATGAGCACGTATATAGATATAGTATCTCTAATAGACTCTAGCTAATATTTCGGGATACCACGAGAAGAACCACTATCTTTACGGGTTGATCGGGGTTCTGCACCATTTTGAATAATTTTTTTGATACTTTCCAATGGAACATCAGTCAAAAATGCTGTTCTTTGGAGAGCTTCTTTCGGATATGGCAATACCGAACAAAATTCTGAAAAAAAAATTACTATGGCCTGTTAGTAGTTTGTTTTAGAAAACTAAGGCCTTTTAAAATATTTTTATTGCCGAATTATCAAAAGTGATTGATTTTCGGTTTTACTGGAAATTATATACATACATGGATTAGACTAGACCTCCACTTAGACATAATACATATTTCCGATTGTAAGTGAAAATATGATTATAGTTTAGTATTTACTCTTATTTATAGTCAGAACTATTTGCTTGGCATCAACTGAAAGATGGATGCGTTTCTTTTTTTTTTACTTTCGGGTCGTCTACATCAATTCTTCAACTTCTGAATCACACATCATAACCATGTCTCAAAGTTACAACAGAATACACAAAAATTACTAAAATAATGCCATATTGGCCAGTGAACAGTAATCACGTAAAATTAAAGTCGACTAAAGAACTAATAATAATTACAACTACTCACTTGTTGACACCCATTTAAGACTCATTAAGACTAAGATTAGGGATTACAATAAGCTCCATTCTGTATAAAAAAGTTTCTATCTGGGTAGTTAATGAAAGTAAGTACCTAGTAACATCATGTAATGATATTTAATTAATTTTTAATATTAAAGTCTAAATAACCCACAAGTAATAAGGAAAAATTCATTAATAAAAACAACTTTAACACCCTCCATCTTTAATAATATCAACTTCTGTAAAAATGTAGGTAAGCCGGATTAAAATACAAGACCCTACGAGAATTTGTACTGTACGTAACAAAGGGGAACATTCTACAGTAGAAATTTTCATCGATACTCAGTTTAAAGTATGAGTATTACAAAGGCCAAAATCTGATTCTACCTTTTCTTTTGATGGCACAAATAAGTGTCGAGGTCGATATTGCGGGTATTGGGATTTTCCGGATCTTATATTTTGCAACGCAGAATAGTCGAATTTCACTCTAAAAAATATAATTAGATATTTCCATAATAAATTAACCGTTATAGTATATAGTATATTTTCTTATTTTTTTAACTATAGTTAGTTTTGCATAAAATCCCCAAGTTTGATAGGCGGGAGTTTCGAAAAATTAATAGTCAAGCAATATTTACAAAAGCTTATTAGGATTAGAATATGTTATGAAATTATATTAATGTGCATTAAATAACATAAAAATGAATATTTTCAACGTTGGCTGCCGTAGAAATTCTACAAGGAAAAATTTAATCGATTTACTTAAAACAAAATCAACACTTAAGCAGAAATACAAAATATATTTAATATTTCCATAATTAATTCATGAGTTACGATAACAACCTTATTATTATAATTACAGTAATTAATCTAATAAGTGATGAACACTATATTTATCCTTTCAGATTTTTGATATGTAACGGAAATTTCAGTAGCTTCTATTTTTCATTCCACAAATGCCGAACCAGGCATTGATTTTGGATATGATTACATACAAGTTTAAAAAAATATCAACACTAATTATCGGATGATTAAGATGTTTTAATAGAATACCGCGGACGCATTATCTGTAATATTTATCGTGAAGATTTATTAGCAACTGTGCAAATGGTTTCAATTACTTATCAAATTATACTGTGGATAATGGGTAATATATAAGGTTTTGAAAGACTGAGAAATTTCGAACGTTTGTCAATATAATTAGAAGCACATATGATATGATTAAAATTAGAATACTGAAGATCGCAGGAATTTTTGATATATTATGATGTAATATTCTAAAATTGTAAGTAGACATACCGATGTTATTGGTTTGGGAAAAAAACAGAAATTATACCAACTGTGGATGAAAATTATGAAATATATCAGAAAGCAACTAAAATATTTATGAAAGGAAAATTGGGAGAAATAAAGATGATATTGGTCTTCCCACTCCTCTAATTCATGTTTTTTTATTTTATTATCCAATTTCATCTTTACGGCATGTATTCTTTGTGATTAAACCAAATAGTCTATTTTACAACATCGGTAAGTTTTTTCTTAAATTATATACTACTTAACTAAATAAAACTATATTGATAAAACTAAGGTACTAAAAACTAGAATCTACTATTAAAATAACCCCTATCAACTACATAACTAAAATAAAATAATAAAAATAACAGTCAACATAAAAAATAAAAATATATATGTCTTACATTAAAAATAACCCTTTACCTACAAATCTATACAAAAACTATTTTACAACAAACTGTTTGTCATATTTAATTTTAATTACAGAAATTAGTATTTTGAGCCTAAAGATGCGGCCCATTTAGCCACGAAACCGGTAGTTGTATCCTCTTTTTCTATGAAAAAATAAAAGCTTAGACTGTGACACTAAAGGACTTATATCTCCCAATTTTCCTTTCACTAATGTATACTCCCATATAGAAACAACAACCTACTTAAAATATTTAATAGCAGACCCAGGAAAATACACAACAAAATTACAAAAAGTTTCAGTTTCAGTTGACTGCAAAATTATTATAAAATACAATGTTTTCCATTAAAAAAACTTTATATTGCTATCCTAATTTAGGGCATTCTGTATATTTATGTATATTTAGGAATATCAATAAATCAAGGCACTGGAATTTATTATTTTTAAATATTACCTGAAAAATTCTTTAACTTTGCTTAAATTAATTATTTTGGAAAAATTTCTTAAACAAATATTTTTAACCCAGTTACAGCCAAGATTACTTACATGGTTGGGATAAATTATGGAACCAAGTAAATATCTTTAAAATGAAATGGACGATATTTATGAAATTTTGTAGGTAAGTGCAATGGGGCAAAATGCAGCTGATGTACATTTTTTTGTTTATAATATACTTCTGGTTTAAACAGAAATACCCTCAACATTTTTAATTTAAATGGGACACCCTGTATATTTGTGCAGATTTTGACCATGTATTTAATATTTGTAGATTTCTAGATTTCCTTATAATTAAATAACTTATCCAATTTTGGTCAAGTAAAATATCCAATTTTTGGAATAATGAAAACATCCTCTTCTGATTATGTAATGTTTAGAAAAAAAACCAGCATGAATTAATAATTATACGTCCAATAAAACGTTGCTGCTTCACATTCTTTTGAAGTAAGCCAATATTTGCACAAGAAATAGGAAGTACGGGTTCAATTAAATGATAGTATAAAATGTTTAAAATTAAGGTACCACATATGTCTGTCATTTTCAAAAACCGATTTTTGTTTTTTTTGCACAGTGTATGAACCTTCAAAAATGTAGTCTGTAACGCCTTTTCCCAGCGGTTTTTGGAAAAACGTTGCACTACGTTACATTATGGCGTTTTGGTGAAGCCTCGAGCGCCAATTCTAGATTTTCGTGGAGAACACACGATCCCTTAAATTATCAATAAGGGTGCCTAGGTAGCAACAGATGGAGATACGGTCGTTCCAGGGGTCTGATTGAAAAGTTACCAAAATTTTGAAAGTAGTGGAAAACAGGCTTTAATTACTTTCAACTACGATTCCTGGAGACCGGTTGTTATATTTAAAATTACTAAAATAACTGTACTCTAAATAAAAAACGGAAATTTTAAAATACAAATACCATATATTGACTAGAAAAAAAATATTTGCAATATATCAAAGTAAATCAAATAAATATCTCAGAATCCACCCAGTACAAATTCTACTCCAACGGTCATAAGCAGTAGTTTTGCTGGTTAAAACGAATTAAAGGGAGGAAAAAAATAATAAACATAAATCTGAACAAGTTATCAACGAAAAAAATCAAATTATATCGAAAATCCAGAAGCAAAATTAAACATTAAAATCAAGTGACAAAATGAAACACTAAAATTTATTTATTTATTTATTTATTTATTTATTTATTTATTTATACGGGCAAGCCCAATTCAGAATACAGAAATATGTTATTGACAATAAATATATATAAAATAAGAATAATAACATATATAACAAGAAAAAAAACAATTAATTGCAAAAAAATAAAGTATACCAACAATAAAAAAACAATGTATATAATGATTGTTAAATATTCAAATTCATTATGTGGTTCTTAAAAATAGCAACAGAGTTACCAAAAAGTAATAGGTCATCCAGAGAATTAGCAAGTCTTAGTGTTCTTGGAATAAAAGTATAATATGAGTAATTATATCTGTGAAAAGAAATGTTAAAAGTTTGAGTTTGCCTTGTTGCACGTGGTGGAACAAACAACAACACTTTAGCTAGGAGTTCAGGACAGTTATATATGCCATTGACAATATTGAACAGTACTGTAAGATCTTTTCGGTCTCTACAGACAGAAAGAGAAGAGATATTCAAGTATTGCTCCATGTTTGTATAATTGCAGTTGATGTGCATTTTGAAACCAATAAATCTAAGAAAGTTTTGTTGAACATTATCCAATTTGCTCTTGAGATGCAAGTAGTGTGGGGACCAGACAGGAGAACAGTATTCGAGGTGTGTCCTGACTAGAGAACAGTAGAGAGTTTTAATAGCTAGCACGTTAGTAAAGTCTCGGGTTGTTCTTTTGATAAAACCAAGCATTTTCATGGATTTTTTAATAATATTATTGATGTGAAGGTTAAAGCTAAGAGAACGATCGAATATAATACCCAAGTCTTTAATTTTCTCTACAGTATCCAATAATTTATCATTTATGGTATAATTAAATGTTGACAAGTGATGATGCCGACAAAACCGAATAACGTGACATTTGCTAACATTTAATTCCATCCCATTAAGAAGACACCAGTTGGCTAGATCGTCCAAATCTGATTGCAATGACACTGCATCGCTTCGATTATTAATGATTTTGAAGCATTTAAGGTCGTCGGCAAATAAGAGAGCAGAAGTATTAGAAAAACAGACAATGATATCATTGATAAACAGGTTAAACAATAGTGGACCCAAGTGTGACCCTTGGGGGACACCAGAAGTCACTGAGATGGTGTTAGAGTAATGATGATTAACTCTAACCTGCTGAGTTCTATTAGTTAGGTAACTGCCTATCCATTTTAACACTTGACCTCCTATACCGTATAATTTAAGCTTTTGCAGCAATAGATCGTGGTTCACCGTGTCGAAAGCTTTGGAAAAATCTGTATAAACCGAATCAACCTGTAATCCTTTCTCCAGAGCTTCGGACAAGGTATCAACATAAAGCAGCAAACTGAGTTCTGTCGATTTACCAGAAGAAAATCCGAACTGTTGAGGATTCAATATAGAGGTGCAGTCGTACTTAAGAAAATCAGTAACGATACTTTCGAATACCTTGGGAATCGTGCCGAGAATAGAGATAGGGCGATAATTCTTTATTGCCCGCTTTGTATATTGGAGTAACATAGGACAGTTTCCAAAAGTCAGGAAACTCCCCTAAGTGCAGTGATTTGTTAAAAATGTGAAAAAGCGGCCGAGAAAGAATAAAGCAGAATTCTTTCAGAAAGATGGGAGGAATACCATCAGGTCCAGGACCTTTATTGACATTAAGGGTTGAAAGTTTTACATATATTTTCGAGATTGGTATGAAATAGGAAGATACGCTAACTTTAGATTCTATTAAGTTATTATCATAAGTTAGAGTTTTATTGCTAAAAACAGAAGAGAAATGATTAGCAAATAAATTTGCGATCTCATTACCATTAGAGGTGACTGAATTGTTGAGTCTCATTGAGACAGGTAGGCTGTTATTTTCTTTCTTATTATTTACAAATTTCCAAAAATTTTTAACATTATCTTGGATAGAGTTCTCAGTTGATCGTATATAACTAGAATAGCATTTTTTTAACAAAGTTTTGCACTGAGCTCTGAGTTGACTAAAATTGGCATAGTTTTCAGGAGACCTATTACTTTTGTAAATCATATGGGCAATCTTCTTATCATGTAGCAATTGTATAAGTTCAATCGAATACCAACAAGGAAATTTCTTAGTACAGACTTTTTTCAATGGAACAAACAAATCAAACATGTAGTAAAGAGTATCATAGAATACACTTATCATCACAGAGATGTCCTTATCACCTATAAGACTGTCCCAATCAACTGCATCTAAGTATTGATGTATACAGGAGAGATTTGCTTTATGAAAATCATAATAGTATTCAACTCCAACAGTTGAGTTTTGACAGAAGTGTAGCTGCAAGGTTGTTTCCAGTGGAGGATGGTACGGGTCTGGAGAAATTAAAATAAAAGCTGCTGGGGTTACCGTCAGCTCATGTGAAGAAAGAACAAGATCGAGGATGACGCCTCTAGTATTGACCATAGTATTAGATTGGAAAAGATTATGAAGAGCACAAATATTTGAAACAGTATCAATAGCTTCAGTTTCTGCAACTGGTGTGTTAGGTTTAGCTGATGCAGATGAGCAAAAATCTTCAAGTTCCCACTCGGCTGAGGGCAGATTGTAGTCACCAAAAAGATATAACTTAAAATTTGAGTATTGTTCACCTATACTATTAAGTTGGTCAAAATGGACCTGATACTTGTTAGTAGGAGACTTAGGCGAGATATACAGATTTTTAAACTACTTTTAACCACTATAATTGATAAAAGACGGTAGAAGCTAAACAACTTGTTCTTAACGTGTTTATTTATTTGTAAATACTGTATATAATCAAATAACAAAATTAAACGCTAAAGATCAAATATCAAAAATCAGCAAAATTTCCGGGACTATGAAATAAATCAAATAAATCAAAGAAGATGCAATCTATGAGTTAACTTCATATATCTACCAAAAGTTAGACAAAAATACGCCAAGTTTATGTATATTTGTGGACTTGTCAAAAGCTTTTGATACTGTGTCTCACGCGAAACTTCTCGAGAAAATAAGGCCATACGGATTAAGAGGCACAGCGTTTGACTTGATTTCAAGTTATCTTTCAGGACGAGTCCAATACGTGGAAATTGACAGTGTCGTCAGTGAGCCTGAATTGGTCTCTTGTGGTGTTCCTCAGGGTACAGTATTGGGTCCATTATTATTCCTGATATATATAAATAATTTATTAAAGCTCAATACCACAGGAAAAATTATGAGTTTTGCAGACGATACTGCCATTCTTTACGAGGACTCAAATTGGAATGATTTAAAAAGTCAAACTGAAAAGGATTTTAAGAAAATACAATTGTGGTTCCAACATAACCTTCTCACACTAAATATTGAAAAAACGCACTATTTACCATTTACATCATATGAAAATAGTCTACCGAAGTTTGATACTTTAGAAATAGATCAGTCCAGTGCAATTCCAGCTGCAAAATCAGTTAAATAACTAGGTATCATAGTTGATAGACATCTAAGATGGGACCTTCATATTAAATCGGTTGTACAAAAATTAAGAGGCATGTTAGGGAAATTTAGATACCTTAAAAAATTGTTAACTGAAGCTCACCTAAAGACGCTCTATTATGGATTAATTCAATCGCAGTTGAGTTATGGAATAATAGGATGGGGCGGAGTAAGTAACTTTTACCTACAAAATGTAGACATTATTCAAAAATGGTTAATAAAATTAATATATGGGAATAGTCGTACTTACTCCACAAACTCCCTATTTAAATTATCGGGGCTATTAGATATTCGGCAGATTTCTGGTTTAAAAATATTATTATTTACTAAACAAAAAAAAATTAAAATAGAACCCATTTCTCACAAATACGAAACGAGAATTAAGAGAAGAGCATATATTACACCAAGATGCGAAAAAACTGCAGGTCAAAAATGCTGTTCCTATCTAGCACCTAGAATATTTTCAATAATTCCCAATTTTTTAAAAAATATACAACAATACAAACACTTTAAACAAAAAATCAAAAAATGGATAGGGGAAAGTGACAGAACAATACTTCATAAGTTTGTAAATTCAAATATGTAAATAATATAAAATGTGTAAATAATATAATATAGGTAAATAATATAATATAAAATAATAGACTTGAATTTGACGTTATATCTAATTACATTACATAAAATTACGACAACATGATTAGAACAATATTCCCGATTATAACAATACACCCGAATATGACAATGCACCCGATTATGACAATACTCCCGATTATGACAACTCATATAATTATGAACTATTCCTGTTTTTGACAACTCACTTAATTCTGAAATTTCATTGTAATCTTTTAGTACTCGAATGATAATAGAAATTATTATAGTAATTAAGATTAATATTAAGGATACAAATGTATGAACTTACTAAATAAGTATATCACAATACAAGCTGAGCCTCTTCTGGGGTGACGCTTCTGTGATTAGTCGTAGTTTATATTATATATTTTGTTTGTTAGCAAATTTTATTGTAGCAAATTTTATTGTTTGTAATTATTATTGTTCTTTGGCTAATAAACACATTATTATATTATATTATTATTAAATATTTCCTTACTCTTTACAAAACACTTTTTAAACTGCACTTTCGATACTACGAGTGGCGGAATGTAAAAACGTTCAAGAGCCAAAGCTCCAAAAATCCTCTTGCCCTTTTACCCTATTCTCTCTCCACAAAATATTAACAATTTAATTTAGTGGGGCCAAAACTTTGCTAGCGCACGAAAATTTAAAAATTAACCGATATGACAATATTTAAAAATGATCAGAGGTGTATCAGATGGGTATTCTAACGGAAAATAAAATTCACAGATACCACATGTGATATACCAAAAAAAAAACTTCATTACATATCCTCTTTTCTTCGGTAAAAATAAATGGAAGTAAAACTTACATTTATTTTCCCTTTAGCCCACCTAATTTTACAAAAGCTAAAATAAAATACAATAATAAAAAATAAAAAACCATATTCTTCTTCCACCAGTGGGAACCATGACCATCCCCCAACTCGGATAAATAAAAAAAGTTTTTCTTGAAAGCTTATACAAATCCCTTGCCGTTGTTGCTTTTTCTCGGACTTCCAAATATATGCGCAATCGTAACACAAGTTTTGGAAAATGTTTGAAATGTTTCAAAATATATAAATTTGTTGTTTAAGTGTATAGAGTTAATATTTTTAACATTTAATAGTCTTCCAATAGTTTCCTTTATATACTAAAATTTTATTAGCTTATAATTGTAAGTGTAATATCAGTGATTAATTTCAAATACCTTAAACAGTACTTTAAAAAAACATTTATTAAAATTGAGGTACTATAAAGACTAAAATTTGCAGTATTACGTAAAATTTTAAACAAGCACACATTTTAAATGTTTTTCCCTAAAATTTAATTTTTTTAATTTAAAGTTTTCTTTAGGCACTTGCTGTACTGCCACCGTAAATATATCTGGAATTGTTAGAGATATCGAAATGGAACTTCGAAGGCAGGTATTAGAGAAAAATGCATATTTGTTTTTAATTTTTTTTAACAATTTTGAATTTGTAATGAAACACCCTGTATATTATTTTAGTTTCGAATAAAGCATTTTATTACGAGTACAAAAATATAGGGTTCCAAATTTTTTACTTCAATGCCAACCGAAATATTAACAAAAAACTATCTAACGAAAGGAAAAAGCTAATGATATTGTTACGATGGTATGTACAGGGATTTAGTTAAATATCGCTCTGTACATAAAGCTTATTTTTTATTTTCCAAATTATAATATTTACTAATTATTTGACAAGGCCGCCAACGAATGTTAAATAAATATTTTTAGTAGAGTCATTAAAATTAATAAACATTAGCGTCTTTTTGGTGAGTAAAATAAAAGAAGATCGGAAGTCAAGTTTGGGTTCTCGGATGATCGAGAAGTTGATAGTGCCTATCCCTGCTATTAAGTGTATTAGTTATTTAATGTGTAAGCTGCCCTTATAATTTAGTTGTTTTCATTAGATAAATAAATTGTTATTGTTTTTACTCAGCCTCTTTAATTTCCATTAACCAAGTTACGTAATGGGTAAAAATCCCCTTAAAAATTATTATTGTTGCAGTAACAGTAGTTGTCAAAATAAGTAAATAGTGTTTGAAGTTGAATTTGAACGTAAAATGGCCGAATTAAGTGAAAGCGAAAGAATAGAATTAATGATTATTGGGTATGGGGACAGCAGAAGGATACTTGAATCTTATTTAATTTTGTTAAGAATATCATAAAAATAAAACATTGGATAAAGAATAAAACATAATTAAAAAAAATATAATAATAGCTAGATCGTAAATCAGTAATCTTTGTGTTATTTTTATGCAATATTTCTGAAAATTATAAAAATAAAAAAAAATGTTTGTAAATAATGGAAGAAAAACTTCTGTCGATGGTGCTTTGCTTAACCAATAAAGATATTTTGTTGTGCTGTTTAAAACATTTAAATTAAAAGAAATTAGTTGCATTTAACTATTCTAATCATTATTGGCAATCAAAAAAATATTTGTTGCAAAGGTCATAAATATCGGTATGGCTTATCTTAACCAATCACCATATACAGAAAATTATATAAAATTGGTAGCAATTGTCCGTGTTAAATGATTTCAATTACCAGTAAACTTATTCATGAACATGCAAAATTGGGTTTCTTTTATTTTTGTATTAAACACACTGTTTTATTAGGGTAATAAATTATTATTATTACTAATAATATTCTTGG
Source organism: Hermaeophaga mercurialis (assembly GCA_951812935.1). Taxonomy (NCBI): domain Eukaryota; kingdom Metazoa; phylum Arthropoda; class Insecta; order Coleoptera; family Chrysomelidae; genus Hermaeophaga; species Hermaeophaga mercurialis. Next base: position 10,674,371 of record OX638366.1, read on the forward strand.
CAGCATAGAAATAGATACCAATAATCATGTGATTAAAAAGAATCAATTTCTATTAAAATGCTTCTGGAAATTGACATGTTTACTGCAACGGAACTATAACATAAAAGGAATAGACATTTAGAAACGATGACCATGATTCACAAAGCAATAAACATTTCCAACTAGTAGAACACCAAGAGTCTGCCGACAGTAGGTAACAAAACCAAAAACATTTTCAATTGTACTTTTATGAGAAAATCTTATAAGGATACAAAAAGCGACTTTTCATTTATGTGTACAATTGTATTTTAGTTTTTATTGAAATCGATTTTATTTGCTTGTCCTTTTAAGTAGTATTATTATCTATGTGTGTACACCTCTGTGAAAACTGTCTAATCCCATAGCTTAATAATAAAAAAATCCTAAATCTATTTTGTATTATTAATAAATATTCTGACCAACCGGTAGAAGTGTGCGCTCTTCTTTTTAATAAAAATATGGGTTAAAGTCTCTAACCTCACGTGTAACGATTTATTTAGTGTTGGTTTAAGTAGTTTAGGTAGACACGTGCGCCATATATTATGTGAATAATTTGCAATCAAACTGCAAGTTCCTGACAACGAATCGTCACGATGTGTCTCGTAGCGACTATTCAAGAAGAAACACATCTTTATTCCAGAAACACGAGTTCTCGAGTGTGCTGTTATGGAGCATGAAAGATCGTGATGTACTTAGCTCAATGAACATGTGTAACGGAAGCTGAGTTATTTAAATACTTATACTTCTAATTTATTTCTTACAAACTGGGTCATAAGTGAGAGATGAAATGGCACTTCCATTGACATCGGTTAGAGAGATCTTGAAAGGATGAAATCTGAAAATTGATAGGGAGAATATCTGAAAGGTGCACTCCTCAATGAAAATATTGACATCGCTGTACTACTTCTCGTCACAAACACATTTTTTTCTAAAATAATTGAATGTGGAGCGGAGATGTCTGTATAAGAGAACCAAAAAAATTTAGAAGTATTATTAATTTTTATTGTCTAATAAGTTTGGAATGCCTTCATAAAATATGAAAATTTGTATTCAAATCTACAACTTCTATAGTTCAAAAGTGTCCAAAAAACATAAATCCTTTTAAAATACAATAAGTCTATTTGCAAAGTATTTTAAAACTTAAGTTTAAAAAGTGTCAAATAGATTTTGGCATATGAACTTGGAAATAAATTTTTATATAGAAATGTAGAAATTAACCGCTCAAAAAGCAAGCAAACTTATGTTTGTAATTTATATAGAAAATATTGCATAAATTATTCCCCGTGAAATCTTTAAATGCAGAAGATATTGATAGAATTTTTCAATTTTTACTTGTAGGATTGAGACAAAGAATTATTAATGAATGTGAACTAATACGTGGAGAAGTCTTGGAAAGAATGACTCAAGAATTTGTTAATAGGCTGGCATTTTGTCAGGAGGTGAACGGAGAGCATTTTGAACATTTGAATTAATTTTGTTTAAATTATTATTCTCATTAGTCTAAAGTAAATAAATTTACTTATTGTACAACTAAAAGTGAGTTATTTTTCGTTTTTACAAATTATTTCCACTAAATCCAGTTGTACAAATTCGAGAAATAACAAGCTCTTTCAAAATCTGCAAAAATATATAGGGTGTCCTATTTAAATGAAATAGTTCATTTAAATAGGTTAAACCGGAAGTATATTATTAACAAAAAAATATACATCAGATTCATTTTGGCCCATTGCACTAACCTACAAAATTTCATAAATATCGTTCGTTTCGTTTTAAAGATATTTACTTCCATTCCATACTTTATCTCAACCCTCTATATTATATTTTTGGATAACTATTTAGGTTTAAGATTTTTTTTTATTTTTAAGGTGAGTCTAAAAGCAAAAAAATGTATGAAAGGAACTGTGAGAGATATGCTCCTATTAATATTTACTCAATTTGTTCATCACGTTAGGCTGGACTGTCAAATAGAAGGAAGACTTAAACATGTAATTTGGGTTTTCAACAAATATTTTAAAAAAGGAAAGTGTTTGTCAAATGTTGATCCTGTAAATTTGTATACCCCTTGTAAATAAAAAGAAAAGCAATTCTTTCGAAGTGTACTTGTACTTTTGACCGTAAGTTCTTAACCTCTCTAACTTACATATTACAATTTTTTCATATTTAAAAAAATATCACAATTTTTTATCATGATCTTTTTCTTGTTTTGGGTAGTGAATCTTAGCTACTTATCCGTTCTTCTTTTTATAATTTATACTATCAAATGCAAAATTGATAACAAGATGTCAATAGTCCCTCTGCTTGTACTATTCACATAAATAAGTAAAACTTTATAAAATTAAATTACAGGAATTCGATAAAAGATGAGCACAGGAAATACTTACACACATGGATGTACATACTCTATTAGTTAAAAATAATTAATCTCGTACACTTTAAAAAATATTTAGTATTTTTTATTAAAGAGTAATATTTATAAAAAAAAGTGTAGCCTTAAAATCGATAGAGATACGTTTAGACAACTTTTAAGAAAATGTTTTAAATTTAAAAGATATTAATCTTGCTGACATAAAAAACCAAAACTTTGGCTAATCCTATAAGAATAAAATTTTATGAGGTGCATATTTATATTTAATATTAAGACTGGCAACATGATGCCCAATACAACATCACTAAAATTTGTGCTACGTAGAGGCGCCGCAGATAATCATGTGGTACACTTTCGGTACAAGTCTAGAGTCATTTCAGCCCCAGTTTTTTCTACTGCGTTTTAATCCAGAATTTCGATTAACGGTATGCTATCAGGTTTTGCTTCAGACTTGGGCACAGTGCAAGAAAACTTCTGGAAAACTTCAAAAGACCTATGCAGGCAGTGTTTTGTTAAGAGCCCAAGTTTTTCGGTGGTTTAAAGTATTTTCATAAGGAAGAGAGTTAACTGAGGACGAACCACAAAGCAGAAGGCACAGAAAGAATCCGAGACCTTGGGCCTTCAGATCATCAGTAAACGATAAGAATGATTGGGCAAAATTTGAATTTGAATTATACCACCATTAATCAAATTTATTGCATGATAAAAATCTGCACAAAAATGGTTTAAAAAATTCTTTTTCAAGACCAAAAAGACGTACAGTGCTGCGCAGCAGAGTTAATGTGACGGAAGGCAAATCGTCATTTACTCAGACAGCCTGGTAGGGAACTGTCGCAAAGTCCTAAATAGACTAGGAAGTCAGACACTAGCCTGGGTTCCGGAGAACCAAGGAATCAAAAGCAAGGAGAAGGCTAATGAATTAGCTAAGCAGGGAGTGACGCATGCCCTAATACGAGGGTTGCTATTTATGTATTGAGAACTGGCAACACCAGTGTTGCCAGGTGAAATCTGTCATTGCCATCTTAAAGTTTGACATTTTTGAGAGTATACGTACTCAGAACGTTTTGACATGCGAGTACTATTTATGTTGTTTACAGTAAGTTGAAAAATGGAATTAACTCGCGAACATTTTCGAGCTATGATTTATTATGACTTTCGACGTGGTATAACTCAAGAACAGTGCATCAATCAACTTTTGGCGATGAAGCACCATCCAAAGCCAGTGTATATCAATGGTTACTCTGAATTCAAACGTGACAGTAGTTCGCTCACGGACGAAGATAAAGAAGGTCGTCCAAAATCGGTCGTTGTGCCGGAAAACATCGATGCTATGAGAAAACTAATGGAAGAAGATCGTCATGTGACATACCGTGAAATCGAGGCATGTTTAAGTATTAGTATGACCAGCATACTTAAGATTTTGCACGAACAGTTGGGTGTTCCGAAGCTGTCTGCTCGTTGGATTCCACATTTGTTGACAGATACTCAAAAAAATATTGTGTCGATTGGTGCCTTAAAATGATTAAAAATTACAACTGTGGTGCATCTAAAGCCGTATACAGCATTGTCACAGGTGACGAGTCGTGAATTTATGCATATGAGCCAGAAAGAAAAGGCCAATCGGCAGTTTGGGTGTTTCAATGTGAAGAAAAGCCAACAAAAGTTACTCGTTCTCGAAGTGTTAAGAAGTGTTTCTTCACGAAAACCGGTCATGTAGCAACTGTGACTCTCGAAAATCAAAAGACCGTTAATTCAGCGTAGTATACGACCATTTGCTTGCCAAAAGTTTTCGGTGAATTGAGAGAACCAATCCAAAACGACGAATCATTTTGCATCACGTCAATGCGAGCTCACACATATCAAGTGAAGCAAGCGAGTATTTGGACACACAAAAGATCGAATTGATGGGTCATCCGCCTTACAGACTCGATTTGGCACCTAATGACTTCTTCCCACAAATTAAAGATAAACTGCGTGAACAACGATTTTTATCGCCCGAAGAAGCGTTTGAGGCCTTCAAAAACCATGTTTTAGAGCCATCATCTTTGGACTGGACAAAGTGCTTTCAAGGGTGGTTCAATCGCATGCAAAAGAGTATAAAGCTTAAAGGCGAATATTTTAAAAACCAATAAATATATTTTTGATAATATTCTTTTTTATATTTTTAAAAAGCGGAGAAAATGAAAAAGACTATCAAAACAAAAAAAGGAATACTCATGCAAATTTGTAAAATTTAAAGTTTTTTTAATTTCAACCGCTTGGGAGTAAAACGAAATTTCAAATACTGGAAAAAATTAGTCAGTAGAGTTGACGGCGGCCTAGTACGGGTTTTCGGGAACATTTGAATTTTATTTGTACAGTACCGTTTGCGGAAATTGTAAACGACTTGAGTCGAACTTAAGTAATCATGGAGCATATTTGCACCAAGAATGTTAAATGTCACAAAAGACATTTATCGTATAAACGAGTGACTTCTCCGAAAAGAGCGCGAAATGTTTATTTTGATAAATTCAATTTTAAATTGATATCCTTAAATAAGTTCTCAAAAAATGAATCAATCAAATATATTTACATTGCTATATATAGTTACATTTTACGATAATCTTTAGAGGAAAAGAAGGACATTTTTTCATTTTCCACTTCTTCATAAAATTTATTTTATTTAACCTATCGCAAAGATATTTTGTACCCCGTCTATTAGTATGTGCGCTAAAAAAATTAAATCTATTTTCTATTAAAACCAGGCCTGTGCAGAATTCCAGTGGAAAAGCTATGTTGCCAAAGCAGTTTTGTTGAAATTTTATTCGTTTTTCTTTTTGTTTTATGTAATCAAATCGGAAGAAAGGAGACGTGTTTATGGGTAGGGTGTTCGTAGGTGTATATGGACTATGTGGTCTATAAGTAGGGAAATGCTTTTAGTTGGAAAAAGTCACGTGATGATGTTGGCTCTTAATTTCACGACGGTTTTTACTAATATATAATATATTCAAGTTTTGACTTTACACTTATATATAATAGTCAGTTATTGGTATTGTTACTTGATGAGTATACTAGTTGGAAGTATAAAGTAAAATAAATTTAATTATTGTATTATCGTAAAACTTATGTAAACATTGACATTTCTTGAGATACCTTTTCTCTAGTTTAAATACATAATTAGGTTTTATTTTTCTTTCTTATGATGAAAAGAGCATTTGCGGCAATAATTAGAGCTAATCAAAATAATCATGAAGTTGAAAGGATATTTAATAAACCATTTCACTTGTCATAAATTGAGTTATTAATATACTGCTTTATCGATAAACATCCTACTTACCGTTTATTTAATCTTCTAAGGATTAAATAATTAAAAGTAGTTTCGTAAAAAATAATATTTTTCTTTTTTGCTCATTTTATGCGTAAAGAGATTTAGTCAATTTATATAGACATAGTTGGAATTGTATATACAGAACAGTAATAGCCAAAAGAATCAGTTAATTCATTAAAATTGAATTCAAGGTTAATATCCTTTTTTTATTCATTTTTAGTAATGAGACCACTCAAAAATTGGAAATATTAATTGTGCCTATTCAAATTTTAAAATGCTTTGTACTTACCGATGTGGTATTCATCGATATGTTCGTTTAATTGCAGTGATAGTGGCATGTACATATTTTGTTGACTAAACCAAAAATATCTTTTATTTTTATTTTATCTGCTCAAAAAAGAATATTCTGAAGTGAAATATCAAGAAAATTTACCGGCCACGTAATGGCCTGTCAAAGTATAAACAAGAAAAATAGAATAAGGATAAGTTTCCAAAAGTAGTTATTATAGTAATGTTCCTTTATTCGAATCATATTTGTTTATGGAGAGGATTCCAAATTTTAGAACTCTTGCAGAAAATTATATAATTTATAATTATGACCTCGAAGCCAGCTATTGACATATCAATATTAAATTTACTACTTAAAGCTCGATATGTAATTTTTAAGTTACTACGATTTCTTTTTTTCTTAAAAAGTTGGCTACTTTGGATCTTTAACCTTTCTTTATAATATAGTCCAATCCGGTCTAATGTAAGCATTTAACATTTTTAATAAAATTTTAGATATTTGACAAATAAAAAAGTGTGTGTCTACCTTTGTTGTATGCTGTTTGAATATGCTTTGACCAATATAATTTGTCTGTGATATTTCGATCCATTTTCTGAGTAATAAAAATTTACTGTATTTTAAAGTATTGTAAAGTATTGGCAATATCGCAAATTTCTAATAACAAAAGCAGTCACTTGACAACTGAGAAAACAGTTCTCTATTTTACTTCTCAGTTTAATCATCCCTATCATCAAAAAATAACAGCAGAGGCTTGAAGCTTGACGAACATACCTTTTGCCAAAATGCTACATTAGAAAAAACCCTGAACATATCCGTCATTAAACTGAAAAGAGTAAAATTTACTTAAATACTCCGTTTGGGTAAGAGGGTGTATTTCTGCGTAATTTTAAAACTGTTAATTGAATCCACGAATGAATTTGTATCTGAAAAGTTTCAACATTTTAATTATTTAATACATTAACATTGAGACAGAAGCTTGGATTTTATTTTCTATTGCTGAGTATCTAAAATTATTGACAAAACCACGATCTGAAACAGTTCATTTTCATACATAAATTTGAAAGTACTATACCGAGTACATACCGATTCCTAGTGTTATTTTTACCTAGATGTACTCAGATCGTCGCACTCACCTAGACAGTTGGCAGTTTAGTTGTTAACAGCAAAGGAAGTTATACTTTTTTTACGCTAAAATATAAAGTAGATCCTAAAACCGAATGTTTAAGGTTCACTATTTTTATTCTCAGAGTTTTAGGATCGAACAACATGGTGTTAAGAGTTGTTAAGGTCAAATTCTAAATTGTAGCAGCACTAATTGAAAATGTATTAGCAGACATCAATGTGCTGGACGTTATTTTACTTCTGGTATAGGCTTTTAAACTTTTATTTATTTTTAACAGGCTTTTTTGTGAGTTTGTGGCTTGAAGATTTTCGAAATCTCCCATTGCGCTTTACTTTTATGCTATGAAATCGATTTATCCTGTTACAATATACGATATTAGAATACACCCGATTATAATGTACTCTTCTGTAATTAAGCGTGGATTTGTAGCGATTATTTGTAAAGATAACCCGATTAGAGATGACACTTTTAGTAGAATTGATCAAGTAGTGAACACTCTTGATGAAAATTCACTATTGCTTTAGAGGAGAATTCTCTATAAAAGCTATAAACAATTGAGAGAAACTGTACTGTGATGAAATATTAGAATAATTAAAATCCCAAAAAAATTGTTGTTAAGGTAGTAGTTTTTTTTACTACGTAAGTCCACTTTTGAAGGCAATGAGGGTAACTAAGCCGATAAATATAAACTAAGAAGAATCCTGCTTGAGGATAAAAGACATGAAGAAAAATTAATCATCCTCTTTCAGAACGATGAGCTCTGAAAATACTCCAGTCGGGTAAGGAACCAGCAGAATCTGGACTACCGCCATGTAAAGATATTTCAGCGATAAGAAATATACTTCACAAAAGCTAAAACATCTAAAAACGTAATACCATTAAAAAAGAGATATTTGTATACATTCTTAACTATGATTGGAATATTGAATTTGGTTATTTGGAGCCCCACATAAGAGATAATTAAATAAATAAATTTATTGCCCGTTACATTAATGTTTTTGGTTTTCATTTAACTAGGATATAATATAGAGCTTGATATAGAAATTGAACGTTACAAGTAGATATTTAGTTGAAACAAAAGGAAATCACCCTGCATCCATGACAGTCTCTATAAGTTCTGCGACACTATAAAAAGCTTTCTTCAACAAATACTCTTTTTAAGTCTAAATTTGGTTATTCTTAACTTTCTAATATTCTCTTGGATGTGGTTATAGAGCTTGACTGCAGTGTATGTTGTGGGTTGCTGTATTCTTGTCAGTCAGTCGTATGGCACCATTAGTGAATTCCTATTGTATTATATTTATGTAGATATGCATTTTTTTGTCAAATTATTTTCTTTCGCATATGAGATATATCGCAGAATAAAAATACATAGTAATTTTAATTTAATAAATCAGCTGACATAAGGATTCGTATTGTTCTTTTCTGTATTTTCAATATTCTACCTAACTTTGTACAATTACCCCAAAATAATTTAACAAACTATAAAAATTGGAAAAATAAGTTAGTGATGTTTCGTATTTCAAAGGAAACTTTAGGTAAATGTGTAATGTAGTCTTGCCAGTTTTAAAAATAATAATAATAATAATAATAATAATTGGGTATGCCTTTCCTCAAATTATTTTCTTAGTCAAAATTTTTACTCTTTTTAGTTTAACTTTCTATATGTTCCAGTATTATCATATTATCGTTATTTCTTATAATTTATTGACAATTAGTTTGTTTTTATTTTACTTTTTCACCCGCTATTTTTCAGGTGGTAGTCGGGATTTACATTAACTTTAAGTTGTTACCTTAATCAAAAAATTTGATTGCCTTTAATTTTTCCAATATTGATTTTGAAAAATTATTGTTTATTTAATTCTCATTATAGATTTCTTCGTATTTCAAAAATACTGTTGCTTTTTCCATAAAGGTCTTTGATTGTTTAAGTTCTTCTCTCATTAATTTTAACAACTTTATCATTTTATTTAGATCTACCATTTGATTTATTCCTTTTAAAATATCTTGTACTTCATGAATCTAATTATCGTGATTACTGTATCTTATTTGGTTATTTTGGTTGTTCATATTTACGTTATTTTTCGCCATTTGGCTATATAGTACTCCTTGTCTAACTGTGTTGCTTTCGAATTTCTATTGTTCTTTATTTCCTACATATCTTTGATTTCTATTCTTATTTTTTGATTCTTCAATTTTCTCTAAATATTTTATATACGAGTATACAGGGCACATTTTGTAATTCGTTTTCGTTTTTATTAATTGGCATTTTCTGGTTTTATGATCTTTACTGCATTTTACACAGTTAGGTTCCATGTTTCAATTTATTTGGGAATATCAAAAATGTTGACAATTATAACATTGCATCACCTTATTTTTTCTTTGATATTGTTCCAATCTTACCTTAATATTATCTAGTTCTTTGATTTTATATAGTTCTTTAATGTCATCGTCTTTTTTAATTGTTAACAAGTAGCTATGGCTTTGCATTTTTGGATCTTTACTTTTCATATTGATTTTACCTATTACTTTTATTTTAGTTAAATCCTCAATCTGTTCTTCAACAAAATCTTTATCCATGTTTGCCACCGCTTTTAATACTGTTCTAGTATAAAAATGTAACTATTATTTTTTAAGTAATGAATTAAAATTTCTCTCAATTCTATAGTAAACATTTTCTCAATTAAACTGAACTGTGAATTTGTTGATTTAAGTAAATTTCTCACCTCTCTGATAAATTTCATGTGATCTCCTGGCCTGCCTTCCAATTACTAGTGTTGTTTTACTTTTCTTTTCTTCTTACTTATCCTCCTTCATTCCAGCTACTTCGTTAGCTTTATCTTTAAATTCTTGCTGTGTCTCAAACTTATTTTTAACTCTCACCTCGTTGGTTTCCTTGCCCTTTTGCTTTTTACCTGCTGGGTCCTGGCTTGTTTCATTCTTCTTCCATGGTATTTCTTCTGAATATTTCGGTGACTTATTGTCGCTATCCATTACCATTTCTGTATCTTGATTCTTTCTTATTTCTTGTTTAGGTATATCAGCTTCATTTACTATAATTCCAATATTATTAATTATTTCTCCCGGTTTTGGCTCATACCGTCTGAGAAATATACTTTTAGGTTAACCTAACCTAACCTAACCTTTCTTTCCAACTTCTCAGGTATATTTCGTCGCTCCATAACTTAACTTTTGGTTTTTCTTCGTCGTAGTCTCCCTTAAAGTACTTATTAACATTAATAATACCTTCTAGTTTCTTTCTTCTAATTCCACTCCTTTATCTTTCCTCACTTCCTCTGCTAGATTCGTTCACTTCTCTATTTCTTCTGTGCTTGTATTCTTTTTCCTTCGGCATTTTCATCACTTTTTTAACAAAACTCTTTCCCCTAAAATTGGGCTTTTGGAGTTTTTCCAAAAGTCTTACCAGTTTAATTTAAAGTCGATTTATATTCACAGGAACTTGCTGTATTGTTAATATTTAGTTAAACCACTTTTCTGCAAATATTTTAAAAATTGAAATCGTCTTCATATTTTATTTTCTCATCGACTTGAAAGTTAATAGGCAGATTCTTAATATGAATATATATATAATGAAAAAAATTGGTCCTAAAATAGAGCCTTGAGGTTGTTTTGTTTTCTCTGTGTCCAAATTGGTGTTCGGTAATTACTTTCTGTTTTCCAAAATAATCTACCACTCTCTTTTTTAAAAGTTTATAAAATTTTTTCGAAAATATTGGGTTGATTGATATTGGTCGGTAATTGTTAATATCTTCAGATGATCCATTTTTGGGTAGCGGCGCAACCTTAGATATTTTACAGTTTGAGAAAACTCTAATAGACATTGGTTAAAAATGTATTCTAATAATTATATACAGATTCCGAACTTGAAGTGCATCGTCACAAATTTACTTTAGAATTTTTTTCGAGGAAGTGCTTGGATAACGGTGACGTGTTGAAAGAAATTGTTAAATGGAGAGGCTGCAAAGTTCTGTTAAGTTTTTTTTTCTGCTATTTCTAAGAATTATATTCTCACATTTTATGAAACTAAAATGTAACCAATTTCCCACTCCGTGGAAAATTTTTTCCCACTTTATACTACGGTATCTTTATTTAAAAAGATGACCCATAAAAATTTAAAATTTACAAAGACTATGATCAAACGTTAAAAGATCAATTTTTTAATAAAAAACAACGGTTATACTTTCTCAAAACGATAGAAGAAGCAGATAGTGATTTTGAAAGTAGACCACAAAATATTTTAGATTTGTGGCCAAAAATTTCCCACACAAAATACGAAATAGCTTATGAGAAGTCTATGAATTGAAGGAAGAAGTATAAAATTAAATTATATGGCACTCGTAGAAAAAGTATAGTGTGCAACACGTGGAGAAAATACATTTTTCTTTATATTGAAAAAAAATTACGTTCATAAATCTCTTACATATTTTTAAAACTGTTCTAACCCTCGAACAATCATTATTAGAAGCGGGTACACCACATACTATCATGATATTGTTTGATTTGACGGATACGATTAACAACGACTTCAAACAGAATTTCTTCAGAATTCACAGAAAACTTTGATACTGGGAAGAACAGAATTTTGTTTCACGATGATCAATTTTATTTTGTAATCCCCGAATAACATCCATTTAAGAAGTTAATCCCCTTTTACAATTGTATATTCTAAATGAAATACAATACAAAATTACTGATCCTAGTCATTTGATAAAATGTATTCGAGAAAATCAATAAAGTACAACTCTGGCTTGAAAGAGAAAAAGACTCGATAAAGAAGCTTGTGATTAATAGAAGGAAACAAAAACTTGGTTTCCTCTTTTTATATAGTATTTTTACGATTTCTATCTGTACACTTCCTTGGTATACCGGTTATAATTAATTCTGTCTAATTAAACGATTGCGCACAAGCATGTGGCCGATTTGACCATTATTATTAAGCTTGAATTTGAAGTGTGATTTATAAAAAATGGAAGTAAATTATTGATATTTATTATAGTAAGCCATCACGTCCTATGCAGCTCATATTTCCTCATATATTTTAACTATATTATACAGAGTGGACCACAGAAAACAGTCCACCCCGATATTTGGCAAGATTCATTAGATTTTAAGGAAATGCTGAAACACATCTATATTTTTCTAAGAGAGACACATTTTTACGATACAGACATCTGCCATTTCCACTTCCCCAAGCCCTTAATTTTAAATAGGGAATATACCATGTGTGGCACGTCATTAGAAAGGCATTTATATGGCGTATTCAGGCATATGATCATCTACGATTTTTTTTCGATATTTACACCATTTTGAAAAAAAAGTCTTAAATAATTTAAAGTGCACCACCTCTTAAAAATGAAACGCAACGCCTATGTTTTGCTAATGTTTTAATTATTTCTTTCACATCAAAAGTAAATTAAAACAAATTTTGCAAAACATTAGTAATTTCATACTAAGACAGTTTGTTTAACATTGCTGTTAGTTAATCAATTTAGGTATTTTTTTAATACTTCCAAAATGGTATATTCTATTGCAGAACGAGTTGAGATTATTTCCATATTAAATAAAAAATAAAATATTATAGAGCACACAGCTCCAGTATTTTAAACAAATAAAAATATATAAATTGTTTACAGGATGAAGCCAAACTTTTTGGTAAGCAGAACTTTGTGCCACCATATCATATAAGTTCATTGTTTACATTTTATAAATTAATTGAAAACTGTTTTACTAAATCAAGATCGATTGCTACTTCAAATGTGCCCTTTACGAGTAAAACGGATTCTATAAATAAGTAAGAAGCCACTGTTTATTTCTTTTTTGACTTACAAAAAATAAGAAGAAAAGAAGATCTAGATTGAGCGTTGTCATTACTATTAATGGTAGAAATGTTGTCAATACATGTTTCTCGAATCGGGAGTGTTTTAATAAAAAAATAATTTGATGTAAAATAAATAATTATATTTATTAATATGAATGCTTTTATTGTTAAGTAAATTTTCTCAAGGCCAATTTTACCTTTATAGGATTATAATAATTAAACACATATTATTGCGTTCGGCGTACTTAAAGGCATTTTGTCATTAGATGGGAATATTATGAAAAGTTAACAAGCACATGCCAAAAAAGGGCAAATATTATAATTAGAAGCAACTTGTTTATACCAATTAAAAATAACTTACTTTGATATAAAAACACTTACTCAGCTAGATGACTATTTTTGACTAAAATCTATACTGAAAAAAATAGTTTTAGATTTATACGATTATTTAGAAAAAATTTAAAATGTCTGATTTAATTTCAAGACCAAACCAACTTATTAAAGAATTAATTGGATCATCGGACCAGTATTATGTGACATACAATTTACGGACACTTTTTTAATGTATTTGTCTATTTTCATCATCAATAATTGTTTCGTCGCATTATTTTAATTTGAATATGTAATATCATAATGATCAATGAACCAGAACAAGTTAAATTTCCTGTTTTATTCTAATTTAGTTTGTTAAATTAAAAATATTCTTCACGTGCTATTTAAAAGTCACTAGTTAAAAATCTTTAATGTACTTTTTATATAAATTAGTGATCCATACAAAGAATAGGATTATGTTGAGGTATAGGATAAAGAAAATTACAATTTTTTTATCGCTAATTGAAGGATAAAAATCCCGATCGCTTTTTCTGTATTTGTTACTACATTTTACATTCAATTAAAGGTTTTTTGTTTATTTATAAAGATTAGATACATCATTTGGATAAGGCAACTATAAATCGTAGTTCCTTTTTTACACAGCGTGTATTATTATATATTTTTATTATATTTACCAAATTACATATAACAAGGTGCAGTTACCATTAATTCACATGCATGTTTTATCACTTTTTTTAATAAGTCTCTGGAATAATAGAAAATAAAATTGTGGTTAAAATAAATACTATCGGGCAAGAAATCTTCTTTCTGATCAATGGTATTTAGATACATGAAAGAAATTTAAAAAATCACATTAAGGTCATGCGATAGTCATTTTAAACACAAATGATTACAAATCAAATATAAATGAATTTATCCATTGAAGCGACTTGAAAATTCCCCGTAGAGATCCACCTAAAAAGTTTTCAGATAATGTCAGGGAATTACTTAATCGATCAAATCTCCTTTTTAACAACTATGACAAAAAACATATGATTGAAAACAATCTTCAAGCACCACAATTTTATAGTACGGTCAAATTACATGAAGATACAGTACCAATTAGATATTTGCTTTCCTATTTCAATACACCGCATAATAAATTCTAAATTCTAAAAACAAGTCAAACTTGTATGTCTTTCAAATATATTGTTCAAGAGTTAAATGGTATCTAATTATCCAATCTGCAATACCTGTTTGTATATTATATGCATTAAATCAAGATTAACAACACTCTGGCTAAATCATATTTATCCTCAAGGAAATTGCTTATGTTAAAACATACAAATAAAAAAAATGAATAATGACAAATATGAAGTCTTAAAATAAAATAATAATATGCTCTTTTCTTACGAGTGCTCTTCAGAGACTACTAATTATTATTATTATTATTATTATTAATGAAGCAGCTACGAAGCGCGATTTAATAGCTTTTGATTTAAATCAAATGTCTAGTATTTCTGATATATCCCAGTACCTAGATGCTCTAAAGTCATGTCGGTGTGAGTATCTGATTGTAGATCAGTATCTTCTTATATAGTGACAAGTATTTCTTTTATGTAGATAATAACCCTATTTATATTTATCCTCTTTAGTATTCGATACAAATTCTAGTTCTCTAAAAGCAAAAGGAAACAATATAGCAGAAGCAATGCAAAAAATTCTACAAACAAAAATGTCAAGAGCTGCAAGCTGCAGAGTATACAGAACGATAATTGGATATTGAATAAAAAAGAAAGTAAACTGGTAGCTTGGGAAAGAAAGACCTATGAAGGAGATAAAAAATAAAACATATGGAGAAGATTAACAAATGAAGAATTAAAAACATGGTATAAAAGCTCAACAGTAGCGCTAGAGATTAAAAAATAGAGACTAACATGGACAGGAGATGTAATGCGAATAGGGAACTGAAAATAATTAAGGAAACAATAGAAAATAGAAACAGAAAAGACACATCTCACTCTGTTTCTAATTTCCAATACAAAATGAATGCCAGTCATGCCGCGGGCAACTGCTGTGAAATAGATATATGAATGAACACTCCCATTGAAACCGGCTTAGTTTACGCTTGCCGATTTTGGACAAGTCCGCCTTGTGTAAATACTTAAGTGACAATTTGTTACGTTGTGATAAACAAGTTTTAATTAACACAATTAAAGCAACCACTTAACTCGTCTAGGTGTAAAACGTTTAAAAATAGATAATATGTTGTGATAAATTAATAATATCGATTAGCTGTAATACGACCAGCATAAAGATATAATTAATAACGAGCTGATGATTCTGACCTGAAGTGTCATACAGAGTGTCAAGTTGCTTTATATTTCAAGTCTTAATTTGGGTGAAATATCGAATTGAGTTTTATAAATATAATTGCAGTACAATTAATTTGTGATTATAGTATAGACTATTGGTAAATTGTGAGTTACAAAAATCTACAGGAGTCTGGCCTTGGCCAAAGTTTATTAAACTTCGTCTACCGGCCACCGGACATTGACAAAATGGCAAATAATAATGTGACCAACGTTTCAACGCATAACCATCCACATACCTCTCAATCATCTACATCTTACTCATCAATAGTTGACAAAAGAATCTATCCGAATAAAAACCAAGCAATAATTGTAAGTTTAATTGAAGGGGCTTCTGCATTACATTATATGATTGCTCTAGGAAAAATCATTCCTCCTACAGATATTACTCATTATTCAAAATTGGGCCACAATAGAGTTTGTATTTATCTTTCTAATAGTCATCTAGTCGATAACTTTATTGACAATCATGGCACATTAATCACAATCAAACCTTACCTATCTGCAGACTTGTAACAAACACACCATCTGTAGCCTACCCTGAGTTCAGCCATATTTTGAGTTTCAGAAGACAAGTATATGTTAAACCTTATTCATTTACCATCCCGGATTTGATTCTTATACATTTCGATAACAATTACTATCGTATATTTCTCTCAAATGATACATGCTTTAAATGCAAAAAAGCAGGACACTTCTCATTTCCATGTTCACTTTCTAACAACATATGCGAACAAGAAACAGCTCCTAAACAAAAGTTTATACAATCACAAAACACGCCCACTCCAATCACTTAAACTGAAGCAATAACAACATCAACTATATCTACAATAGCTCAAATACTTTACTCATCATCTCAATCACCTTCTTCTCAACCGACAATACAGTCTGCTTCTATAGATATAACTTCTGATAAAGAACAAACTCTTACCTCCCCTACTAAACAATCAACAACAAGATCAATTAACAATACAGTTCAAGGCTCTCAAGATCCTACCAATATTATAAATGACTACACCACGGACCTGTTGGGCTTATATCACATGTTAACACAGTCTTATCCATATTTTCAAGAAAAATCCATGAAATCAAAAATAACTAAATGAGAAAAGATATAGGAAAAGACCTCACTGTCTCCTGACAGTCATTCTAATAAAAACATTAAAATTCACGTACCCGATTCAATATTCATGGATTATTTAATCGTCTGCCTATATTCCAGATAATCATCTCAGAGCATTCCCCTGACATAATCTGTTTGCAAGAAACGAATCTAAAACCAAACCAAAATTATAATCCTAAGAAATTCAACTGCTACAGAAAGGATCGGACTATAACTGTCTTCAACATCTAATTGATCAAACTCCTCGCATAATCCTTGGAGATATTAATAGTCACAATATTATATGGGGTTCCCTAAAGACAGATAGAAGAGGCAGTCTCATCGAGAAAATTATTGAAGATAACCAATTAAATTTCCTGAACGATGGTACCCCCACCCGTTTCAATATCAACACAGTAGAATCTTCTTGTATCGATTAAAGCTTATGTGACCCAAACCTACCACCTAGCCTTAAATGGGAATCTCTGAACTATACATATTCTAGTGATCATTATCCCATTAAAATCAGCAACAGGAAACACATCTCACAAACCTAACATCCGCCACTTCATAAATAGAAAACTAAAACAGCTAACTGGGAAGGATTTTCTAAGTTTATCGAGGAAAAAATGGTAATATTTAAAGTTTTAGATAACATTGACAAAACACTAGAAAATTTTAACAATATATTATGGGAGAGTGTAGATATATATATTCGCAGAACAAAGCCAATATCGGGTCACTTCCCCATCCCCTGGTGGAATGATGAATGCAAAATAGCCACCCGAGAAAGTAAAACTGCATTATATAAATACAAAAAACACAAGACCATGGAGAACAAATTAAATTTCAAACGTTTAAAAGTCAAATCACAACTTACTATCAATATTTCTAAAAGGAAATCATGGAGCAAGTTTGTATCAGAAATTAATAGCAGTACTCCGGTAAGTAAAGTTTGGAAAAATATCTGGAATCCACAACTCTTTTAACATACCTAGACTTAAAGTCCACGACGACATCATTACTGTTGAAAATATATCAACAGAAAGGAAATAGCGTGGTGCCATCTATTGGCATATTGACCATGCTGTGTTGTCATAGATATAATATATATAGTCTTGTGTTGAATCTCTAAGAGTGTGTATGTACCTTTTTTTTTTGCTCTGCTCAATAGGTTATGGGCCCAGTATTACCGTATCACAAGTAATTGTATTTTGAGTGCATAATGGCTAGTAATAATTATATCGCGAGTGTGCCCAAGCTTAAAGGCCGCGAAAATTATGATGAGTGGGCGTTTGCAGCGGAGAATTTCCTGATTCTTGATAACTTGCTACAGTGTATCAAGGGAACCGAAACTGACGCCACCAAAGTTACTCAAGCAAGGTCGAAGTTGATCCTGACTATCGATACTTCGTTGTATATACACATAAGAGAGACGAAAACAGCTAAGGAGCTGTGGGATAAGTTAAAAAAACTTTATGATGACGCAGGTTTTTCCAGAAAAATAACTTTACTACGATCTCTAATTTCAGCAAGGTTAGAAAACATGGACAACATGGAATCATATGTCAATCATGTTATTAAAACCGCGCAAAAGCTGAAAGGGACTGGATTTAACATAGATGAAGAATGGGTAGGATCTTTGCTGCTTGCAGGACTTCCAGAGAAGTATTCACCTATGATAATGGCTATTGAACATAGTGGTATCCAAATCTCGGCTGATGCAATAAAAACAAAGTTATTGGAAATGGCGGACGATTATGATAATGCAGGTAGTGCTCTTATCGGCAAAGCAAGATGGAGCAACAGAAAATTTAGTGACAAGATTTCGACAGTTGGTAACAAAAGTCAAACTTCAAACATGACATCTGTCAATGTCAATAGGAAAGAAATTCGCTGTTATAATTGTAAACAAATCGGACATTATAAAAGTAATTGTCCTAGTTTAAAATCAAACAAGACTACCCAAGACACTGCAAACCTTTTCAGTGCTGTATTTTTTGGTGGTATGTGTTTTGATAAAAACGATTGGTACATGGATTCAGGTGCCAGTGCTCATATAACCACAAATAAAGATTGGCTAACTGAAGTAAGTTCCCAAGGACCAAGTGAAATTATTCTTGCTAACAAATCGAGAGTATTTGTAGAATGTAGCGGAACCGTGGATATTACTACAGTAGCAGAATCTAGGAAGTTTCAAGTGCATGTAACAGAAGTTTTATATGTTCCACAAGCAGCGACAAATCTATTGTCAGTCAGCCAAATCATTAAGAATGGCAACAAAGTGATTTTTGGAGCTGATGGTTGCAAGATTTTTAATAAAAATAATCAGTTAATTGCAGCGGCTAGCTTAGTTGGTGGTATGTATAAGTTGCATACTGAAATGGAAGATATCCAGGACGATAAGGATTTCGGAGAAATAGTAATAAATGGAAATAACGAGATAACAGATTCAGTGGGGGATAATACAGTTAATGAACGACGTCCAGTAAATGAGAATGAATCTGAAGACGCTTCTTTAGGACATGACGAGGGACATGAAGACACCAATGATGAAGACTATATTGGTACGACAGATCCTATACCGATGTCAGAAAATAGAAGGTCACAAAGAAATCCAAAACCAAAAGAGTACAAAGACTTTATAACCTATATGTGTCTAGGGGGCTTGGACAGTGATGATCCACTCACAGTAGAAGAAGCACTGTCAAGACCAGATAGAGATAAGTGGAGAGAAGCAATTACGGAGGAGTTGGAGAGTTTCGAAGCAAATAATGCCTGGGAAGTCGTAGATTGGCCAGAAGGTTCTACAGCTGCCATAGTGAAATGTAAGTGGGTGTTTAAAACCAAGGTCAGTTGTGAAGGGTTAGTGAGATATCGTGCACGTTTAGTGGCGAAGGGTTTCTCGCAGCAACCAGGGGTAGATTACGATGAAACTTTTTCACCTGTCATAAGACATTCTAGTTTAAGATTGCTTTTTTCTCTTGCTGTAAAATTAGGATTGGACATCAATCATTTAGACGTAAAAACTGCTTTTTTGAATGGGCATTTAAAGGAAAAAGTGTACATGCAAATGCCAGATTGTTTTGAAGTTTCAGACAAAAGTAAATGTTTAAAATTAAATAAAGCCATATATGGGCTTAAGCAGTCCTCCAGAGCATGGAATGACCAGGTAAATAATGTTCTATTGGAATTGAATTATAAAAAATCTGAATATGAACCTTGTATTTACACTAAGAAAAAGGATCATATGATTATAATTGTTGCGGTTTATGTAGATGATTTTTTTGTTTTTTCTAGTGATGAAAGTGAAACAAAGGAGTTGAAAAAGGTACTTAGCTCTAAGTTCAGTATTAAAGATTTGGGCAGAATCAAAGAATGTTTGGGCATGCAGATAGATTTTGATCCAGAAAATCATGTTGTAACTTTAAGTCAGAAAAATTATATTATTAAGTTACTTGAGAAATTTAACATGTCTGATGCCAAAACAGTCAAAACGCCTATGGATATTAAGTTAAATTTTGAGGAAGATTATACAGATGAAAATATTAGAGCTCGGTATCCATTTCAACAGCTGATTGGTAGCCTCATGTATTTATCTGTTCTAACGAGACCAGATATATCCTATACTGTTAGTTTTTTGAGCCAGTTCAATAATATTTACAATGAGAACCATTGGAAAAGTGCCAAACGAGTTTTACGTTATTTAAAAGGTACAATGAATCATTGTTTAAGATTTTCAAGGAGTGATTTAGAATTACAAGGTTTTGTGGATGCCGATTGGGCAAGTAATAAACTAGATCGTAGATCCTACACTGGATATGCTTTCAAACTTTGTGGTTCTGTGATCTCCTGGGAGAGCTCAAAGCAAAAAACTGTAGCTTTATCCAGTACCGAGGCAGAATACATGTCAATTGCTGAGGCTGCCAAAGAAGCCGTTTACTTAAGAGGTTTATTGATAGAATTAACTGGAGATACAAATTGTGTCACCTTGTTAAACGACAATCAAAGTGCAATAAATTTATGTCATAATCCAGTCTATCATAAACGAAGTAAACATATAGATGTACGTCACCATTTCATTAGGGAATTGGTTTCAAATTCTGTTGTAAATGTTGTATATTTACCCACAGATATTATGCCTGCAGATGTTCTCACCAAAAGTTTAGGTGGAGAAAAGCATAATAAATTATTAGATTTATTAGGAATAAAAAGTTTGTAAATTTCTTTTTTGTTGATAAGTGGGGGTGTTGAAAATATATCAACAGAAAGGAAATAGCGTGGTGCCATCTATTGGCATATTGACCATGCTGTGTTGTCATAGATATAATATATATAGTCTTGTGTTGAATCTCTAAGAGTGTGTATGTACCTTTTTTTTTTGCTCTGCTCAATAATTACCACTCCTTTAGATATTGCGAATGCTTTTTCCAATTCTAACAGAAAACACTGCACCAGTAGCAATTATAATTCATCCTTTTTTCATAAGATAAACCTAAAATTTATCCTGAATCCTATAGACCCATATCGTTAACTTTTTGAAAAAATTGTTAACCGCCGTCTATTATGGCACCACAAAAACAGACAGTTGTTGATAGCAGAACAAAATGGATTCAGACAAAACAGATATGCGACCCATAATATTCTAGATCTAGAAAGCGACGTACATGAGCTATAGAATCAAAACAAAAGTGCATAACTATATTCTTCGATCTACAACATGCATTTGACACTCCTGGAGGCACAATATTCTGAATAAATTAGGTTCTTGGAATATAAGAGGTCTTTTATCGTTCATTCAAAATGTCCTCAACAACAGAACGTTCCAAGTAAGAATCAATAATTCTCTTTCCACTGAGACTATTTAAGAAAATGGAGTATCACAAGGATCCGTACTGAGCTCAACTCCACTTTTAATCATAGAAAACATTGACAAACCTATAAAAGCTCGTCTCTACGCCGATGATCTCGTAATCTATATCAAAAGTAAAAATGTAGACCTTTTGACTTATGCTCTACAAAATGCACTAGATAAAATACAGCTATGGTCATTAGAAACTGGATTTCAATTTTCTATACAAAAAACAGCTTGCATACTTTTTTTCTTCAAGGAAAACCCACTATCCTACTTTGAAATTATATAACAAAAAACTAGAATTTACACCCAACATAAAATCTTTGAGAATGATTTTTGATGAATCCTTTCAAACACTCTTGAGAAAGACAAAATTTCCACCTCGCTGTTAATTTATTGTAATAATGATCTTAAATCTCATACATTTTTGCACAAATGTAATTTTACATAAATGTTCACTTGACTACGATGACTAATTTACATTCGTGAATATTTATTGTCAGTTTAAAGGATACACTACTGACCTGTGTTAACAGAGACTTTTTACTTGATTTTGATACATTTTTATGATGTTTGTTAGTTGACAAAATGATTTCTCTTGTTGATAAAACAAAAAAAAACCTTTAATTGTTTTACATTACAAGGTATTGCTGTTCACCAATGAAAAAGCATAACACAAAATAGTATATTTAAAATAAATTATACGTTAAAGCATGAATAATTAAATAAGTAGACGAGAGATGAATAGGTGATTTGTGTTCTAATAATGTATAAGTTCCAATCTAACATTTTTATCATAGGAATTTGTAATGTAGTTAATACTGTTATTAAATTGGAACTATTAGGAAATGTTATTGGATAATAATTTTTTCCTTTGAATATTCCATAAATTTTAAACAAATATATTAACAAGTCAGATGTACTTAAGAGCATAATAATAGCGAACACAGAAAAAGAATGAATAATAATAGCAAATTTAGCAAATCCATCTGACATAAAATAAAAAAAATCACAGTAATATTAATAAAGCAAATAGGATAATCCGAATAATTTCACGATTTTCAGTGGTCTTGAAATGGGTGACTTTAATTATTATTTCCTTTCTTTTAATTATAAAAGTTCCAGTGTTTTATAAAATTTTAATACCGAATTCTGTAACTACTTGAGCTCCTTTAACTAATCAAGTGTTTCCATTTTTTTTATTTCATTTACATGCTTTTATTTATATTTCCATTAAGATTTTTTGTATGCATATTTGTTTCTACATTTCTATTAATATTCTCCAGTTCTTTGAATTGCTTTTTCTTTGAAATATATCCATAACAGCGGGTTCATAAGTAGATTTAGTAAGATATATTCCTGAGGTTTCATTGTAATATTCAAATATTTTAAATTATTTACTATGTAAGTTTCAATTATCAATTATTAGTGTAGAAAATTATAAACCTTCCTACATAATGAAACGGTGATGAACAGCTATAATAAAACAAAGTCTATGTTTTTTGTATATGACAACTTAGCTAAGGCTATTAGCACCGTGAAAACTAAAATTAATTTAATAGGACAGTGGACTAGCATAATTTATGTTATTACAAGAAACTTCCGTTTTTATTAAAAATCTGATAAATTTGCGAAATTGGGTGCTAAATTTTTAGCCGTCAATTATGCTTTTCATAATTTTTAGTGAATTTATTATGTACTAAAGTTGCATGACTTGTTAGTAATAGTTTGCTAGTTTATAATTTTATAAGTATACCGACATAAACCGTACATTCTGTTAAAAAATATAATTCGTGATATTTTTCGTAATTTTATTAAGTAAACAATGTCAGTATGTTAACTGTTTTATTATCCTTATTATTCTTTTGACAATCTTAAAACTGAAATCAGAGTAGAGAACAATGCAACTTACTGTTACCCATACCAATTGTGAATTTTTATAGTGCGGTTATATTTTATACGAAACAGGAAAATATTTTAAAGAAAAAAAACTATTTTATTATTTATTAAATTAGTCGATTCCCAGCGCCTAAACAGAAAAAACAATCAATGATAAGAAAACTAATTTTTTTAAATATTACGTTGGGGGATGAAACCTTTGATTTGTCTTATAAAATCATTAAAACACAAAATACAATATTCGACGCACGTTTCGTTAACTATGTTATCACCAGCAGGAGATTAATACAAACATTAACTTATGAAGTTAACTATTTATATTTATGAAGTTTGTAGGCTCCACGCCCATAGTGAATTCGAGGATTAATTATTTTATAAAAGTCATCCATTTAATAAACAACATGTTTAGAAACATTTAGATGACGGCTTAGTGGATCAAATGTTAGAATTACAAAACTTAATTAGGGCAAATAAATTGTTAGCTAAATCAGTAAATTCAGTAAAAGAAGGAACAAGTTTATGGCACTATGAATATTGCACTAAAATTTTCTTCGCAAAAATATTTAAATTTTATTTAGCACTTTTAAAAAAGGCATTTTGTAACATGTATTCATAGTGTTTATATTTTCTACGATCACTAAGCAAAGTAGGGGTTTGAGCTGCGATAAGTCACTGCAAAATTGACGTTTCCGAGGAGTGGCGTCAAA
This sequence comes from Hermaeophaga mercurialis, assembly GCA_951812935.1. Classification (NCBI taxonomy): domain Eukaryota; kingdom Metazoa; phylum Arthropoda; class Insecta; order Coleoptera; family Chrysomelidae; genus Hermaeophaga; species Hermaeophaga mercurialis. The sequence continues at coordinate 10,698,559 of OX638366.1, forward strand.
TGACAGCTTTGTCGATCTGGAGCGATAAAATTTTAAAAACGCTCGCCTAATTTTAATTACGCATACAACTGTCCAACATACATAGACAGTAGGAGATATAACACCAATTTCATAACAAATGGGATACAGTTGTATGATATGAATTTGCCTTGTTCATGATTAAATTAAACATATCATAAACAAATAAATGGTATTTAGTGAATTAACTTAATTTCTTCCATGTTTTCACAATGTAAGTATATACATAATTAACCAACATATATCAACCATTTTAGATGTATTTTAATTAATAACAAGTAATCTTTATACAATTAACATAAAATATCAAAATTTAATAGCGCTATCTATATGATAAAAGTCTATTTACATTGTAATAATGGCGACAATTACTTTTAATATAAACCGATTATTCATGATTTACTGAAATATCTTTGTTTCTTAAAATAATGTGATCGTAGAAAAAAATCTTGTGCAATTCGAAAGTACCCGTCGATTAAGTAGCACTTTCCGCTTTTAATACACAAATAGCTATTTATTGATGTTCCTTTTTTCCGTAAATAGATCATACATTTATCTTTTATAAAACGAGGAATTAATATCCATAAAATTGTTGGTGAATAGTTCTAACGATATCTTGCAATAATGACATCTTTTTGCAAAATTTAAATTTATAACGAAATATTTTCCAGCAATAAAATCGCTACTATTGTATGGGTACGTAAAAAAGATAAACTAAAAAACAGATATATTTGGTTGGTATATTTTTCACAGCTTATTATATATTGAAATTATTATTGTTTATACCTATTATTATCAGGTTTTATTAATTTTTATTTTTTAGGCATTTTTTTGAAGTTACCATTTTACAAACATTTATACTTTTCATCAGCAGAGAATAAAGAATTTGACTCTGAATTTATTTGGAGGTTATCATTTTTTTCATGTTTTCAAATATATCTCATATTGTGATTGACAATAACCGAAAAGTCATTACATATTTGTCAAAAAATTACATCGATATATTAAATCAAATAAATAAAAAATGCAGTAACTATTTAATTTATATTTAACTATCATTACCATAACGATTTTATGGTATCTACAGGGTTATCAATTGCAAATTACTCATTTTTAACATCGTTATAATTATATAATTTATTGATTTAGAGAAAGCATTCGACAGTGTACCCAGAGAAATGATATGGAAAAGTTTAAAGAGAAGAGGGGTCAACGAAAAGTTAAGAAGAAATATAAAGAGTTTATATAAAACAACCAGAAATTTTGTAAGGACAAATAACTCACAATCAGAAGAATTCATCACAAAGGAAGGACTAAGACAGGGTGCAGTATTGGTACAACTTTGTTCAATATAATACTAGATGATGTTAATAAAGAAATAAAAGGAAAAATCAAAAAAGTACAAATAGGATATAGGCAGCTACAACCAGTATACCTGTCGGAATGTGCATATGCTGATGATTTAATGGTATGTGCACGAAACGCTCATGAATTGCAATATAACCTGGAGCTATGGGATGCGGCATTGAGAAAAAGAAATCTAAAAATAAATATAGATAAAACTAAAACAATGGTAATTGGTAAAGGGAACTCACAAACTAATATAAAAATAAACAATAAAGAAGTAGAACAAACAAATACCTTCAAATATCTTGGAGTAACAATACAAAAAGATGGAATAAACGACGGTGAAATAAACAGTAGAATAGACAGCGCCACCAAATTATATTACTCACTTAATAATAACCTGCTAAAAAGAAAAGAGATAAGCCAAAAAACAAAAATAACGGTGTATAAAACGATCTTTAAACTAGTGCTTACCTACGGATGCGAAAGTTGGACGCTTACGGAGAGTCAAAAAAGTAAGATACAAGCAACAGAAATGCGGTTCTTAAGAAGTATAAAGGGTGTAACAAGGAGAGACAGAATCAGAAATGAAGTAATCAGACAACAACTGAAAGTGGAACCAATTATAGAAACCATAGAAAGACAAAAACTGAGATGGTTTGGACATATAGTACGGATGGGAGAGGGAAGACAAACGAAGAGGATATGGGAAGCAAAGTCAACACAAACAAGAAGTAGGGACAGACCAAGAAAAACATGGAACGATACAGTAGTGGATTGCTTAAAAAAGAAACACAAAAATTGGAACGAAGGGAAAGTTTTAGCACAAGATAAAAGACAATGGGCAAAATTTATCAATAATTAGTAAAACGGTATAACCTTACACCTTCGGGTAAAAAGGTTCTTTTTGATTATATATATATAATTATATAAGTATATAAAAAAATCTTTATAAATGTTTCACGGCTATATCTGAAATTTTCAAAATATCCAAAAAAAAAGAGTACTGTGAGGAATCGACAAACACCATATGTATTATATACTCATACCAATTTGGTCATACGGAATAGAACTATGGGGCTGCAGTAAACTCACAAATACGAAGATACTCCAAACATTCCAATCCAAAATACTCCGTATGATAAGTAAAGCCCCATGGTATGTCTCTAACCAGACACTTCACGACGATCTGAACATCCCACTAATCAAAGATGTAATAAAAGCTCACTCCACAAGATACAAAAAACGCACCACCGACCACGACAACGAATTAATAAATAATTTGTTCAACCAACCACTTGCCGAAAGAAGATTAAAGAGACTATGGCCAGAAGACCTCCCACAACAATAATTCTTAGAGAACCATTAGTGGATGGTACCTAACTCACCTTAGTTACTAATAGACTATTTACTTATTACTCTGTGAATAGAGTAGATTGTAAACATGCAGTATATTCATTAAAAAAAAATGTATTATGTTTTGTAAACGTCTTATGTACCTCTGACGTGTCGAGTTATTTAACATCGAAATATTTTTGTTTCAGTGTAGTCATTTCTACGGGACATTTCAGGTACGTTTTGTTCATTAATTTATTTTTGCCTTATGTTAACAATGGATATTTTAAGTAACAATTGACTGTACTAAATCATAATATATGATGGGCGGAAATGAGACAAAACAAAAGACGGTTTCTAGACCGCGACAATTGAAGAATAATAAATACAACACGTTCCGTTTTGTTCCTCCTCATAAAAGAAGACTTTTCTTTCGTTCAGAGGTCAAAAACATTCATCATAAATGTATTCAAAATTGTTGAACCAGTTTTTATCTCTCAAAAGATTTTCACCTGCATTTTCGGGATTGATATCGTAAATTATATTTTAGATCAAATCAACTCGTATAAGTTTCTTAGATACAGATTATCCGGATATTTAATCGGAAACGCTTAACATGTAACAGATCTCACAAACTGAAGAAAACTAAGGCGGCAACATAAACCTTTTAAATGCTTAATTTTCGAGATATATGGTGTTAAAGTTCAAAAATTTCTCGCTATAGATTAAAAACTGAACAATATGTATATTTTCTTTAAAATAGGTACATAAATTTCTCCTGGAAAACTTCTAATATTTTTTTCTAGTGAGATGCTGAAGAGGAACAAGATAACTTTAACCGCCATATTTTTGACATCCTTAGTTGAATGTCAAATTTATTATTATACTTTGGATTCTTTATTCAAATTATTTTGCAAAAATTACAGCTCGCAATGAAATTGTAATTATTTTGATAATCATAAGTAAAAAATTACGATTTTGTACAGGGTATTGACCCAAAATTTATTTGTTTATAAAAAATTTATAAGAATTAAATACCTAAAATGAAAGAGCTTTGTAAAATTTTTACATATTTTTTTTGTATCTCTAAAGACATCACAGATCTTTTTTTATTAATTTTTATTAGTACTCAAAGGTCATAAAACGAAAATATTTTTCAATAATAGTCTACTATGAGAGAATTGATTCCTATACTCTATCCTTGATCTATTAATAATAAAAAAAAGATTTCTTTTTGTCTGATCAATTCAAACGTGTCAATAATGAAATTTTCTCCCATCCCATATACTAAAGACTGAAATAACATCATTGTGACGCAAATATTTTTCAATTTCGGAAACAGTCTGTAGTCGCTAAGTACCAAATCTGGTAATAGTGTATGTCAATGTTCTACCAAATGAAATCCTGCTTGATAAATTGCAGTCAATGCAATACAATAGGTGTGACAGAATGATTTTCCTGATTAATAATTAACCAGGACATTCCAGTTTTAATACTACGCAATTTCGACATTAATTATGGGTAATAATTGCTGAAATAGTATATACCTTTCTTCTGTACAGTCTCAGCCAAAATTACTCCTTCGGTATAACAAATTGAAGGGATCACCTCCCCAGCTCATTTAGCCACTTTGAACTTTTAAGGCGTAGGGGCCTCTCACTTCAAATTCGGGTTCTTAATGGTGGTTTCCATAATACGATAATAAGCAGAGTGCTCGACATTTTTTCTGATACGTACTTGTTGATCTTCAAAGCTGATAAATCATGGAACTTTTTATAGTTTGATACGTAGTCAACACAAATAGCGATTCTTCACAACGAAGCTCTGTAAAAATTTATAAAAAATTTTTGGAAAATATTTAAATATTTCTCAGTATTAAATCAATAATTATGGTAAAGGTTCTAAATTATTAAACAAATTACTATAAGTGAATTATATATAAATATAATAAATTTAGAAACTTTTTCAAAAGCCGAAAACATTGAAATTCACAAGTCCAGATATAAGAATTTACAAGCAAGTTGTTTATAAATTCTAATTCATAAATTCTTATCATATGTACATTAGCATATTGGTTAATTTCAGTAATAAGTGTCTAATTAAGCTTAACATTTTAATAAGTCTAGTATTATATGATGTTATTAATTTCAAAATTGTATATGAACTGATATTCTAAATAATGTTTTACAAAAAAGTAATTTATATATTTATAATATTAATTTAATGATAATTAATACCAAATTTTACAGAAACTAATGATAAGTGCAACATAATGGAATTTGGTTTCATGATATTTGAGAATTCTTAGTCAATTTAAAATATCACTGCAAATTATGCACTCCAGATTAGGTAATGAAGTATAAATAATTATCTGATATATTTAATATGGAAACATCTTTTATAGAAAAATCCAGAGTATTTAAAATATAACTTTGTATTAAAATTGAGTTTAAGAAATATAACTTAAAAAAAAAATTCGTTAATTCAAAAAGTAAAATAGATATTAGAAACCTTTTCTGGATTTGAATATTTTCAAAAACCCTCTGGAAATTTCACCCAATTCAATGATAAAATTTTCGAAAAAAATTGATGCACTATATCCTTTGCAATGTTTAGGAATTTTATTTCTCATTTTATAAAAAAATAATAAATGAAAGAATTATTACTTTTTTGAAAATAGAAGAAATAAACCTATAAAATTATCTACCCGTTACTATCGTATTATAACATATCTATCAAAATTAATATATTTAGATTTTGATTGATGTTGTGTATATTTTAACAACTTATTTTTTTAAATCTCAATACAATGTATGTGCAAACTTTATTATTTATATTATTTTATTCTTCATATTTATCAATGTTAGAAGATACTAAATAAAAGCACAGATAAGATTTATATGAACAAACTTAAAATAATAATATTTAATATTATATATTTTCCCTGACGATGGAAATGAGAATTTCGGAAACCTTGGAATAAATATAAAGAGTACACTTATTTTATTGCTGCTACCCTAATAAACTGAAATTAATGTTGTATATATGTCTGTATATACTTTAGCTACTGTTATGTTTTATCCACAATAAAACTCTAAATTAATTCAATAGAATTTATTTCAATATTATTTTTACATTACAATATGACATTCTACTATTTCTGTATGCTGCTTACGGCTGACTGCTCGCACATCTTCCTGCTGCTCGTTCTTCCTGACACGACTTTCCAGCATTTTTATTGGGGAGCAGGGCGTACCGCTGACATATATACTAATAGTGGATGTTGACATATTTTATTATTATCATAAATTTACGAACTTAGTTTTAATTTACTTATTACTTGCAATAAGGATTTGGAATAAATATCCTGCACAAAGACACCCTAACAAAACAAGTTTAAAAGGGTAACAAACCTTTTTAAACATATGAAATAAACAAAAAGTAACAATCAATGATTAAACAATCTTAAACAAACTAAAAATGATCTACAAAGAAAAAATTAACCTTCGTTTTCCCAAAATTTTTATTGAAATGTTGTTTAAATCAACCCAGTTTATAATTTGGTCAATACCAAGGTAAGGTTTGCCGTTTTAAAATTTCTATACTATCTGATTATATAGACTACTAAATCTTATTGAATCTAACTGTACTGTGTAAATGTTATAATTGCGGTTACCACGATTCTACTTATTATATTAATTCAAATGCGCTTTATTTCTACCCACTTTAGTTTTCGATTTTTATTTTTTACTATGATCGACGTGTTCGATAGCAATATTATTAATCACCGCATGATGTCTGAAGTATAGAATTTTTACTTTTTAACTAACATACATTATACCGTAAAGAGAAAATAAGTAAAATAGTTTCTGTTGTTTACCAGGTGAATGTAGAAAATAAAGTGAGTATTTAAATGGATTCTTTTATGAAGATTGTTTATTACTAGTAAATGTCAAATACAGAAGTATTTTTCTAGCAATAATAATATAGTTATATACAGTGTGTCCATGGATGGGGTCCCCAAGGGGGAAAAATCTTTATTATTCATTTTACGACCAAAAGTCATTCTTTATAAAAAGTTCTGCTTGTTGAGAAAATGGAGTTGCCTTATAAAAATTTTAGATTAAATGTACAGAGTGTTAATAAATTAGGAAAATATGAAAATGCTTCAAGAGGGAAGTACCATTATTTATTATTTTTAACAAAAATTTTATAAAACAAAGTTGTTTATAAACTAGCATAGAGACTAAATACAAATTTTTAAATAAAAATTCCAATATTTTAAAATAAATAAATAATTATTACTTTCATGTAATAATTTGCATTTTACAAAAAAAATCAAGATAGCCGATTTTGTATACGTTCATGTTATGTCAGCATTTTATTTACATCTGTCAGTATTTTTGAAAATGTTAACCAAAGAAGAGCGTATTTATTTAATACAATGTTACGGTATTGGAAATGTGTCTTATCAATACGTTATAGATGTTTTTCATGGAAAATTTCCTAATACGCCCGTGTCAAAAAAAGCATTGCGAAAATTATTTAAAAAAATTAATGAAACTGGATCGGTGATGAATGTAAAGAAATCAAAGAAAAAATACGACGAAAATTACGCAGCTACATTATTAGCAATAGGGTCAGTTTTAGATAACCCGAAATTATCTTTAAGGAAGCGTGCACAAACATTGGATTTAAGCAAAAGTCAATTACACGTAATTTTTAAGGAAAACAAAATTATACCGTTTAAGCCAAAGATTCGGCATACACTTGAACCTGGAGATGAAGAGAGACGTTTAGAGTTTTGTTTATGGATAGGTGAAAAGTTCCTTGAAAACCGAAGATTTCATAGATTTATTTTTTTTACCGATGAATCTACATTTTGCACAAATGGGCACGTATCTTCACAAAATAGTCGTCATTGGGTTTACGAGAATCCTAATTATGTGATAAACAAACGAAGTCAACGTTACAAAAAAGTTCATGTATGGTGTGGAATTTTTTTGGATCGGATCATTGGTCCATATTTTATAGAGGAAAATTTAAACCAACACGTGTATTTGAACATTTTGGAAAATTTTGTCTTACCATTTCTTAATACTTTAGATCCAGAAGTTCGTAGTAATATGTTTTGGCAACAAGACGGCTGTCCTGCTCGTTGCACAGCCTTGGTCAGACAATGGTTAAATGATCATTTTGGCGCAAGGTGGATAGGGAGGTTCGGCCCAATTAATTATCCAGCTAGGTCGCCTGATCTTTCATTACTAGATTTCTTTTTGTGGGGTGCATTAAAACAAAAGGTTTACTCAAATAATCTTCCACATGATAGAGAAATATTAAAAGAGCGCATAGAAGAAGCAATCCATGAACTGAATGTGCCGCAAATCATTCGTAAAGTGTACGGTAAATTTATTAAGTTAGCTGAAAAATGTGTCGAGGTGGGAGGTAGTTATGTAGAATAATTTTAAAATATTGGAATTTTTATTTAAAAATTTGTATTTAGTCTCTATGCTAGTTTATAAACAACTTTGTTTTATAAAATTTTTGTTAAAAATAATAAATAATGGTACTTCCCTCTTGAAGCATTTTCATATTTTCCTAATTTATTAACACCCTGTACATTTAATCTAAAATTTTTATAAGGCAACTCCATTTTCTCAACAAGCAAAACTTTTTATAAAGAATGACTTTTGGTCGTAAAATGAATAATAAAGATTTTTTCCCCCTTGGGGACCCCATCCATGGACACACTGTATATAATCAATCAACTTTGTAGTACCCGAAGGTGTAAGGTATAGATATAAACTATTTCAATCATTATCCATACATAATTTTTTTTCATTTTGTCTTGTCCTTCGCAATGCCGTTGTCCGTCTGTAAGTTGATATCTCTGCTTCTTAGCAATTTCACCGTGGATAAGTTCCATGTCGTGGTCGATCTTCCTCTTGTTCTTCGTTGTAGTGATTTTGTCTCCCATATCTCCTTAATTAATCTGTCATTATTCATTTGAGCTAAGTGATATTAATATTTCTTCCAGTGTTCTTTTTAATTTTTAATTATTTGCCTTAATTCTTTATTATACCATTATATCTTCTTCATTTCCTTATTCGTAATTATTTGTACTACAACATTTTTAGTCGGTTCTAATGTTATTTTTTGAGGAAGGAAAATAAACTGAGGTTAATTAACTTGGACACCAAAATGGGTTGTAAATACAGTTAGGGTAGGTGAAAATCACCCCTATCAAAAAGGGGACGTAACAGGGGTCAAAGGAACATAAAAAAGGATTAAACGTCAGCCCTCCACATCTGACTTCCAATAATAATGGAAGAGACGTGTATGAAGATAGAAACCAGGTTATTTATTGGGCTCAAGGGCCGAAACCATTAGTGACTATCTTAGTTGACACTTTTCTATTTTTGTTTATATTGACTCAACTCCCAATTCTTATCTTACTGTAGTGTTTTTCACTCTATCTACCTTCGTTATTCCCATGATTCTTCTCAAGTATTTCACTTCTATAGCCTGGACTTTGCTTTTCAATCTTCTTGGATAACATCCAACTCTCGCATCCAAAGGTAAGGATTGGAGCAAATACTACGTTGAAAACATTTAATTTTACTTTTCTAGATATTTCTTTCTTCCCAATAAACGAGGTTTTTAGGGTATGAAACAATCGTGATGCACTTTGAATTCTAGCATTTATTTTTACTTCCTGGTCTCCCTTGCTATTCATGTGTACTCCAAGATATTTGAACGTGTCGACTTATTCTATTCTTTTTTCGCTTAAAGTTATATTAGCATTTAACTGTGTTTTACTGATAACCATAACTTGGGTTTTATTCGCAATAATATAGTTATAAACCTATAAATCTTGTATTAGGAGGGTAATTTTTAAAGTAACAACCGCCTGCACATTGTATCCACGCACTTATACGTGACGTCTGCTTTATTTGTCACCATGTCGAATAATAAATTCTATCGATTATGAAAGGCCATCTGTTATTTGATTTTTAAACACAAGGAATATTCACCATGCTGAAATTCAGAGGTACTTTGTTGAAGTTTATAGGGAAGGTGTAATAAATGATGGCGATGTGCTGATTGTTTAATAAAAAAAGAACAATACAATGTGTATCTACCGTCATTACTTCACTATTAACGCGCTTCATTAAAAATTTCAATATCAGTAATTTATGAAATGACATAGGAACAGGAAACAAAGCGTGTGGCATATTTTTTATCATTTTTTGGAGTGCTATGGTAAGAATTGTGATGGTTTCTTCAGTCATTGTCTCTGTTAATGAAGTATAGATTATTTACTACACTCTAGACAATTGTACAATTAACAGCAATCATATATACATTTTCTATGAGCTATTCTGTTGGCTATAAGACCTAAAGGTTGGTCTTAGGAATGTCCTGATGAGACTTCTCCAGTGAGAAGGTCTCTTGCACTTTATTTGAGATCAATTGGCCAGCTTCGTTTCAGTCTTCTGTTGTTTGGTTCTTGGGTTAGTGGCTGTAGTAGTAGGTTAGGATGGCTGTCCAGCTTCAGGTAGTGGTTACGGCTTCTTTCTTGTACTGTCTCTTGTATTGTTGGAATACTGAGGTCTTGATGGATCAATTTGTTTGTGACGTACCATGGTGCATTGACTAGTGATCGAAGGATTTTAGATTGTCCTCGTTGTATGAGAGCAATACTAGATTTGCTGGCACATCCCCATAATTCTATTACGTAGGTCCAGATGGGTATGATGACTGCCTTATATATTGAGATTTTATTTTGTAGAGAGACTGGCGATCTTCTTCCGAGTAGCCAATATAATTCTCGGAACTTTAGATTGATCTGCTTCCGTTTCTTGGGTAGGTGTTCCCTCTAGTTGAGTTTAGAGTCTAAATGTAATCCCAGGTATTTGATACAAGAAGACAAAAATTTAAGCAACAATCATCAACACGGAAAGTTATAAGCATAGTTTTCCAGAAGTGGAAAGGCGTTCTACTGATAGACTTCCTGCCAAAAGGAGTGACAATAAATGCTGACAAAAACTGTGAAACCTTATTAAAACTGAGGTGCAGCATTGAAAATCACGGCGGAGACTATTTTCTAACAGTGCGGCATCGTTATGCTTCACGATAATGCTCGATCTTAAGCCTTGGCGAACTGCAACTGCAACAGACTTTGGTGAGTACGTTGACGATTTTCACTTATGTGCCGCCGTAAACCCACAATGTTTTCGCAAAGTTCGTACCGCATTTTTATTAATAAACGATTTAACTGAAAACGAAAAGTCCACGGCGATGGTGGCGTCGTAAAATGTATGAAGAAAGAAATGAAAGTGCATTGCTTGATGCTTTAAAATTTTTGTTTTTTGAATCCCATATTACTGGCCTATATCTATATAACTCGATCAAATTCAAAATTTTCTCTTAGTCCCGCTCTGGTATATTGTATTGTACAGGTTCGTTATGCTGTATGTACTGTCCATCAAGAATATCTGAAGCTGCGAGATGCGCAGTGACTTAAAGAAGGAGGGATACGTCCAATTAGATGCAGGCGAAGAATTTGTAAGACCAGAGTGATTTGTTAATCTATGTTGCCATATCTTGTAAAATGTACAAATTTTAAGTAACGATATTTGGTATAAACTTAATTTGAAAAAGATCAGTATTTATTTTTAATTTTCGTTTAAAAAATTTAATTGGGAATTACATTTACTTTTTAATGAAAATAATAATATCCTGCTAAACTAATGACATTTTAAAACGGGATTATTTCCCTTATATTTATAAAGCAATTAAACCTGCTTACCGGTTTAACCCATTGATATTAAAATATTTTGCCTGTCATTATCATTATTTTGTATATTCTTGGAAAGGTCAGTGGAAAGTGTTATTATAATATTTATTTTACACTACATAAATCATTATAATATTATAATAAAATTATTTACAAAAAAAATGTTGAATTGAAAAAAAAAACCATTTTTGCCAAATTATGTAAAATTTTAAAAGTCCTATTAAAAAGTAAAATAATTAATCAAAATGTAATTATTTAGCAACAATACCTCTTATTATATAAACTAAAATTTATTTACAACGAATCATCACAATCACTTTCAGCTTCAATAATATAATCGTCATCACTGTCTGTATCACATTCGCCTAAATTAATAATTACGTTTTCTATGAAAGTCTATGAAAGGTTCCTTTGATATTAAGTCATTCTCAATTGTAATCACTTTATCTACAATTTGTTTCCATTCTTCCATTGAAAAATCATCACAAAGTGTTTGTATTGAGGAAAACGTAAATTCCACATTTTTCCGCCATTCCATTCCATTCCATTTAATTAATTGATATAAATCAGGTCTTAACATGGTATCGTCGAATGGAGTATTTCTAAGCCTCGGCCACTCCTTCATGTAACTTTTTTTAGAGTGGTCGGAACTTTGTCTTCTTATGTATTATGATAAGGGGCATTATCTATGACAATCACACTATTTTCTGGCAAGTTTACCAGAAGCATTTCGGTTACTATTATATTTACCTGTTAAAGCAGAAACTCGCTCTTATACTTTTTGTAAATCTATGGACAATATTCCATTTTCTGCTTCTTTTTGGGAAAATTTTAAAATTGAATATATAATTTCTCGGGCTTGTGACCCTAAAGTTTTATTTTTTACTTGTGTGGTGATTGTCAATTCGGCAACACTGCACTAGCACCCTTTAGTTTCAACCCTCGATATTACGAAGTGGACAGCTCCAAGGATGTTTTTCAAATGGCTAATTTTATTTTGTTTCGATTACTGCGCATCTGACCTACGCGGTTTCGGTTATTCTTGATGGACAGTATTCACTGACGATCTACCCACACACACGTCCACAAACTAAGTTCTATTCCCTTTGTGTTCGTGGCAAAAACCGACAATCGGTGGTTCCGTTCGAACCGTTGAAGAATGTTCGTGGACAGGCTGTGGTACGCGTCTACACTATGAATTTTGGTTGCAGCAACCGTTGTAGTTGCAGTTCGCCAATGGTGAACTTTCGATTATTGAATTATCCACCATACATTCATGATTTGGTATCATCAGATTTTCAACTTTTTCCAAAACTGAAAGAATTTCTGGAAGAAAAGTGAATAATTGCTTGCTGATAGAAACTACTAATGGAACAGGCAGCAAAATTCTTTGAAGATGATATTCAAAATCTTGTGTTATTGCTTAACAAGTGTTAAGACCTTTTATAAATATACTAAAACTAGTTATCCTTTAGAAAGATTTGCCATAAAAGATAGATTAAGGACAAGGCGTTCATTATATCAAGTACCCTAATAAACTTTTATTAATGTAGGTACTAGTTTTACAAAATTTATTAAAAACATTTAAAAAATGAAGCAATGAGGTAAATATACACTGGACGAAATTTAAATTACAAAGTTTTATTGAGTGGATTAATGTTCTTACATTAAATAATTCTACGACGCTACTGATTGTTTTTTGAAAAGTGTAATAGTTAGTTAATACTTGAGTGATGGTTGGAAGATGAAAAGTGATCTTAAAAATATAAACAATGCAGCAAAGATTACTTACTGCTTGCATTTGTAAGATATAACCTTTAGATTTGATTACCAGCTGGGAGCCTTTTTATTTTATGCCAGCTAGTTTTGAAAGATACGCAGTGCGATTTTGATGTATTGCTGGCTAATTATCAGTAATTTGATAAGTAAATTGTAGATAACAAGTAGGTTGTCTATTGTGTCTTTATTGTAAAGTTATTTTCAGTCTCCCGGTGATCAAAATTGTTATGGAAAATAAATTTCGTTCTAGTCACAGTAAATGGCAAATAACATTAATTATAATCTCTAATTTTCCTAGAGAAAATGCTTGTACAACATAACACAGCTTTTTTGGCTAAAATTGTTGATTTAACCCAAAATTAAATACCAAGAGAGATAAAGAGCGGTAACAATAAAGATAAAAGAACTCGTTTTATGTTTTTCCTAAAGTTTTAGTGACATATAAAATGAATGTGATTTTATTTTTGAGTTGTATAGAAAACGCCATTTGCATTGAAAATATTAAGTGCTCTTTTTTTGAATAATAGTATTACTTTTCAAGAACTGCTATACTCCATAAGTATAAGAGGTTAGAGATATTCTTGATTTTATTATTCGATTCGTACATTTATTTTCGTTTAATTAATTTGTTTCTTTCAATATGTGTAAAAGGGAAATAATTTAAACAGAACTATAGTAATTTTATTAATTGATAAAGCCTAAACAATTATAATAAATGGCTACTTACCATTTCCTTTAAGCCACAATAATTGTTCTAAAAAAGATTAAATGTATTATTTGTACGGTATCTTAAATCCTTGCACAGTATTATTTGAACTTGATTTTCAAGCAAAAAGTCGGAAGACATTAAGTTTAGAGTTTATGCAGACCATTAATTCTTCTCCCTATCAATCGTTCAGGAAATTCATTGATAAAAAATTATCTAATATTAAAGGTATTAAAGGTACAAAATAACAACGCTGTTCATAAATATGAAAAACATCTAAATTCAAAAAAATGTGATTTTCAGGTGGCTGTGGATCCTTTATTAAACATAATAGACAATAAGTATGATACATCGTTGAAATTAGCTCGGCAAGAGGTTTATAAAAATGTAAAAATATAGGGGTATTCCATTTAAACAAACATAACTTTGGTATGGGACTGCGTTCCTGAACACACTGTATATTTGGGGCTAATTTTAAAATGTGAATCTCAAAACTTCCTACACTTTTTGTAAAAACTTTTTTTTCGTAACTTCAATAATAACGGATATATCGTACTTCGACGCACTAATGCCGCACCCTGTATATGGTAAGGTAAAACCCTCATATTATCATTGTAAATGTACCACACAAGCACCATACGTTTCGGTACATTAATAGGGGAGAGGGGCCATGAAACGGACACGTAATGAAAGGGACTTAACAATTATTTCGAAAAGTATTCGTTGCAAAGTAACGAATATTTGTTCTCCTGTTACGTCTTAAATAACCACCCATCTCGCCTGAGTTCGCTTCATTTGGACTTGTAATTTCAGAGTAAGGGGGCTTATAAATTTTTTGTCGTAAATAGTAAAGAACGCATGTATTTTTTAAAGTGTGTTAAGTAAGTGTTTTATGGTAAATATCGAATAGAGTTAATGTGTACATAAAAAGTATTCATACTTGGCTATCCAGACGTATCATAACAGGTAAATATATTTAAACTGTCAGTTGGTAAATAAATTTATTATTTTGTGTAAATATTTATGAATGGGACACAATAAAAATTCATTAAAGGGACGTGTCCCTTTCAATATTTAAGTGGCCCTTTCAATACTTAAATAAATACATGATGCAAAAAGATGGCAATGTCTAGCTTCAGATTAAATTTCTTTTTTGTTTTAGTATAAAATGCCTTCAGAAAAGAAGAAAAGAATGCGTGTGGATTCGTCAGTTATAGAAAAAGCTATTAAAGAGGTAATTGAGAGAGGCACATCAGTGAGATCAGTAGCAAAATTTTATAATATTGCGAAGTCACATTTGGCACGATTGGTAAAAAAAGCTAACGAGTCTCCAAATACTTTTATATATAAGCCAAATATTGGAAACAGAAGAGTCTTTACCAAGGACCAAGAAAGTATTTTGTGTGATTATTTAAAAACATCTGCAAAAATGTGTTATGGCTTAACAACGACACAAACACGAGAATTAGCGTACCAATATGCAGTACGATTAGATATTACACCTACCACATGGGACATCACAAAGCAGGCCAGTCCTGATTGGTTAAAAGGTTTTCTGAAACGAAACCATACGTTATCAGTTAGAAAACCGGAATGTACTTCCTTGGCAAGAACAACGAGTTTTAATAAGCATGATGTTGAAAAATTTTTCAATAATTTGGAAAAATGCTTCGAGAAATTCAATTTTTCTCCCCAAATGATTTGGAACGTAGATGAAACAGGTTGTAGTACAGTCACAAATACCCCCAAAATAATTGCACAAGCTGGTGTAAAAAGAGTTGGACAAATCAGTTCTGCGGAACGTGGATCACTAGTTACCATGTTAGCTTTTGTAAATGCTGCAGGAGGTACCATTCCTCCTCTTTTCATATTTCCGCGCGTCTACTTTAAAGAACTTGCTTAAAAATGGACCCACTGGTGCTCTAGGACAAGCAAATATTTCTGGATGGATAACGGAAGATTGCTTTTTAAATTCTCTTAAACATTTCATTCAACAAGTGAAACCTTCTGCTGAGTCTCCTGCTTTTATAATTTGTGATAATCATAAAACTCACATAACGATAAACATAGTGTTATATGCGCGAACAAACCACATTATCATCCTTACTTTTTCAGCACAGTGTGCACTATAAAACTGTTTAACATGTTAAACATTCAATAAAATAATTAATAAATCAACATGTCCCTTTTATTAATGCAGACGTCTCTTTCAATACCACCTATTTATGAATGGGACAAAACGCATTCAAAATTCAAAATAATAAATTCCCATTTTAAAATCTTTTAAGAACTTATTCGCCACAAAAGTTTAGTTTTTGATTAAACGTAGTTTCGATTTGTACCAAAACCATCAAATTAAATCATTTTATTTACTTGAAACCATGCTTTGAAGTCAAATGTCCCTTTCATACCACCTCTCCCCTACATATTTTATGGTACGGCTACTTTGTTGAAAAAAACATTTAGCAGTTTATTAACTAATATTTCATCAAAAGTGACAGGTTGAACTTGTAAATGCCTATACATCAAAGTTTATCTAAGAAATATGATATCACAAGGGTAAATATCTTATAACATTACCTACAACTGTACACATTGATTTATGGTAGTCCATCGTTAGTCTCATAAAACTTTGTTGCGAGTGAATCAACACTCTACAAACTCCATCGCCTGATAATTATCGGTGTGATAAATTGTATAGGAATACATGTGAGTATCCAGGTAGATCAATTAATAAAAAATCGAAAGCCCATATTATAAAATCAGAAGCTATCAAGCAACAGATTAATTGTCGTCAACTATGCTATAGAATATAATCCACTTACCGAAACCCGGCCATTTTTTATTGTTTATTTAACATATTATTTATTTTTTAGTGTTATGATGTCTAGGGAGGAGACTACACATTGTGTTTTTACAGAATAGATCTCAGATTTTACTGCTCGTCGTGATTTGAAAGGTGACAAGGCAAAATAAAACAAGTAATACATATCTAATATTTATTTCAATAACTAGAGAATTTAATGTGAAAATCAAAAAATTATAGGGGAAAGAACCAGAAAGAAAACCCTCACATAATTCAGACAAAAAAACATAATAGAAAGATAAAACAAACATAAATACATAAAGTTTCAAATAAATAAAACCCAGTAAATATGTGAAAACAGATAGATACTGTGACGTACCTGCACATGTATCATTTAATTTAGAATTTTTCGTACATTTTATTCGATGTTTCTCACCGCCCAGTTAAAAAAATATAATATTTGTTTTTAAATTTAATTTTAGAAAGTCTCGAGTTTCTTATTAGGACTTTCTCAGATATACGATGCAATAAATAAATAAAATTTCTAATTGTTAAAACGAATCTCTGCTAGTCTCCGTCGTAAATTCACCTAGTGTTTAAAACAAAATAAAACATCAGTTTGTAATACGAATATATAAGTTTATCAAAATTCAATCTATCAATCCCGTGGCTAATGATACATTTTGGTACACACATTTCGACAACAAGACACTTCTTTGCATGTGATATATGCCGATAATCACAGACGTCCCGGCGCCCTTACAACTAATAATTCCCGTTCCAGTGTTTTTCCTTTTAAATTCAACCAGATATGGCCGATCTGGTACTATCGAGTATTATATCTAGCGAATGTTAAATGGCGAATATTTAACAGCATTTTGACCTGAAAGACGTTTGTTCCCGGCACATTCCTGGGGATCGCTTGTCTAGAATGGTAACCTCTCCAAACACACATTATCTAACCGACGCCGAGCAACTTACAGTGTAAGAAAAGGAAATTTAATAACAGCTGTTTTAGCTTTGCACTGTTAGTGGTTTCTTCGTCGGTCGGGTAAATCCTAAAATATATCATATCGTATACTCGGATGAAATATTGAAGAGGGCAGTAAATCCGCGTGAACAAACTGCAATAAAATATGAATTATACAAGGCAACGACCAAATGAGTATTTTACCAACGTTGTTAAACTATACAGGTCACTAATCGTAGCTTTAAAAGTTTGCCCCTGTATGCCAGAAGCAGGCAAATACAGCAAATCAACAATACTAGACTAAGTTATTATACGTTACATTATGAGTACTTTACTGGTTTACTTAATTTTCATCTAAAGAACGTTCCTTAGGTTATATCAGTGGTGTAAACATTTTGTTAAATAATTTATTAATATTATTAAGTTATTTTAGAATTATTATTATGAAATTATTTATGTGAATAAGAAAATAAACGAATATAAATATAAGAATGGTTTTCTTTGAAAAGTTTAAATATGTTAATTCTTTTTATATTCAAATAATTAAATACAATTCTTTGCCATTATCGGGGTGAAACAATCAATTATATTTTACCTAGGTTATTATTATTTGCAATTGTAATCTGAAAAATTACTAGTTGAAATTCATTTAAAAAACATGTTAATACTAATATAGTGTGTTAAAAGATTAATATTCTAAACTGTATTACGATTTAAACACTAAGTACATTACACAAATGTTAAATCTATACAGAAAAGGAAATTTTACATTTTTAAAATAACCAATTCAAAATTTTATTATTCTAATATAAGCTAAATACATGTAAAGTATCTCGAAGAAATATGTTGTTAGATAAATTTCTAATTTTAATTTAATAGACTTATCACTAAAATTCACGTCAGTAATCTGACAGACAGTTTTTAATTAAATTATCTTTCATTTATAGCATGTCTAATTCCTCAGGCAATTTGAATAATTTAAATAGTAGACACGTACGTATTTATCAGCATTCAAAAATATTTAAAAAGGTGTTAATTTTTGGTAACTCATTTTCCAAGAGGATTTTGACACGCAGTACCTAATTGTTTGGTTGATCATAAGGGTCTCGTAGGAAATTATTAATAATGAATACTTTAATAATTTCCCATAGAAACAAAAAACTATACTTTGTATGAAAACAGTAATTTTTAAATGAATTGTTTCAAATCTTACTTTGTGGAAATTATCCAAAATAAATATGAATAGATAAATTGTACTTTTCTGAATTTTCAACGTTTTACAAGGCTTTTTAAATTATTTGTCTGACCAAGGTTTCATCACACACTGTAACATTTTCGAAGACAGGCAAGATTGCTACCTATGACAAATTTTATAAAGTGTTGAAGCAAATGACAGTTAATGTACCAGAAAACCGTGAAGAAAAACAAGCAACTGTAACGTTTGTTAATTTGTTCAAATTTCCACTAACCACTATAGAAGCGGTACTGGCCTTTAACAGAGAAATTGGATTAAATAAGGGATTTAAAAATTATCTGGTAAGTTTCTAGATGTGTAAATAATTAATATTTGAAGCTTCAGAAGAAAATGTATTTTAGTTGAATTTAGTAAATTCGTTTGCAAAATGAATATATTATTTTTAGGTTAAGTGTATTACACATAGCGCAATGAAGAAGGCAAAATTATTGCCAAAAAACAAAGAACGATATTTTTTACTGAGCATGTCGTTACCCTCTTTTCATGGACCGGAATATCCAGGACTCCAGGTATTAATAAAAAGGAACATATCGTTAATCCTTTTTTTAAATCTACTAGAAACCAATATATTCATTCACCGATCTCAACCCGCAAAAAACCTGCATGTCGTTTAATAGCGCATATTTGAATTTTTTTATTTGAAATTAGTATTGCAACATCTGTCCTTTTATCTGTTATCCATGATGTACCTTGCACCCGTTTCTTGTTTGGTTCAATTACAACTAAAATATCGACTTCTTCGTCTTTTGCTGGATGTAATGTTTAGAAATCGAGTTTATTTTATAAACATCTAAAAGAATACTGAATTTCGTGGGTATCATTTCTACGAAAAATGAATTTGAATATAAAATGATTTAATTTTTCTTTATAAAATGGGATTTATAGTCAGGTACATCACTATATATATATAATGACTTTGAGAGCATCTCCAACTACCATAACTTACAAATTTATAATAATATCAAATTTTTTAACTTCCTTGATATTTAAATATGACAATTCTCAATTCTCGTTCTGACAAATCTTTTCAATTTTTCCAACATCCCATATCCCCTTAGTATCAAAAAAACAAATTCTTCTCTATTCATTATGGACAACATTCCAAGTAAAGTGCAGCACACTGTTTGAAAGCATAATAATGGAGGTTCAAAATTGATATCATCACATCGATCCAAATCGGATCTCTTTTCACAAACTTACAGACAACGTAATCTGTGTAACACAAAATAATTAAAAGGGGAATCGGAAATTAACCATACCTTTATTGATTATTGATGCAAACATGTTTCTTCCCCACGCCGACTGATATCAGTGATCTTAAGTGTATTTTATTATTATTGTATCCTTATTGAATAACGTATATGCTGTTATTACAATAATTTTTTCCAATAAATCTTTGGAAAACCATTTGAGGGATATTCTTTATAATGATACTATATGGTCCAAATGAAAAGAATAAATTCATTATTTGTAAATCGGCGATTTTAGGGGAAAATCCTGAAATCCGTCGATTTTTATTTTTAAATGGGTGCTTTTATTTTTGACGTCATCTCCGTGAGTGTAACGACGTCATCAATAAAATTTTTAAATAGAAAAGTGGGTCTTGCAATACATCAATTGAAAGGTCTTTTAAATATCTATTCACCCATATCAATTATTCCTTTCATTTAGACCATACTGTATTATAATTACATTAAATATGGGGTATTACAAAAAACAACAAAGTTACAACTGAGGCTTACTCTTGACAATTTTCTCTTCATAGTTTTATAAAAAATACGACATGCATTTTGCTGTGAACGTCTTTCTCATTTAAAACAATTTCTCATTTTCTTATGAACACTTTATGGTCTATAGCGGTGTTTTGTGTCCCTGTAGTCGTAAATTTATCTTTTTTCCTGTCGGTGGCTTTAAATAATATTGCTATTAATAGAATAACATAAATAATTATCTTGATGACTCGACAAAAGAATATCCCTAGTCTTAACGAATAAATGTCACCAACTCTCATATTCCTTATTAATTCTTGTATTAAAACATTATTCTTTTCTACTTCTGTTTTATGATGCAAATTAAATAGGTGTTACTTATTTCATAATTCTGTAGATTTTCCTTATAATACAGGTTTTATCAGCCAATAGAGAGTGCATTAGCCAATTAAAATTTTTAATACTTAACAAAAAGGTTGGTATTTACAAAATATCTATTGATATTGATGTTTTGTAGTTTTTTTTCGGACTTCTAAAGAGATATAAAATATAACACATACTCTTTAGTTAACAGCCAATTTAAACAGGGTATCGTATTTCCAGATCCAAAACCAATCATCTTTTATCGAAAGACATTAATTATTTTCTATTGACATTTTCTATTTATTCAAAAACTCTCGACATCTTTGAGACCTATAAACAAGTACAATTAAAATTAACGCAGCACTAAATTATTTCGAATTATTTTTGGAAATTCTTATAAAAATGAATTTATTTATTTTTATTTTAAACTACCATAGTACACACATTCTATAAATTTATACAGTTGGTTTTTTTATCGAAGTCTATTGATCTTATCTTTATTTTGTTGGAATTCAGATAAAATTTGAATCAACCTACCTCTTTTTATTAAGGTTTTATTGCTAAAATGTATCATTTACACTGAAAATTTACATTTGTGAGGTACAGTGAAATATAGTGTTTAATATGGAACGCCAATCTAGAAATTTGACCGCCGAGTAGTCATTTTACTGGCTTTCGGAGAATTGCACAGAGATTTGGTGTATCGCATACATCCATTTCCCGTATGATCGAACGTTATAGGGAGACAGGTCAGCACTTAATAAGACCTGGTCAAGGCAGACATCGCATAACTACGCAAGTTCAAAACCGTTTTTCAAGAGTCTCTGATTTAAGACAACGGTTTGTGACAGGAAGATTGCTGCAGACACAGCTACAGGAAGCAGATGGACTTAGAATTTCAACTGATACTGTTCGTCGACGCCTAGCTGAATCTGATCTGAGACCAAGAATTACAGGGCGAGGATGAGCAAGGTTAAATTTTGCTAGAGAACACATCGATTGGGCTGATGAAGATTGAGAAAGAATTCTTTGGTCAGATAAAAACAGATTTTGTCTCTACAACTCAGATAGACGTATAAGAGTTTATCGAAGACCAAATGAAAGATATGTCCAATGTAACTTCCAAAACACCAGATTATTTGGTGGAGGGTCAGTTATGTTTTGGGGAGGAATCTCTTTAACTGCTCGTACTGACTTGGTGGCTATTAATAATGACAGTTTAACAGCAGATAGGTACATAAGGGAGATCCTGCAAAAACATGTGATACCATTTGTCCCTTACATTGGTGAGAATTTTTTGTTTCAGCAAGATAATGCTAAACCGCATGTTGCTCAGATTGTGCAAAATTATTTTAATGAGGATGGAATTGAAACTATGGATTGGCCAGCAAACAGTCCTGATCTTAACCCAATTGAGAATGTTTGGGACATTATCTACCGCCGTTTTCAAGAACTTCCTAACCCTCCTAACACTTTGAATGGGCTTACGAGAGATATTGTCCAAATATGGAATAATTTGGATGAAAACGAGATAAGGCCCGTAATTTTAAGCATGAATAATCGCTGCCGTGGTGTTATTCGAAATAGAGGAGGAAATACCGGTTATTAATTATTTTTAACTATAGTTAATAATATTTTTATTTTTTGAATTTTCTTGTTTTTGTTTCATTATTTTTTCTTACCTTCTTTTGGAATTTTCTCTTTTGTTAATACCCTTATTAAGTTAGAATAAGAATATACTTAATTAAGACATAAAAATATTTGATCAATATTATGAAATAAAAAATATTTTTCAAAATATAGTGGTGGTGCGTTAATTTTGCTGGCCAGTGTATAAGGACAGATTGCATCGAGACTCCATAGAGATTGTATCACTTAGCTAAAACCTAATTTTATTATGTATATAGTTTAATTTCAATAAATAAAATAAAAGTAGTCAAAAATTTATGAAGTAGTGGTTCATTGAAAAGTATAAAAAAACAATTACATTGGGGGTCCGTAAGCGGGATACGATTAGACAACTCCTATCGGATATAAATAAGTTGTGTAATTACAAATAAGATTAACAATTGTAATAATTATACTCTTATTTTAATAGCTTTTACGGAATTAAATAAATATGTTTTAGTTTATTCATTGAAGAGTGGTGGTAGAAAAATACTTTCAGGTAATGGCGTTCAATATACACTGCAATTGAAGTGGATATTTTAAAACTTTGTATTTTGTTTGTCAATAATTTAAAATAAAGTAGAAAATCATATAAAATAAAAATTATTCTATTAATTCATTATTATAACCCAGAAGAAAAAAGAAAAAAAAAGTCTTCAATGCAAAATTTAACAATTACAAGAAAACTGATAAGTTGAAAAAAGTAACAAAAGAAAAAATTCTTGTATTACGCAATTCACAAAATCCCTATTAAAAAAAATCAATATCTTGTTGGACCTCCCCTTGCCCGCCTTAGTGCTGTCACTATATTTGGAAAGCTCATTATTAAATTATTGATAAATTCCAGAGGTATAATTTCCCAAATTGCCTGCAACTCATTAGCCAACTGTTCTAAGGTTTGGGGAGACTCTTGAATCCGGTTTAATCGCCTAGACATTTCGGCCCAAACATGTTCAATACAATTCATATCCGGTGAACATGGTGGCCACTCCATTCTTGTAATTCCATGATATTGTATGCGATCGTTTACAATTCTCGCACGGTGAGGAAGGGTATTATCGTCAATGAAAACGAATCGTTCACCTATTGCAGCACAAAACGGTACAATTATCGGTTCTATAACCCTGTCGCGATATCGTATGGCAGTCATTGTCTTATTAATTAAGATCACTAAAACAATGCGACCATTATAGCATGTGCCTCCCCAGACGCAAACTGATCCACCACCAAAAAGAGTTCTTGGGGCCATTAAATTTTCATTGTATCGCTGTCCTCTTTCTCTCCATATTAACATTCGACCATCACACGTGTACAAACGAAATCTGGACTAGTCGGCAAAGAGGCAGTGTCTCTAATTTTGAAAAGTCCAAAGACTATGTTCTCTCGCCCACCGATATCAGCAAGCATGCTGCTCCGCCGTCAGTCTTGGGTGTCAAGTTACATGCATGCAACCTTCTTCTGATAATTTGACCAGAAATCACTCTTCCAGTAGCTTGTCTTAACAAGCTGTTAATTCTTGTATCCCTGATTGTTCGGTTTCTTCTTGCAGTCAGGACTATGCAGCGATATTGAGCATGAGTTGTAGCTCGTTCTCGTCCTCCCCCATGTGTGTACGCTGCAGACCAAGTTGCTAAATACCGATTCCATGCACGACTTATGACACTTTGAGGCATATTCAGCCGCATGACGACTTCTTCTTGAGGCAAACCTCCCTCTATTCAACGCACTAATTGCTGGAGTTGCACTGTTTCTAATCGTCGTAACGGCATTTTCTTCAAGCGAATACACAAAATTAGTGTTAACAGTAACAGTACAAGTTCTTCTGCACAACTGATACGTTAAGATTTTTAAACAACATGCCTGCCCATTTTCTTGAAAGAGATAAGAGCATTGGCAGAAAACAATAAACATGCAAAAAATATTCACTGTGAATAGTATTTATTGATAATATACTACACGTTGTTTTTAAAATATTTTTAAATGTAAATTTCAGGATTTTTGCAATTATCCAGTTCATTTGTTGAGCAGTGTATATACCTATTTTTTTTTATATTTAATTTAAAATCTCTGGACGTTTCAGAGTTTTTCTATCTGCGAGATTTTTTTTCCTAGTATAAAATTACATAGTGCCATTGCTATTAATCAACAGTGATTTTCTATTTTGTTTCTCCAACCCAAAATTCATTTACTTAAATATTTTTTCTGCTTATTTGGGAAATATTTTATTCAATTCGATTATGTATGAATTATGTCCTTTTAAATCTTGGAGACACTATATACTCCCTCCTTAGAAAATAATATTTATAAATGATTATAAAAAATAACTTTCTACCCTCAATTACTCATTTTTAAAGATCCTTAAATATTCAGAATAACTTGTTTACAAAAAGTACCGTTTATTTTCCAATCTCAGCCTTTAACAAGTCAGATTTAAATAAGAATAAGAAATGTGTCTTAGAACTTCACAGAGATAATGTATTGTATGTAAATTATTTTGGTGCGTTTTAATGTGGACAACAAATATTTACTACATGCAGAAAAATATGTTTCTTAAAGATTATAAAATAATCTTTATCTTAGTTCATAAAGAGTATTCCATTTAATTAAATTTATTTATAACAGATTTTTTTTATGATTCAAATATTTAATATGTAGATAAAGTATATCAGATTCAAATAGGGTTAGATAGATGTATCCTGTAATTTTTATATGTGTCTTCGTTACTGAATTTATGTTAGGATTTTTTAGCGTTGAGATTAATATTGAAATTTATTAAATAGAACAAAATTTAAATTTAGGGCCAAAACAAAAAAAAGGACAAATTTGAAACAAATCAAATATAAATAAATCCCAAAATAATCTCAGTAGTTCCATGTATTAAATCAATTTAAAATGAACTTTCATGAATACTTATTTCTAATTATAGATAGACAGATAATATGAAATAAAGGTACACCTGAAATATCCTCAATATACAGTATTGAATGAACAACTAAACCTGCGAAGTTAAATTATCTTAGATCACCTTTTGAACTAAATACCTATATAAAACTAGCCAAGTATATTTTTATAAAAAGAAGAATATTGCTTAATAATTATTGGTTGTCAGGTGTATGACATGAAATTATTTACGTTTTAAAAAGATCTGTTAAACTTATTTCTATCTTGGAAAATGGTATTGTCAGATACCGAAACCTGGGTAGATTTGAATATATACTAAAACGCTGTGGAAGACTATGGAAATTCAAGATAAGTATTATTTATCTTTCCATATTTATTATGAATAATTTCCACAAAGTAAGAGTTGAAACAATTAATTTGAAATTATTGCGTTTGGCTTTCCACACTGTATATATGTATATTTATAAACCCATAGATCTGGTGACTGAATAACAAATTACGCTTTTTCGAATCGAAAATATATCCTTATATGACAGAGATTATAATAACATTTTTTGTAAATCGATTTAACTATTATGCTTTTTAGAATGTACCGAATAGTTTTCTTGGTGTACAAATACAAATGATTAAATAAACGACGACTTATAATTAAAGTATTTTATTTAACAATACTTTTGTGTGGGAAAATGGTACTATATTATGTTACATTTTAAAATATGTCCTCGCTATAGTTCATTAAACTCAAACAGAACAGTAATTATCTGAAAAAAAGTTAGCAGTAAATACAGAGTAGTGATTTAAAATTAAACCGTCAAAGTTACGATACATGAGACAACAAACTGTGTTTAATATTTTTACTAAAAATGTACAGGTACCACAGACCATGTAAAAGCCTACGACACTATATACTTTCCGCACTTTTTTTTGAATATCAAAGAGAAAGTTGCAGAATAAAGGTATCACAAATATTCCAGGCCAAAAATCAGCACCGACGTCTGTATCTGTATCTCTATCACACGCATAAAAAATTTCACTAGTACCAATCAAGCTATAATGCTAATTCTACTAACAACAAATTTGAACAAAATCGGAGGGAATGAACACAGCAGCGTCAACCCTGTGGTCCATTTACAACAATAATTCTAGTCCTTTTATATTTACTAGGTCTCGGGAGTTACATATATGTATGTAATTTTGTCATAATGTGATGCATTCTATTTTAATTTGTTCTACTTTATCAAGAAATGCTGCTTACACTGTCTAGGGGTGGACGATAATCGTTCCTAACAATCTTAGGTATTGATGTTCTTCCAAATTATTCTGCTACATTTATACTCTAGGAAACAGTTTCATTATCGGTGGTAACTACAATGTAAAACAAAGCTTTCGGGGATTCATATTTTTTATAGCAATAGGCAAACAACTCATTATTTTTATGTTACTGATAGAAACCTACTCGACTTTTACAAAAGAAAAGGTGCCATCTCTTGTTTTGATTGATTTTCAGATATACAAAAATACTTGGAAGTCATCTTTGACCACAAGCTTATATGGATTGAACACTTCCAAAAAGTCACGCAATTGCCCTTAATAGGTGAAAAGACTATATGGACTGGCACTTACAACCTAAAATAATCCTATGTCTATACGCAAGAGTCAGATGCACGTAAGGATCTCACTAAATTTAGATAAATATGCAACAGTCTTTCAAGCTGAAATTTTAGCAAATACAACATTGCGCAGAAGAGTTCTCAAGGCGATTCTAACACAAAGATCATAGCTATCTACTCCAACAACCAAGCAGTACTAAAACCATTAAGCCCTATCGATGAAGTTCCAATCAAGACTTGTGCGACACTGTCTTAATGCTGCAAAACCTGGGAAGGGTCACGAGGGGTAACAAAGAAACGGACTCGCTGGCTCGTGAAGGAGCCGCAATCCTATGATGGGAAACTTTCTGTAGTATTGCCGAAATAATAATAAGGGCACACCCAAACCAATGGGTGCAAAATAAGTCACAAGAATGATAAGTAAACTTATCGGTATAAATAGGCGAGTTTATTAAGGGAATTTCGTGAAAATAATAAGGAAATCTGTTAGCGCACAACATGAGGACTGTTAGAATAATAACCTGATGGGGCACTGTAAACTAAATAAAACATGCTCACAATAGGGCTGGTAGAATAAGCCACAAGTAGGTTCTGTCTGGAAGAAAAAGAAGAAACCGCAGTACGCATATTGTACTGCTACGAATACCTAGTAAGGCTAAGGTTTCTGACCCTAGGTCAAAAAAAACCTAGCTATATTGTTGAGTATAATTAAAAATACTCATCTGGATAAGATTACTCTTACATAAGAGGATAGCCGTAATAGATCTACCTAGCTCGACGTGGAAGACATTATATAATCTAAGATACTGTAAATCTAATCTAAAAATACACAGAATGTAGAATACTATACTACACAGATTGTGATTGTAGATTATTGATCAAGAAGATGACAGTCATATTGTTTGGCAGATATCTCCTGGCTCTATCATTACGTGGCTGGGGCTTATTATTACTTTTAAAGAATTAGTTTTGAAAATTTATCATTGCTTCTGTTAGGTTTGAGGACTAAATAAGGCGAAAAGCTCTTATTGTGTTTTTCTAAGTATTTTTTTAAATTTTTCTGTTACTATATTTTCTCTTTTGTTTGTATTTTTTTTATCGTTTATTTATTTGTACCCAATTAGTTTACTGTTGCCTTTTATATTTTCACATATTGGTATTTGACATTCCTTACTGAACTATTATTTTTACCTTATACTTTCTCTGCAATGTGGTTTATCGCATGTTTGTTTGTTTATTAACTTTTTTGTTTTGGCTGTAATTTTGAGGCACAAGTACTATACAATATGGTCCAAATGAAAGGAATAAACTCATTATTTCGAAAATCGGCGATTTTACGGGAAAATGGACGCTTCGTTAGATCACCTTTTTTATTTTTGAAGTCATCTGTGTGAGCATGATGACATTATCAATAACATTTTTAAATAGAAAAGGGGGTCTTGCGATGCATCAATTGAAAGGTCTTTTAAATATCTATCCACCCATATCAATATGTAAATAACCGATTTACGAAATAATGACTTTATTCCTTTCATTTGGACCATACTGTATATACTTTCATATTGTTTATTTTTTTAGTATTTTTTACATTCCATTTTTTATTTGTCTACCTTTTATAGCTCTTATCTTTTGTTTTAGCAATACAGTGACTTAACATAATGTGCTTCTATACCGCTGATTGCCTTCTTTTAGTAATTAAAATGTGGTAGGTCTTCTGATCTCAAGAGGTAGTCCCTTCATAATAGTCGATAAAATTGTTTCGGTCACGAAACACTTAAGGCAATTAGTATTTTTACATTAAGCGTGAAATGTTTTTCAAAATAGAATTATATTTTTTCTGAAGAGATTAAAAATAAAAAAATTATTACGTTTCAAATCCATTAGATTATATTGCCTTCGAAAATGGCATGAAATTCATGTTCAAAGCTGTGAAAGTGAAATATTTACAGCATTTATTATAGTCAATTACAGTACAGTATATCTCATATATATGACCAATTTTAACTGCAAATATTTGGAGATTGAGAAGTGGTAGAGAGGGATGCGAATTTCACTTATGAGTTTTTTTCAGTATATTAATTTATTTTGACAAATTTGTCATAATTCGTAGTTTCAATTATATGGAAATGGTGGGAGAATACCGTTTCGTCCCCAAACCGAAAACTACATGACCAAGCACTGGACCGACTCGTCCCCATCCTTCAAGTCACGCACGCGGGTCATTAAGTGGATTATCGGATTTTTTGCTGTCTGTTTCAGGATATACAACTATTTACAAAGACAATCATTCAGAGGCTGGATTCTGGCTAAGGTGGTGTTTCGGGCTTTGTTTCCTTAAGCCACAAGAAGTAGAGCATTTCTGGAAGACTTGATGGAGAATTGTCCCCAGGAAATGCAACCTTTTTGTGACTATTTACTGGAAAATTTTATTGAAGAAGGATCCCCATTTCCCCCGGAAATGTGGGCCTCTAGAAAAGTAACGTCGGAAAGAACTAAAAATGCGTGCGAATCGTTTCATGCAAAATTTAGTGAATGTTTTAATAGTCCTCATCCAAATATATACACTTTTCTCGAATCGTTGAAATTATTTCAAGAAGAAGTATTTATTAACATAAGGAGTGCAAAAGATTTACCACGAAAGAGATATAATACAAACTTTCTAAGAAAACTAGCAAATATAAATTTGTTTATACATGATTATGTGATAAAAGGTGGGAGTAGAGTAGAATTAATCAAAAATGTGGCACCCCATTACTTGCCAAAGGCTGGAACCTAGGAGAAAATTTTATTGCTTGTTATATTGAATAAAAATTTTATGTATTGAAGTGCCGAAATTATCGTTGTTTTCTTGTGTAATCAAATGCCCTCCACAGTAACACTCACTATCTCAAAACCCGGTTAAATATCCGAACAGTACCTCCAAAAAACGTTAACTCATTCAAAGGAACCGTAACGCCTTCTAAACCCACAGGCTTAAAAGTGCCACTTTACGCCCGCTGGTCTCAAAATGCGACTTTACGCCCGCAGGTCTAAAAATGCCGGTTTACGTCCGCGGTCGTTAAAGAGCCACATTACGCCCAAAGAAAGCAGGTTGGAATGAAATTTAGCCAGACATTAAGGCCCGGGCGCAAAGCTGGCACTTTACGCCCACGGCCCTAAAAGTGCTACTTTACGCCCGACAAGCCGACTACAAAATTCAAATGTGAAAGTGCCACTTTACGCCCTACGACTACGAATTCAATTCTATGCTTGGGGTCGAAAGTTACCTTTAATATATGCCCACAGTCGTTAAAGAGCTATGATAGTACATATTTGGTTATATTGAGAAATTTGTGCGGTATATCGGGAGCAGCGTGTTTCACGAAAGAAAATTTTTATTTACATAGGACAGCCAATAAAATTAAATTATAATCTGGGATTAGTAAACAATTAGTTGAGTTAATAATTTGAATACACGTAATTAATTTAAACCTTTTTAACAATGGTTACATATACATTGACTAAAAATAAAAAACTTTATTAATTTTTACTAAATGCGGTTCAGTAGTTGAAACTTGCAGATGTTTTTATTTCCTTGAAAAAATAGCATTAAGAAGTGGCATTCTAAGTTTGATGTATATGCCAATTTAAACAAATTTGTAAATGTTTATATCGCGCTACGTGTAAATAAAAGAAAGTGCTTAAACAACTATCTCCAAATAAAATTTAAATGTTCCAGAAACGATACGAGCGTGATTTGAATTAAGAATATTGTTTTCGAAAACAATGTTAGATCTATGTAGAACATATATCTATACAACATTATTGATATCAGATGAGGCTTCTTTTCATCTTAACGGAAGGTTGAACAAGCATAACTACAGAATTTGGGGATTTGAAGACCCCGAGAGTTCCAAGAATAACAAAGAAATATTGGAAAACTTAATGTGAGGTGTGCAGTTTCTGCGCAAAAAATTTAGGTATTCTGCAAGAGAATTACTTTTAACAAGATGGACCTCTCCCGCACTACTCACTTAGAGTAAACGAATCTCTTAGCAGAACTTTGGATTGGTAAAGTTGGACCGATCGAGAGGCCTACCCACAGTCCAAGGATGGCGTCAGTTTTTGGGGACGTTTCTAGGATAATTTTCATTGATTGTCAAATAATTAAGAGCGATATTATGTAATTGTTTCACGTATATCCCAGATATAATGTCGGAGCAACGGTTTATCTCAGGTTACTTGTTCAGGGAACAAATGTCGAAATTACGGAACATGATCGGCGCTCTGGATTGGACTCCAATAGTAAAGAAAAGAAACACAAATAAACAGTTAGATTCGTCCCAGAATATTCTTCAAAATTTAAGTCCTTCAAATACCAATGTACCCGTAAGTAATTTATCTAGAAAATCCTTTCCCGAAAAGAAACAATCTATTTCTAAATTTAATACAATCATTGAAGAGCATCACTCAAGTGATGGAGAGTCCAGTGAGAAGAGGAAGAGAAAACTCAAATTTCGAATATAGATCGTGATGATCCGCTAGTGACTATAATGTTCTTGGTTCTAATGAAGATTATCAAAATACGACAACTCAGCATTGTATAAAAAATGTCTATAGTCCGAGTGAAAGTATAGATGACATAAACATTGATGTTAATGAAATGTCAAGGAGGTGTGAAGTCTTGTGTATGGAAGGGATATATATTTGTCCTAAAAATGGATTTAATATATAAATATGCAGCTAGGTTACAACAAATTGCTGAAATTCCTGAAGGTTATTTAGGATTATGTAAACCATTTGTAATTGACTATGACTTTAGAAAAGTTTAATTATTGATATGGATAATAATCAACTTTATGTCATTACGTATGAAAGTAGTAACATCATTAATGAAAAAAAAGTGTTTCTTTAAGACAATGCACCAATTCAAACATCCGTTATAGTGATAGCCAAATCAATGAATTGAAGTTCGAATTGTTTCCTCAAGCACCCTATTCTTCAGATTTATCCCCTCTCATTATATTATTTTTTGATTTCAAACTTGAAAAAATATTTTAGTGATAATATATTCGCGAATAATGAAAAATTGGAGTTTGAGATTGATGGCTATTTTTAGGAACTCGAGGATTCTGACTATAAACAAGTTATCCAAGCTATTTACCAACGCTGGAAAAAAAATATCGCGCTAAAAGCAGATTATGTAGAGAAAAATATTTTTTCCAAATTTTTGTGTTTTCTTTGTTACGTTGGGTATTTCTGTGACTACCCTCGTAAATAAAAAATAGTACGTGATTTTACACGCACATTTTTGAGAGTGAAGTAAGAAATAATAGCTATTTTCTGTGTGGATTTTCAAGAAAGGCATATCAAACGATGTCGTAACTATAAGTTAAGGATCAGGTAGGCCACATAAGTATTTTTAATAATAACGTTGATAGGTTTCTGTAGTACCTAATTAAAATACATACATTTCAGGCATTAAATATGAGTGTGACAATAAAATTGTTTAATTGTAGGGTTGTATTTTAAAGGATCCAATAAATTATTTCTTATATTATTCGTATAATTTTACACTAACTGTATGTAAAAAAGACGTTTCAAGTTATTTATAATGAATTGGTATTGAAAATAATTATTTTAAAATATTGATTTTGTAAAATAATGTTTCGAGAATTTGAGATTATGTGAATATTGTTACAGAAGAAAGTACAGATAGAGGTAAAATATATAGATAAATGACGCATAGTCCCTTAGATTTCTTCCATAAGTGTACGATAGTATTTTGTAAGAGGAATAATGAATAATACTTATCGAACAGAGAAAAAACTTTTAACTTTGATTCGATCATCTCTTTATTACAGGATTGTAGAAAAATTTATTTATATTAATAGTTTGTATAGAAAAAAATTATATAAAAGTTTTTAGGTAATCAAGAGAGATTTTAACATAAGGTACTGTGACCACTCAATATATCGTATTAAATTAACAAATAAACCTGGGAAGTTCTATTATTTTAGATTACATTTTAAACTAAATACCTATATAATAATAATAATAAAACCTTTTTTTAGAAAAGAAGAATGCTATTGTTTATATTGCATAATGATGGTTGGTTGAAATGTTTGTGATGTGAGGTTGTTTATACTTGACAAAATCTGTCAATTTTGCCTGTCTTCGAAAATGTCACAGTGAGTGAAACTGTAGTCAGACAAATAATTTTAAAAAAGCCTCGTAATACGGTGGAAATTCAGATAAGTACAATTTATCATTTCATATTTATTAGAGATTACGTATAGTACATATATAGTAGATAAATTGTTAATTAATTCTTTCTTACTTAAAAATAAATTACACACATTTCAGAAAGTTTAATTAAAAATAAAAGCTGCCGAAATACTGCAAAAACAAAACAAAGACTGTCTATTAATAGAAAAAGAAGAAATAATAACTTGAAGACATAATTACTTAATTTATTGAAGCTTGAAACCAAAATTGTAGGTGTGTTAACTGTAATAATTCTTATATTCAAATAAATTTAAAACCTATTTGAAGATATAAGTAATATGTACATATGATATTTAAAAATGAAGGTAATAATAATATGCAGAAACAATTTTTGTGTAACAAACGAAAACATGTAACGGTAACATGGTAACGATAAAAAACATCTACAGGAAAATTACTATCTTGTATACTGATCGCAGCCTCTGAATTGGGGAACTACGGGTTACAAGGTTACTATGACAGGAACTTGCGATTTGGTCACAATATTTCTATCACATCAAAATTGCCGTTCATAATTAACAGAAAATCTTCAAGACAACGCTAATGAACTAAGATTCAAATTGACAAAGTTATGATCTTATGATCTGGTTGATATTTCCGAGTCATTTTATTGGGTGAATCGGTGCTTCCCAGACGTTAATATTGTTACGTATTGGGTTGTTTTTGAATAAATAAAGATATGAAAATATCTAAATGTTAACATAAGGGGTTTTTTACCCATTACGTAACTTGGTTAATGTAAATTACAGAGGCTGAGTAAGAAAAATAACAATTTATTTATCTACTGAAAACAATTAAATTATAAGGGCAACTTACACATTAAATATCTAATACACTTAATGGCAGGGATAGGCACTATCAACCTCTCGATCATCTGAGAACCCAAACTTGACTTCCGATCCTCGTTTCTTTTACTAACCAAGAAGACCCTAGTGTTTATGAATTTTGATGACTCTACTAAAAATATTTATTTAACATTTGTTGACGGCCTTGCCCCATAACTCTCGCTCACGTAATGTTAAATAAATAGTATTATAATTTGAAAAATAAAGAATAAGTTTTATGTACAGGGCGATATTTAACTAAATACCTGTACATACTATGGTAACAATATTTATACACAATTATAAAAGAAGAGGGTAGGTCACAATGAAGAAAATTATATCATTAATTAATGAAATAAGGAGACAGATAATTCTTGAAAGGGAATACTTACACAAAATAATTACCTAAAGATAAATTATAACGGAGTACTGAAGATTATCTCTGTCAGCATCATTACTCCTAATGACGCGGTAAAGATGATTAGATAATCGCTACCCATGGTAACTCCTGTAGAGGACGGCAAAAAAAAACAAAATACTTACAAAATTACCAACAAAGTACGCTTAAAGTATATTTACAAGAACTGTATGAGAATACTACACTTGCCAGATGTCTGCCATTCCTATACTCAAAGAAGAAATCGTAAGATCCTGGGTTTTATAGACTGCTTGCTACCGTCAATAGGTAAAATTTACACAAAAAATTACTCAGTATTGTTCAAGAGAATGAGACAATTCTGAGGGGGAACTTGACTTCCAGAAATGTAAAGTCCTTGAATTAACCACAATATTTTATTTATTTATAAAAGTTGCGATTCAAAATTCAAAGTTTTTCTAAACGATGGAAGTAAGAACGAGCAAAAGCAAGATTGAGAAAGCTAAAAAGAAAAATGAAAGGGACGAGATAGAGAACGAGGTCTAAAATAAATTTAAAATTCTGAAAGAACACACAGATATAACAGACGAGATGGTTGGAATGAAAGAAAGCAAAAATTTTGCAAGGAAAAGCATAACACCACCAGTAGTACTGGAAGGAAGGTCTGAAAACTACACCGACTTCGTAATTGAGGTAAGAAACACTATAAATTGAAATAAATTCTCAATTCAATTCAACAAAGATAACGTAAAGATTTTCACGGAAACGAAAGAGTTAAGACATAAGTTAATGATACATTTAAAAAACAAAAAATTAAATTACTATACCTATACAGAGAAGCAGATTTCAAAGAAACAACAGGCAATTGAATTCAATAAAAAAAAAACTTGAACTACTGAACAGCGATCGTACTATCCTTACTTCAACTCCAGAAAAAAAGACTATCAACGAGACAGAAAGAAGAACATGTCTTACAATCACAACAGGATAATAAGTAAATGGTGCTAAATACTTTTCTTTAAAGTAGAAATAGTAAACTTGATTGATTTTAATTGTTAATACTTTTTATCTTTCGTAACTTATATACGGTATTGTTGATTGGTATGAACCCATTTTTTTTGTTTTCTGTTGTATAAAATCTATTGTATATTTTATTCTTTTTTTTATATTTCTTCAGCATATTTATATGGATCAACATATCCGTGAGTTTGTCATAGAGTCAATAAAAACGTATTCATTGGAAAATGCAAATGAGGCCAAAGATATTTTTGGAATAATTGATAAGTTATAAGATGGTTTTAAAGTCTTTAACACTTTTGTGACTCTGAACTGTTCAATTGCGTTTTTCTCGAAATCGGGTGAAATTATCGTGTTTAAACAAAAGTACCAATATTACGTAGAAATAATGTTTACATCATATATTCTACTCAAAATCGCTAAAAAGTGTCGTCAAAAAAAGCTACCACTTAATTTCACCATCAGGAATCTTTCACGTGGAGCCCCCTGTAACAAACTGTGAAATAATACATAAAATAATATTCCTTGCCCAAAGCTACGCCTCTGTGCCGATTTGGATAACAATTGAATCAGGAAAAAAAATTTCAACTTTAACGCCCTATATCTTATTCCACAGCAATATCAGAAGTAACTAATTACAGACCCATTTCCTTAATAACGCATATGTCAAAAATATTTGAAAAAGCGTTGAAAGACAGGCTTTTAAATTTTACAAGAAAATATGAACTCATCCCAGAAAAATAATTTGGTTTTAAAGAAAATAACTCTACCCAAGATGCTGTCATCGCTCTACTAAAATATCTTCCACTTTAGACGATGAGACCGTGAGTCACCCTCTTCTTTTAGAAACACAAACGTATTTGAAATACGGCTTTAAAATTGTTTAAGAGCTATCTAACAATTCGCAAACAAATGACAAGGATAAATGGTATTAAAACTGACTTAGTTCCAGTGACTTACAAAGTCCCACAAGGTAGAGTCATAGAACCTATTTTGTTTAACATATATATTAATAAGCTTTGTTCTGTACCAAGTGCAGGAGATATAAGTTTTGCTGACGATACTGCCATTTTTTTACCAAGCAAGAACCTGGATACAGTTACAGGCAAAAGTGGAAATGGACTTACCAACTCTTAAATACTGGTTTGATAGTAAGTTATTAACGTTAAACTTAGACAAGACTTCTTATTTACGATTCAGCAACACTCTTAGCAGACCCAACTTTTACCGACTTACTCTTACAAATTCGGGAAAAACATTCTATATATACCCTGAGAAAAAATTAAAATATTTGGGCATGCACATACGAACGCATATCTAAAATAGAATGAAAATATAAATTTCATGTCAAAAACTAAGAATGATTTCGTATAAATTTAAATATCTAAAACCATACTTAAAATTTGATCAAATGAAAATATTTTATTATAGTCTAATAGAAAGCCATATCAGATATGCTATAGTAGCCTGGGGAGGTACTTTAAAAACACATCTTCAATCTCTTGAAATCCTACAAAAAAGGTTCTTGAAAGTAATATTGGATTAACCAATACGATATTCTTCAGACTCGTTATTTAAAGAAGCTCACGTTATGGACGTGAAACAATTGTTTTATTATAATATAAATATTAAGTATCATAGCAAAAAACAAGATTTTAATTTAACACAGCACACATATAATACCAGACATAAGACATTTTCACGCTGTTCCCCGTTTGATGAAATCCGTAATGACAAAGATCATATTTGTATCTAGCTCGTAAATTATACAACACACTTCCACAAAGTATAAAATCATGTAACAGCATGCCTCTTTTTAAACAAAGATTGAAGACTTAATATACTAAATCAACCTAGACAGTTATTCAAAAATATCCTAGCTGATAGAATAATATAATTAAACTGTTATCAGAACCCATATAACCAATGCTTCCTTATTGACTTTTAATATGTATCGTTTTGTATTGTTATATTATTTTATTATTGTTTTATTGTTTATTTTCAAAACAAGTGTTTTTCACTTATTGAGTATTTATTTACATTTAACAATTGTATTTTCAGTAAATTGTATTTAAA
The DNA here is from genome assembly GCA_951812935.1 of Hermaeophaga mercurialis. Lineage (NCBI taxonomy): Eukaryota > Metazoa > Arthropoda > Insecta > Coleoptera > Chrysomelidae > Hermaeophaga > Hermaeophaga mercurialis. The sequence continues at coordinate 10,736,386 of OX638366.1, forward strand.
AACAATAAATAAAGCAGACGATATTGAAGAGATATACAAAATAAGAGAGCAGGAGAACATAAAGGTAAGATGGGAACTATACCGGAGAAGGAATAAAATAACACAGTGCTACAACTGTCAGCACTTTGGTCACTCTAAAATTAACTGTTATATGGATCCGAATTGTCTAAAATATATGGAGGAGGTCACGACACCAAAAATTATAAACTAGTGAAAACAGAAAATAGTAAAACAAAATGCTACAATTGCGAAGGCGAACATACAGCAAGTTATAAAATGTGCCCTGTATATCTGAAATATGCAGAAAAAATAGAGACAACTAGAAACAAAAATAAAAATAACCAACATAATAGAATTCAAAGCAATATCATAAGACAAGGGTTATCCTATAGTCAGGTAACACAAAATGTTAATAATCAAATTATTATTTTATAACGTTAATTACCAAAACTTTAATAAGAGAAATAAATGAAATAGTAAATTAAGAAAAAAATGCTCAACATTTTAAAGTTAATGAAAGAAGAACTAAAAATGGCAGGAAGCTTTATGGAAAGAATAAACATATTTTTTAAATACGATGAAATTTATAATGCAAATTAGTAGATAACAAAATCAAAATTGAAAAGTAAAAATAAGATAGATCTTTGGTAACAATCAAAACTTTTCTAAATTAATGGCAAATGCTGACGTACGCCGAAAACATAGCAGACGACTAAAATAAGATAAACATAATTGGAAAATTAAGAAATAGAGATAACATATTTTGATGAAATTTCGGAACAAAAATTTAAGGTTAAATTAAAAAGGAGAAATTAATTCAAGTAATTAAGCTATAAAAGGGCAAACCCTTATTCTTATTATTTTATTATTTGTTTAATTCTAATTATAAAGACCGACATAAGCCGGAAAACATGTGGGTGTAGAAACAAGATAATAAAAATTTTACCTTGTTAAATAATTCCTATAGTAAAATAGACAGGTGCTTTAGCGGAATAGTCAGAAAATATAAATAAGAAAACAAATTTCAAGAAATCAAGAATATAAAATGGCGCAACCTTATTATTAATTAGGGAAAGTCAGTCAATTTTGAAATGCCAATGGTACATGTCGCACTATTTATACAAAATTTTCATGAGTGTCTAGAAAAAAATGTCAAAAAGTGACAAAAGTGATTAAATTAAATTTAAATTGTGTCTTACCTTCAAAAAGAAAAGGACAAAAACAATCAAAATTTGATTATTTTAAAACTAATTATTGAAATTGTAAACAATTTAACCTTTTACCAGTGTTCATAAAAAATAAACATAACCTAAAAAGTGTAATAAACAATTAGTGTCCTATGGTACTTTTAAAAGCATAGTGTAACGATAATACTTACCAGTGAATTTTAAATTCATCCACAATTATTAGATTGGGACAAATTATATGGAACGGTCTACCAGTTTGGAACATTTTGGATTGTGTGCTTGGCTACGACAAATTACATATTGCTTGATTTGTTAAAAGACATGCATGCAAGTATGAATGATTCGTGCAATCAGTAACAGCAAATGTTAAAAATAGCACAAAGAATGTATAGACAATTTGTCATATTTCTTATTTCTGTCTATCAGATCAAGATGATTGACGTAAATGGTATGTAGGTTTTGTACCTCTTTAGGCTAGGAATTCTAGAAAATGGAGAACTATTACGAAAATATGTACGGCAGTTTTCTACAACTTATGAATTACAATTATGAAAGGTAGTAATTTATTTTAATATTTATAGTTTGTTACTTTAAAGAAATTGTATCGCGAAAATGAAGTTTGCGTCTTTTTTGCTAAATAAAATCGGAAGATGAGTATTTTCTTTAGTCAAAGCTGCGTTTATATTCACAGTTTTTCGCATATAAAAGTTAAAAAAATATATATATGGCAGTGTTACACGGAGACAGACAGTTTCTTTAATTTTATTAATAATTCAAAATAACTAAAATTTCCCGTCGAAATTGAAGAAAACAGTTCCATACATTTCTTAGTAATAACTATTACAAGAGTTAACTGGCTACCTTTTACAAGTCAAATCACCTTGTATCACACAAACTAGCAGCTGATAATTCAATGATACAAAAAGCTTTTTCAATGCCATTGAAAGTAGATAGTTTAAAAAAAAATTAATATAATAAAACAAATCCCTAATAATTACATACAATAAATAGGTTGATAAATAAAAAGGAAGAAAAGGTTATATTTCCAAACCAACCTAAAGAAATTAATCATACAAAGCTGTTACATATTTTGGAAATATTTCAAACATGAAAAATTATGTCTCCATCCAGACTTTCATTAATACCTTTTAAAGTAAAGAATAATGTAGATTAACAAATGTAATAACCAAAATTAATAAATTAAAAAAGTCAGTATTTATAAAAAAAAGTTTTACGATTAAACTTAAATTTGTCTAAAAACTCATGATTACTACATTTACATATACAGGATGCGCCCAATAAAAGATACTTTTTTAAATGGTATACCCTTTATATTAAATTTTTAAAAGGATCATCTTTTCATTATTTTAAAAATATACGATAGCAATATCTTTAGTTGTTTTTGAAATACTGAACATTGAAGAGCACAGTTATCAAATAATATCGAATAAACAACATACAGTATAAATGTATTGAAATAACTAGGAAAACGGTATCTGATATTTTTATACGACATATCAGGAACTAAAATGGGGTACATTCAAGAAGAAAAAATGCAGATATTTACTCGTTATATAAAAAATAATAAAAATAAATGTGCTGCATAAAGAGAATATATGTTGTTATAAGCTAACACCAAGTATAAATACTTGTGATTTTGTTTTTAAACAAGTAAATGCAAACTTTGATTTTGATAGAAAAAAACAATCTGTTAGATTCAATACCGTAGCCAGGTATCATTTAGTTTAGAATTTTTCATACATTGTTCGATGTTTTCCACCGCCCAGTTAATAAAACATAAAATGTATTTAAAATGTTGTTTTTGTTGGCTCTTGAGCAAGTATAACTCATTTAACCAGTCACAAAAATTAGTATATACATATACGTTTCACCTGTTTTGTTTTGCACATAAAGTGGAAATTTTAAAGTTTTGATTTAATAAATAATAGTAGGGCGTCATAGATAGGGTTTAATAAATTAAAGGGAGGATAGATATTGCATTTGATTAGATTTCGAAGAAGTTGTTCATTCTGAGAAAGGAATTTGTAAACGCCAAAAATAATATGGGCTAAATCGCATACTGTATTACAACTGTCACAAAAATTAGAATCATGCACACCGATTTTTTGTAAGTAAAGAGGTTAACAAGCATGTTCAAATTTTAGATTACTCATCGAGACTATTGCACTCCGTGTATATGTAAATTTTTTATGCCACACTTCGTTAGGGACGATGGGGTGCAACAAAGTGTAGTGGTTAAGGAATCGTTGCAGTTTCCTCAGAGCTTGCTACTTTTTTTTTAAAAAGCGAAGTGCATTCGTCAATGCTCATATCATTGTATAGGTATTGTCCAGTATTAATACTATGTTTAGCTAATTTGTCAACTGTTTCATTAAACTGAAGACCTGTATATGGATTTATCCACAGAAAAGTAATATCAATTTTGTGTTTTTTGAGCTTGATAGTCAGTATTTTTAAAGTGTTTATGCGTTTGCTATTGTAGGGGATATCTACTGGTCGGAATGTGCCAGTAAGAACTGACAATGAGCCTGAAATGATAACAGTGTTTTTTAATAGATTTTGCTCAATATAATTTAAAGCTTTTATAATGCCTATAGCTTCGGCTGAAAATACTGATGATTGTTTCTTTAACTTGAACGTCCTTTGCACTTTTAAGGAGGGGATGAAGAAATCACAGCCCACAGCACTGATTTGCTTAGACGCATGTCATATCTCTATAGGTTGGGGTTACAATAGGTATCAGTTCTAAAGCATGAAAAAATTCCTGTATCGTATATTTAGCAGGTTGCAAGGGTCAGTTAAAAGTGATTTGGTAATTAATTTTTCTGATAGTAATTCTCGATGGAGCTGGAGAGGGGGTTCTAAAGCCTCTATTCTTAAGAATTCGACTGGGGTGGAGCATATGGTACCTAGGGAAAGTCTCAGTGAATTATTCTGGACAGTTTCCAATCTTTCTAGTACACAGGAGCTAGCTGAGCCGTAAAAAATGCTGCCATAATCTATGATAGATCGAATGTAAGATCTGTAGAAAGTTAAACAAGTTTCGGGATCAGCACCCAACCAAGTTCTTCTTATCAACTTAAGTAAATTTAGACCTTTATTACTCTTGTTGACTATTTTATCAATATATGGTTTCCGGGTTATACCTAGGTATGTAACTTGTGTTCGATCCAATCAAAATTGTAACATTTATTAAAGCTAATTGGAATTCTTTGCATTTTTCTTGCTTGATGCCATAAATCTGTAACCGAAGTATTTCTGTTTAGGTTGCTACTGTAGTTTATCCAATGAACCTTTGCTTTCATCTTGAGGATCCTTTTAGTTGATGTGACATTTGTTTTTTAACCAGGATGTAGTTCTCTGTAGTACTAGTCTGTATGTAAAGTTTTAAGACATATTTTCTGCGATTAACTACATTGCTGCTATACCTGCTATAAAGTGATAGTATTTTTCGTTAATATTATTAAAGGTTTGTGGAATGTCTTTGAAATATTGATGGGATACTCTTTCATATTCTGACCAATTGGCTTATCTAGTGTTTCACTTTGATTTTTGGTTGATAGAAGGGTTGGGCTGATGCATTGTGAAAGCAATTTTCATAAAAATTGCTAAGTAGCCAGAGCCCAGGCTGTCCATATAAACCTTCCAGTTTACTTTGTATACGATATCTGGAGAAGATATACTAAGATCAACAGCAAAACCCTGAGAAAAAATTTAAAGTAGCTTCATTGTTTGTAGTTTGGAGTGCGCAAACTTGGAATCCGTCTGCAATATTTGTGGGTGTAAGTTATTCATAATAATATTATTAATCAGTATTGCAACTCCAGTTCTACCGTCGTGTCTGCATACTAAAGAATAACCAAAAAATTTGTATTTAATTCCTGATTTAAACCAGGTAATACTTTTATTAAACTTATTTTTATTGGAAACAGCGGAACGGGCGTTCCACTGAAGAATATTTAATTCACTACAATTTTTCGTCGTTATCATCAGACATGTCTAAATCTTCATTAAATGCTATTTTTTTAATGTAATTTATATCCATTGATGCGAGTTCTTCAAAGGAATTAACTTCGTTAATTATTTTTTGGAAAACAGAGAAAAATTTATTTATAAATTCTTCATTGAGATCAGTTTCAGGGTCACATTTATCTATGGGCTGATGAGTGATATTCTTCTCAGGACCAAAGTTATATAGGAACATTGGCGGGACATTCTTGTTTGCTAAAGGTGTTGGATCTTTTCTCTTTTTGACAGAGTCATCTATTTGTGTTAGGGGTCATTTATACTTGGGATATTGATGAGGGTTTGGCTCTGTGGGCTGAGAACAGGTAGGTTGGCTTGGTTGTGTTTTACGACGTTGAGGATTAGGCCTTGATTGAATTAGAGCAGGGAAGTCTTGTTAACTAAGGACATTTAACGTTTGAAATATGTTATTTGTTTTTACCGAGTTCGCATAGGATGTGTTTTGAAGCACTTTTGCTTCCAAAAAAGTTATATTTTCTTCCGTCAAATGGCAAATGGGATCTTGGTGGCGAGAAATAGACGTACTGCACTTTATCAGGATCTTTGTAGTAGCAAGGTAGAAACTGCCACCATACAGTTCCATTAGGATGGTTCCGATTGTTATTTTATCGTAGCGAATACTTTAAAACACATAACGGTAGGAATTTGCCACCTTGTAGATGGCTAACATAACATAGAAGTAGCAAAAGGTACTTTGAGATACATAGGTATCATTTCCGCCATTTAAAAAATTAAAATATGGAATCACACGATTATTTTTAAGTTCAAAAAGTATTAACACATTATGAGCGGGGCAGGTATTTGTACCCGTTGCGAGGACTGCCACTTATAAGCGGGGCAGGTATTTGTACCCGTTGCGAGTATTGCCACTTATAAGCGGGGCAGGTACTAGAACTCGTTTAAAATAAGTAATTTTAAGTTAATTATTGTGGTTTGTATATTAGCCTTATGATAATAGGTATATAATGTTTCGTCAGAATGTTTATTTTTCATTTACACAGGTCTTATAATATTTTGTTTCCGACTTTTCATTTAGTTTAAATTCATAAAGCCACAAGAGTTCGTTGAGTTTGCATTCTCAGAACAACTCTTATTTTTGTAATACTTTTTAAAGCGGTATAAATTTATTTAACTTTTGTTATTCAAAGACAATGGATTCTAATAGTGATAGTGATGTATATGCAGATGACTTGTCGCAGATTTCAAGTGACGCGGAATTTCCTGATTTAGATGGTGAAAGTGACGAGGAATTATTTCAACCTAGAAGAAATCGAGTTTTGCCAATACCATCATCTAGCGACTCCGAAGACAGTGATGCCGAAGTGCTTGATTGGTCAACAACTGATAATGTACCAATTATTCAACAATTCCTAGGACAAGGTGGAGTTTTTGTAATGCCAGATAATTCAGAAAGTGTAATAGATGTGGTTAAGCTATTTATTGGAGATGACTTATTTGAATATATGGCAACGGAAACCAATCGGTATCGCGAACAAAACCCAGATGCATTTCGAGTCAGAGCAAAATCTGTGAAGTGGAAGGATGTGAATGTGGTAGATTTAAAAAAAATGCTAGGACTACTTCTCCTAATGGGACAAGTTCGTAAAGATACAAGAGACGAATATTGGTCTACAGATAAAACTATCCAAACTCCAATTTTCGCGGAAGTAATGAGCAGGGATAGATTTAGACAGATATGGTATGCGTGGCATTTCTCCAATAATGATGACAGAGATGACAGAGATCGCCTGAAAAAAATCCGACCGATTATATCTTACTTCTTACCTAAATTTCAGGAGGTTTATAAGCCAGAGAGAGAGTTATCACTGGATGAGAGCATCATGCCATGGAGGGGCCGTTTATCATTTAAAGTTTATAATGCATCAAAAATTATAAAGTATGGTTAACTTATAAGAATGGTGTGTGAAGCTAAAACGGGATACATTTGTAATTTTCGCATGTACTGTGGTGAAGGAAGTCGTTTGCAAGAAACAATTTTAAATCTGCTTGAACCCTATTCCAACTTATGGCATCACATATACATGGACAATTATTACAATAGTGTTGCCACTTGTGAATTACTTTTACAGAATAGTTTTCGGACTTGCGGCACTATTCGGGTAAACAGAGGCCTTCCCAGTTGTTTGAAAAATCCTGAACTAGCAAGGGGGGAATCTATATTTCGTCGCCGCCAAAATATTTTATTACAATGTTGGCAATCAAAAAGAACAGTCCGAATGATTTCAACTATACATTCAGCTGACATTGCGGAAAGCCATAATATTGACTGGGCAACAAAACAAAGAATTTGGAAGCCAATATGCGTGATTGATTATAATAAATACATGAAAGGTGTTGATCGCGCTGACCAATACTTATCGTATTACTCGATTGTGCGTCGTGCCAAAAAATGGACGAAACGAGCTGTTATGTTTTTTATCAATTGTGCGTTATTTAATGCATTTAGAGTTTTTCAAGTATTAAATCCACATTCAAAAAAAAAGTATAAGGTGTTTTTACATGATGTGGCAAAGGAATGGATTAGCGAAGCTCTTCCTGGCAATACAGATGATCCTGTACCAGGTACATCGGCTACGTCCAGCAGAAGTGATCCTCCAGGGAGGTTATCAAAAGATCCCAAAAGGCATAAATTGGTTAAAATTACCACTGGTGGAACAAAATTGAAACCTCAAAGACAGTGTCGCGTATGTGCCGCACATAAAAAAAAAGTTTAACGTGTTATATGTGTGAATTTTGTAAAGTTTCGCTGCATCGGGGAGATTGTTTCTTCAAATATCACACTCAAGAAAAATATTAGGAACTAGCCTTGACTACACCAAACTTTATAAACTAGTATATTGTCCTGTATATATATATCCTATAAAATAAAACGTTAACGGCGATATATATATATATATATATATATATATATACATATATATATATATATTTGTAACTATTTTAGGATTTAACTAAACTGTATATTTGGTTTCATACTTTTTTTTACATATGTATATATTATCGGACTATTTTATTATGCGTCCGTTGAATTGGGAACAACGGCCTATAATTCTAATGGCTTTATATTTTTGAAATGTTTATTGTATTGTTTTTTTGTATAATTTTGTTCATAAGAAATTCGACAGTAATATTGTATTTTTATAAAACAAGTGAGTCCTGCATAATCTCACGAATTTCTGAAATATGCTTATCAAATATAAAAATATAAATTAATGTATATAAAATATAGTTCCACATAAGACCCATTACCAAATTTAGCAAAAATCTAACCATTACTTTTACGTCTATCAAGTTTATTTTCACACGCATATATTTTGCTTAGCTGGCAAATTGGCCCGCTACGCAGCACTGTCCGATATCCTGAGCTAGCCGCTCATAATCATAATAATATAATACTATTTCCGATAAACTAACAAAAGAATCTTAAAATATTTTCTCCAATTATACATTTATACTAATATAAAAAATATTTATAAAAAAAAAAAGAAAATTTGTTATTATATTTTAAATATTTTTTATTAAATGTGTATATATTGAGGGCGCTTTTTTTCAACCTAATTTTCAAAAATTTACAATAAATTTTCGCTCGTTTGTAAATTTTGTATCCGATATGAACAACACATGAATTATTTAGATATTATCAATTCTGGTTATACCGCCATATTAAGTATAAGTATTAATAGAATGATGTTATCGAAACATTAGTGAATGGAATAACAAGTTAAGTTGAGATAAGTAATATTCAGAAATATGAAAAACAAAGACAACAAACACGGAAAATATCGGAAGTGAACGCTACTACACGGGAACTACTCTGGAATGTTCCTACAACGTAGCCGTGCGGTTCCATGAAGTTGTAGGGACTGTAGCCGGAACGTAGCAAATACGACTTGGCTACGTGACATTTGTTCCCCACTTTGGTACCAGGAACGGATTTAATCCGTTCCTATGACTTAGTGGCAACTAAGGTAAACCACTATGTAGTGGCATATTTAGTCGCTACCACGTAGCAGGTACTAAATGTGTTGCTTGGGCAGCAAGACCTTACATGAATCAATAAAAAAAGTAAAATTACAAAATGATGAATCTACTGAATTCGAGACAAAAATAGGTTTGAAACAGAGATGCGTGTTGAGTCCACTGTTCTGGAAATGTAACTTATCGTATGCAAATCTCAGGATTGGATGACAGTACAGCTTCGAGAAAAAAATTTATAACAAAAATGGTCTCGAGAAAAATCTAGAAATCATTTACAAAATTGTAGGTCCACCGCTAGAGGGGACAAACCATCAATGGACCATCCGTTATATTATTTACCGAAAAAAAAACAGAAAAACTCTTAAAAAATGCTAAAGCATGTTACTATAAATCGTTTATTAGTAATAAAAGTAAAAATCCTAAGCAATTATGGAAAATTATTAAAGACATACATGGTGAAGAACAAAAAACAAACAATTAATGAAATACTTTCTCTAAACGGTGAAGTATTCAGTGATCAAACAGAAATTGCTCAGAATTTTAACACGTTTTTCAGTAGTATTGGACAGAAACTTTCTGATAATATCCACATGGCTTCTAACGTTCGACCAAAATGCCACAGAAATAATAGTTCGATATTTATTCACCCAGTAGCTGAAAACGAGATCTGCAATATTATCGAGACATTAAAAAATTTAATTTTTGAAAAAGGCCACTGTCCCAAGCAGTTTAAAACAGCTGTAATTGTGCATATATTTAAAAAGGGCGATAAAAGATTACTAACAAACTATAGACCTATAAAAGATCGCATAGTAAAATTTGCAGAAAAACTTAAATTACTCTCTAACAAATAATTCGGATTTCAAAAAGGCTTATCCGCAAGCGATGCCATAGTTAATCTTTTAAATAACTTATATTAATCTGTTGACTTATCTAAACCCTCCATGTGTGTGTTCTTAGACTTGTCTAAGGCATTCGATACGGTAAAACATCATTTGCTATTGGATGTGTTGGAGGAGTCTGGAATACGTGGTGCAGGGTTAAAGCTTCTCAACAGCTATTTGTCAGAGCAGGAAAGACCAGAAAAATGACAAGGTTTGCAGATGATATCGTTATAGTACAATACAGAGACGATTTTTAAAGTAGCAGTCATTTAAAATTTACCCTCAGAGAGATGCATCGCATTATCAGCTCCTTCAGAAACATTCCATGCATCAGTCTGAATACTGGTAGAGACTGTCAACCCGCGCTTTTTCTTTTTAAGCTAATTTCTAATCGGATAGATGAACAGTCTCTTCTCTCTAAACTGCAATTCAACGTGCCAAGATTAGCATCACGAGGGTCCTTAACCTTCTACCTGCCTACTCCTAGATCTAATGTACAACTAGGTTCTCCTATATATACAGAAACTCATCGGAAACCTAGAAAAATGGAGTGAATGCGAACACAGAGGAGCAGAGTACTTCCTCACCCAGTTCCTGTCCGGCCATGGGTGTTTCGCCACCTACACCAAAAGGATCGGCAAGATAGACACAGAAGACTGTTTCTACTGCGGAGAAACTGACTCCCCGGAGCACACGGTCTTCGGTTGCGGTAGATGGTCGGCTAGGAGAATAGAAGCGGAGCTTGAAATAGGCGAAACCTTGGACGTCGAAAATATCACAGATATAATGGTAAGTGAAAGATCCAAATGGGGCATCATACATAAAATGATCCAAGATATCATGTCTGAAAAAGAGCGAGAGGACAGATTGAGGCAGCAGGCCTAAACAAATATCCGGACCCCAACCTTGAAGTAGGCCAAAACAGGTGATTCCAAGGTTGACGGTTAGTGGATAGAAGAGGTGGTTTTTAGTGGGTATTGGAAGTCCAGACAATTTAGGTTACCAAATAGATAATTTTAACACAAGCGTAACTCGTATTAATCTTTCTTTTAGAATTAATTTTTTCTGTCTCTTTTATTTTATTAATATTAGTGTATAATTATTATTGCTTTTATTATTTTAATTAGTATTAGTTAAGTATATGTATATGTGTTTCTGCCTCATTCTTGTAAGCTGATTTTTTGTATTTCCTGTAATCCCTCACCTTGTAATTGACTTTGTTGTTGGGTGTTGTAAATAAAAAATAAAAATAAAATAATATAAAATAATTATTACCGCTAGAGTGGGCAATTGAACACCAAAAATTAAAACAGCCAAATTTTACAAAATTTACTGAACTAACATAAGAGAGTGGAAACTTCGTTCTGAAAAAATGCATATAACTCCGATTTTGCTTAACCAATATTTATCAAGTGTTATTGTAATGAGCTTTTCTCCACTTATTAAATATTTCTGTGCAATCTAACCAGTAATATGAATGCTAGGGGGCGCTCTTTCAATTTTTTTAGATATTGTATTTGAACTACGTTTTTGAAAGTAGACTAAATTACCAACAAAATAGCGACAACCCCATGTACATGTCTTTTTCCTATCCGAAAATATCTTAAGAAATATGTAAATGGTGTGTATTTTTCTTTAAACGTCGATTAGGCTGGGTAGCCTCAACGAAAATCAACAAATTTAGTCTGGTTAGAAAAGTCTTACATATGACATATATAATGGCAGCGAGGTAAGTCTAACCCTGTTCCTGATATACGTCAATGACATTCCTAGATTGAAAAACACTAGGCTGGCACTGTTCGCAGACGACACGGAAATTTTAGCTGCTATTATTCATTTTTCATGTTATTGTGTTAAACTTATTAGTTAATTATTATGTTGTTCAAGTTAAGTTCGGTTTTATCAAATTTGTGTTTATTTGATGGTATGATGTAAATTGTTTACTAATAAATTATATTTTGGCCAGGCCTGAAGGAAACCGTTTGTTTGGAAGATTGATGAAAATAAGAAAAGCAAGGAACATCTATTAACCTCAAATATGTACAGCAATGATTATGGTTTTTCTTTTAGCGCGTTCAAAAATAATGGAGTCCGAGGACTTAAACCTATTTCACCTTAAATCGACAGCTATCTCCAAACATTACTTAATGTTGGCAATCCTACACATTCTATACTAGCTATACGCCTGTCTTCCTTTTCAACTTCCATATATATATAGGATATAGTATTTTTAAAGATTTATAGATTTAAAAATTGTACATAAAAGAGTTATTGTAAGGTACTAGCGTGAATGATATAAGCATACCATCTACTGCCTCGTCAAGATCATATTGAAAAAGCACACAAATAGGCCTTTTCATAATGCAACGATGAGTTTTAGAAAAATGATCAAGAGAGAAAAAAGTCAAATAATACCTGCAGAAATCAGATTTCTACTCAAAATTGAGAGAATCATAGGAAGAGACAAAACAAAAAATACGATTGTAATTGTAATAGCTTTAGAACTGGCTAGGTCACATAGACAGAATAGAATGAGAGACTGTCAAAAAGAACATATGAAACAAAAATTTAATAAAAAACAATGTTGCAGGAACAGATTCGTCAAGCAGCAAAAAAAGAAGAATAGATTGGAGTGAGATCAGAAATTTAGTACATGACCGGAACACACAGAAATTAAAATTCGTGAGAGTAAAAGGACCTTAGAACAAATAAATAAATAAATATAAATTTAATAACATTTTATAATTGTGTACGTCCATGGTTTATTCTATCCTCCTTTAATTTTTTCTGTTGGAAGTCCTAAGTTTAAATTTTTGACAAATAATTACTTATCTAACGAATAAGTGGGATATGAAATTTTTATCCCACGGGCAAAGATATGATGAATAATTTATTTGTCAACGTATAAATAATGTGATAAGAATTATCACAAATTTCATCCAATCATTCTCTATCTCTTGAGAGTATAATCCAAGAACTGTATTTAGGGGAAATAAAATGTATTTCATGTCGCGGAACAATTACTTTTCAAAAAGCTACTTTCATTTGCCACTTAATTCTCAGAAGCCACACATCTGATTGCTGTTACTTAACTAGTCGAAAAGACTTATAATTTACTAAAAACATCTACCGTTAGTCGTTTATCTTACACATATAATTTGTAAGTAGGTAGTAGTAATTTATGTTTAGTAGATCTTTTATTAAATTTTAGCGCGAAAATTGAGACCACACACTGCTTATTTGACTAAATTCAAAACAAGGCGTAATTGATATGGAATTAATTTTTTTTACTTTCCCCGTTATTCAAAATTTATACATATATGATCCGTGCAAAAGAGAAAAATCTATGGTCTTAAGTAAAGCAATGGAAATTAAAAACTGTTATTAATATTATATTTTTTTTTGGTTACAGATTTCCTGACATGGAAAGTGTAATAAGAGAAGGAACATTAAGATTACTGACTGCGGAAAGTACTTGCGATGTCATATTATGTTGTCAAGGGCAACGTCTCATGGCTCATAAAGTCATTTTGTCTATGGCTAGTCCAGTGTTTAGGGTAAGTATTTATAACAGATCATTTCGTCCTCCTGTTATAAGTCATTAAAATATAATATTTTAAAGGTACACACTATATATATTGCGATGATAAAATAGGGACAATTGCTAAAATTAAAGTCCATAATGAAACGAGAAGATAATTTGTTTTTTTGTTACTAATGAGATATGGGATGTTGGAAAAAAATTAAAAGATTTGTCAGGACGCACATTCACCTATCCTGTTATGAAAAATTCCATGGGTGATGTAGACTCGACTCACTCCCACTCTTCAGTTATTGTAGGGGAAAGAAAGGCAGTAGAATTAAGTTGGCAATTTAAAAGTACCTAGTTTTTTTCACTGTTCTGTTTTCTTGTCCTAGTTCTTGTTAGTACTTTTGACAATATTGTCACTTTTATAAGTTACTAGAATGAGGAGAAATTTTAGGGTAATGGGAAGTCCGCCTGAGCATAGTTGTCCCGGTGTTTTACTGTCAGGCAAGCTCTATTGAGAATTATCATATTTAAATATTAAGGAAGTTAAGAAATTTAATATTATATATTTGAAAGTTATGGTAGTAGGAGATGCTGTAAAAGTCATCATATAAGAATTAATTGTTTATGGTTGACGATTATATTTTAATTTTAAACTTTTATATTTTGGGGTGTCGTCAAATTAATTTGGGCTAAGAAAGAAAAACTCTTATATGCTACTCCGAGCTTTCGGAAAATTTATTTCCTTTAGCAAGGGTACAAGTGAATTATTATAAAGTAAGTTTAATAACAACAATAGGAAAAAAAAACATTTATTTTTTATTTTATTAAAAATTAATTATTGAATTGTCAGTGTTTTGCGTACCCGTCGAAATATGAAAGTGGAGCGATAAAATTTTGTGTTCTGTTGGGTAAAACACTAACTGAAACTTTTGAAACGATTAAAAGTGCATATCCAGATAATTGTTTATCACGATGTAGAGTGTTTGAGTGGCAGAAGAAGTTTAAAGACGGTTGTGAATCAGTTGAAGATGAACCTCGTCCTGATCGACCACAAACTGCGCGACCTGACACAAAAATTACAGAAATTAACGACTTGTTAATTTGTCATACGGTTCCGCTCAAAAAATTATTCTTGAAGATTTAGGGTACCGAAAAGTCGCAGCAAGATGGATTCCAAAAGTAACGACCGATGAACAAAAAGCGAATCGAGTTACAATTTGTCACTCCCCTACTCTCCAGACCTTGCTCCATGTGACTTCCATTTGTTTCCTGAAGTCAAAAAAGAACTGAGAGGTCGAAGATTTTAGCCGTATTTAGAGCTTAACCTCGCTGTGATGGGTATATTAAATAGACTATCAAAAAATGGTTTCTCAGAAGTTTATGACAAGTGGATAAAGCGATGGGATAAGTGTATTGAACAGAATGGAGAGTACTTTGAAGGAGAGTTGTTGAAGTTTTTTAAATAAATATTTCATTGTTACTCTATAGCACCAGTCTTGTTATTTTCTGATACATCCTTGTATGTATATCACAAAATAAGTAGATATTGCTTACCAGGAGTTTTGTATTTATTATTAATAATATTATAATCGTATAATTATTATTTTTTGTATTATAATTCATCCTCACAGTAAGATCCACTCTTAAAATTAAACTCTGCTTTTTATTAATGTATTTTAAATCAATTAAAAAGATGCCAGGTTAAATTGTATATTATAGTATATTCCATTCAATATTTAAGCTCTCACTTACCGCATTTCAAGAACGTGCTCAAATGTCGAGTACCACTAAAAAAACTTATACCGTCGCGTTTAACCATTCCTAGTAGTAAGAAATTATTAAAGAATGTAATGATTGTAAAATAAATTGCTATTTTTAATATCTCACAATTTAGTAAGGACGATTAATAAAGCAGGAATAGTGTTTATTATTATTTTTAGTACGCAATGGCAAAATTTTGCTTCTCGAAAGTGGATTTTTTAAAAAAGTAAGCATGTATGAGTGAGAATAAATATCTACAAGGGATATACGAAATGTAATGAATTAAAGATACTGTTGATCCTATGGTAAGATAATAATAATATTCTAACTGGGCGGAAGTACTTTAGAATGTGCTGAGTTTTCAAATAGAAGAAAATTATCCACAGAATGTCTCCTTCTATATTACTTTTTTTTGGGAAAAATATTAAAATCTGCGCAACTCAACCTGCTTGTTTAGAAGGGTTATTTTAATGCATTTTCACAAATGTAATCAACTACAAAAATGCTCCAAAATGTCAAAAGAAACCGTTTCCAGCTAAATTTGTACACTGTAAAGGGTGGAGGTCCTTCACATTTTGTTAAAGTGGTTGCTTATTATAAAAGCTGTTGCTTTAATTTCGGGATATGGCACCATTGTAGTTATCTGATATTTGACACATGAGCATTTGCAAAATCTTACGTGCACCACTCGGCACATACCATCCTTAGAGAAATTGGAAATAAAACTATGATATTATAATGATAATTAAATTGATTAAAGAGCTCCTTGAGTATTAAAAATGATTTAAAAAAATACCCACCGTTATATAACGTTCCCATAGAAAGTTGCCCTATAATTTAAATAGGAATTGATCCGTCAATGTATAATTCCCATAAGACCAATTCTTTTTTAATTTTTTTTAACTAACTGGAATAGAAGTGTATCCTTAAATTACTCGGTTTTTAGGATATTAAAATTATTGCGTTTCATAATACTATCAATTTATTCAAGCAATAATAACATCGCGAATTCTTTACAAAATGACTTTACTTTACACCTGAAAAAACTGGCATATCTTCCATCGATATTTTTTATACTCGTGCATCGTAAGATCTAAAATAAAACCGGCAGCACCGCAGTTATTATTTCTAAGGAAGTCCTTACATGGGCAAAATTCTGGTCCTTTGTTTTCATCTGCCCGAAATTATAGACGCCATTATTAATCGCTATAACCGACATTTTCAACGAAATTCAAACACAAAACTGAAACGAAGTAACATCTTGCTAACATTTTTACCTCAAATATCACACATTTGTATAAAGGCTTTTTCGGTAAAAAATCATCAAGTAACAACACACTAATCTAACAACAATTGTAAACTACCAAGTATTTTAAAGTAAAAAAGTGAAAACTATTTAAAAACACTATTTGTGCAATAGAGTGTTATTGTGTACTTTTACGAGTGACTTTGTAAAAATCTTTGTCGCTTAATAATGACCGCGTCACTTCACTGGCATAGCACGAAGATTTATGTAAAAAGCCATCATGATTGATCATAAATCGTATATGATGAGAAATAGAATGCTCATAGGACACAAAATAGTCTTACTAGAGTTCTACAACTGGATTTGGTCAAGTGAGATTCAGTTTCCAGAAAGCTGGAAGGAACATTTAATATTATCAATAAAAAAACCAGAAGCACACCCTCCAAATGCATACCGTCCAATTGCCCTAGGATCATGTTTATTAAAAACTTGAGAGGATGATCAAGAATAGACTGGAAAATTAACTGGAAAACGAATTAAAATCTTCCAGAATCGCAGCACGCTTTTAGAAATTCTAGAACAACTCAGGAACACCTAACAACATAGAAAATCAATCGATCTCAACCAATGCCATGAACCGTTTAAAAAAAAAGACGTTAGTTTGGCAAGTGTTTTAATTTAAAATTATATCTACTAATAAACTTATTGGTGTAAAAGGAATATGCAAAATAATTATGCTACTGATTTACAACAACATCAAATTAAGGATATGGTGTGCCTTTTCTAATGAAACAAACCTTACCTAGAAGCCTATAAATGTAAAATTTATTATTCACTGTAATTATTAAAGTGACGTTCAAAAAGAGAACATAGGTATAGTGTGCCTTTCTTGGAGAAAATTGTTTTTTATGTAGCTAACAATATTTTATAAGAACATTTTTTTGATATGATTTCTAAAACATTTTTTGAACATTAGGTAAAGGTCCCCATTTGCAAAATGTTTTAATCATAAATAATCTAAAACTAATCTTTTGGTTTTTCTCTAGTGTTGAAGAAACTTGAAACAGAAACGAAACGTCAAATTATTTACCCAAAATCCGGAAATAATTTTTAATTCATCAATAAATCAATTATATCATAGTAATATGCTTTATTTTATTTTTATGCATAGCCTGAAGTAAAAATATTGATACCTACCACCTCAAGAGTGTATAAATCGTGTTTATAGTAATCTAATAAAATGAATAGAGCATGTGGGTAGAGAAGGTGAAATGTTAGTAATTTATGTACAAGGCGTTAAATATTTCGTGTTTCAAGAAAATGCCTCGTGAAAACCGGAGAACAGTTTATCAAAACCCGTCGTCAGCAACATTTATATATAACCCGCAGTGATGAAGGTAACATATACATATATTACTTGAAAGTGTAATAAATTTAAACGTACGAATTAGAACTAGGAAAGTTTTTCTTAAAAAAAAAGTTTCTTATCAGAAACAAAAATATTTAGATGATTTGAATTATAAATTACTCACTCCGATATCAATTATTCAAGAAAAGTTTGTAATGTTATTTGTGTGAAACCCTGAATACTATTTGTCCCTAAATGTTTTTCGACAGTAAATATCTGTTATTTAATAAAATAATTCTATATTCTCGGTAGAAATTAATAAAAATTTTCATCTTAGTTTTCTAAAAAGTATAATTATCCGGGAAATATTTAAAAAAAATAAATTTTGTTTTAGAGTAATAGAGAGATCTCCGCAGGAAGCTTGTGACAAATTTAATGAAATAAATTTCCCGAAAAATTAATTTTAAAATCTGCGACCTCAAACATTCAGAATGAGGAGGGAAGAGTAACTGGCAGCCGCAAAAATAAAAATATTCTGTTTAATTTTTTATTGGTAATGATTTTGATAAAATAATCTTTCAATATACAATAAAAGAAGTAGTCAAAATCTAGTCAAAAAAGGCAGTCATCAATGAAGAAAATACTAAATATAGCTCGTATATATGATGAATCAATTTCAGTACCAGAAAGCTCCTTTTACAACAATAATAGTAATTCCCATTTTTATCATAATTTTTACAATTTATTTTTAGCTTGTTGAAGATATATTTTGCTGATTAAACGTTTAGTTTACAAAATTATTGTTTTATTTAACTATATGTAGTTGAATTACGTGATCATGAACGAATTAGGCAACTTATGACTGTTGGTTTTGGAGGAAACCAGAAATATATATAAAAAGCTTGGGAATTGTTTAAAAAATATATTGACTAAGTGAATTATTTCAATTTTAAAATCTATCAATCCAAACAATAACTATCTTGTTCATAACATACAACAGGAAATGTAGGAAATATGCTGTCGTCTAGTCGAAAAAAATAATCGTAGATGAAGAAAGTGGACTTTAGTTTTTATAATATAATTGCTTTTGGGTTGTTGATGATATTTATTGCTGATAAGAAATCTTGTTTAAGAATTACCATAGTTGAATTAAGTGAAATGTTGGGACAAATGCCAAGTGTAATGCTGACATACTTGTTTAATGCTATCTTTAGATTAAAATATGTATCTGCTGCCTCAAAAGTAGCAGAAGTCATCATGTTACCAAAATCTGGAAATACACCACATGAAGTGAAAACTTACAGATTAATTTCACTTTCACCAGCAATTTGTAAATTAGTTGAAAATTTCTTTTGAAGAAAAGTAACAGGTTTAACTCCTCAGTAGCACAAGTTTAATACTCTATTTTGTATTTTTTAATTATAATGTATTTGAAATAATAAGTTTTTTATGTAAAAAAAAAGAGGAAATGAAGGAAATTTTTTGTTGTGATATATAAAACAGAAAGTGTAAGAAATATTCTGTGATCTAGTCGATGAAAGATAATTATAGATGAAGAGAATACTTGTATTATTCAACATCTAGATGAAGAATCAATTGTACCCAAGTTGCTCTTTGTCTACAATCGTAAGTTTAATACCCTATTTTGTATATTTTTTAATTATATTGTATTTGAAAGAATAAGCTTTTTATGTAAAAAAAAGAGGAAATGAAGGAAATATTCCGTTGTGATATAGTCGACAAAAGGTAGTTACAAATGAAAAAAATGCTCTTAAAATATTGTTCTACATATACGTGAATCATCTTCATTACTAAAATTGCTCTTTAACAACATGAATAGTAAAATATCTACAAGAAAGTTAGCGATACTCCAATTTATGTCATAATTTCTACAAGTTTTAGCTAGTTGAACATATTTGTTGCTTATAAAAAGTTTCTTTTACAAAATTATTGACTTTTAACTATAGTTGAATTATGTGATTACAAAAGAAGTACGCAATTGCCGTGTATTAGCTGAGAACAGGAAGAAATATTTTCCGAAAAATATGGATATTATTCAATGATTTCAATAATTAAATTAAATTAATAGATATAATATGACGTATACATGACTGTGTAGTAAACGTGCAATTTTATAAACTTTTGAATAACCCCGGTATTTTATAAATTACGAACACGCGATGTCAAAGTTATAAGGTAAGGCCCATTTATATCCTTGGACTATATACATTTTAATATAAAGATTATATTATTACGCAAGATTACCAAGCTTGCATATTATTGCTCTATCTATACCAGAACAAAAAAGTCGTTCTAACGAATACGAAAATTGTTTAGTACTCCCGAGAGTTTGATTTATTGCGATTATAATTTACGTTATTAAATTTTTGGTTTAAAATATATATGTTTTTGTTACTAATTTTAGAATTGTATATTATTGTCTAAATGTTGTACAGATAAAACCAGTAATAATTTTGTGAATGGACATTAGATTATTTATTATCCATTTTGCTTTATTTAGGTCCATTTCACATTCTCCTCTGTTGCTCTACCGAATAATAGGACAGTAGTTTTTAATTGATTAATTGCAAATTGTTTTTTATATTGTTTCAGAATCTCTTCATAGAAGACTGTGCAAGTCCCGCTGTTGTTATTCTTCCAGACATATCAAGTCACACAATGTCCCTGATCCTAGATTACATTTACTCAGGGACCGTTATAGTACAATCAAATACAATGCAGAGCTTTTTGAGCCTAGTAAAACTTTTAAAAGTCAAATTAGATTTAAATATAAATTCAAATATAATTCAAAAGCCTCAACAAAACCATTTACCACATCGCAAAGAGAAACTCCAAAAATTTACAGAAAATAATAATAATGTCAAGGAGAAGATTGAATCTTTTCGAAGTAAAAAGACCATGAAGAGGTTACCACAGCTAATCCCTATTAATAAAGTTGGGTATTTCAAGAAGTCAGAAAGTTTTAAAAGAACTAATAGCTACATTCTACCTAGTCCATGGAAGCCTAGAGTGGAGACCGTTTTTGGTGATCCTAGACATGATATTTTGGAAAATTCTGACTATTCGGTAAGTTTGCAATATTAAATAGTACTAAAATACGCTACTTCAGAATAATAATTTTAAATGGAGTCCTACTAAATATAAATCGTCTATTAGTTGGTTGATTAATTAGTTGGAGATCATATAGGGCAACATTCTAACGTAATTTGGACTACGTTTAAACACAGATCAACATAGGTAAATCCCCTTATATTTAATTGGACAATTTGCCGTCGCTATTTACTGTAGAAATAATCAGCCGTGGTCCAATTCGCGGTCAAAAGATATTTATTTTAATTTTCCTATATTTTGCATTGAATCCTAATATTGATGCATTTCCATTATTATCGCTAAATGCAGTCAATAATGTTAGCAAATTATAATTTAGTCGTTTCGTTAGAGATGTTATGTTGCGAATTTTGAACAATTGGCTTGCGCCAAGAAAAGCTTTCTGTTAAGATTAAAAGGAAAGAAATGCGTTAAATAATTCATAGCAATAACATGTCATGGAATAATCGAAACACTAGCAACTTCGTTGCGATAAGAGGTGTTTGCGAAAGGCAGACCGACGAACAGAACAGACTCTTTGAAGCAGTGCTCGAACAAGCAACAACGTGTTTTTAAAAAGGAATTCTAATCCAAAGGACTTTTTAAAAAATAACTATCTGACCGGAATACAACCTCGAAAAGGATGTAATTATAGTGGAATTTGTGAGTCGATCATTATGAATACGTCGTATTGTTTTAGTTAAAAATCTGGAATATTAAGTTAGTGTCATTGAAATCAGCTTTTCTCCACTTATGAAATAATTATAAACTCTGAGCAATCTATCCACTAACGTGAATGCTAGGATGCGTTGTTTTTTTTCTAGAAACAGAGTATATTTAGAAAGTAGACTAAATTAGCAATAAAATAGTGAAAATTCCATGTCAATATATTTTTCCTATCCTGAGATATCTTAAATCGTAAATGGTGGACATTTTTCTTTAAACGTCTATTAGGCTGGTTATCCTCAACGGAAGACAACAAATCGTATAAAAAATCAATGCCCTTTTTACCCACAAATGGGGTAAGGGTATAAAAGATAATATAACGAATCTAACAATTCATATTAAACTTACACGACATATTTATTACTTGAAAAAATTACTGAAGAAATACCAACCGTTGAAATAGATACTCCTGGAAAAATAGAGATATTGGCAAATCAATATTCTATGAATCATTAAGTATCGGTCAAATAAAATCCTGTAAATCTTCTCTGTTATTCAGAATACAAAACTTGGTTGGGTAGTTATCGGGGAATCATCCCTTCATAATAATACAAGGAATTATAACAAAACAATTACATGAAATATTTCGTTAACATCACTATGAAATCAACTGGAACAGTTTTGGGAAAATGTCAACACAAAAAGAAAGTCCAACAAAGAAGAAGAAAAATGTGAGAGAAAATTTAAATAATATACAGCACATTTCAACTATGAAAAAGATGCACAATCTAGGGAACTCATATGACATAGCCGTCAAGAGATTTTATTTTCTCAGTTGGAATGAAAATTAGAGAAAGATGAAACACTGAGGAGGTTTTATAGAAAGTTCATGAAGGAATATTTAGAACTTGGACATATGTCACCAATTAGTGAAGAGGATAAAAATTCAATTTTGAAAAAATAAAGCTACTACCAAGTTGAAAGTAGTTTCCAATGACTCGTCAAAACTGGTACAAATCTAAATTCAATTGATTGCTTGAAGGTATCACTAAACATACAACTGGAACTACTCAGCATCTTAATTGGATTTAGAAGTTTTAACCTAGCTACATACATTGAGAAGATGAATACCCAGGTATTGATAAGACGGAAAGAGCAAAATTTACAGAGAATTTTATAGCACAGCAAGAGCTCCATATTTGGCAATCAGATCATTGCAAAAAATCGCCAATCAGTATCGTCAAACACTTCTATCAGTATCTAACGTCATTGAACTTGGATTTTACGTTGATGATCTACTATATGGTGTCTTGATAACCAGATATGGGAGTATGCTTCAGTTTTGGTGTTAGCTAAAAAAACCAGCTAAAAAGTGAAACTAGAGCTCTATTGCTTAAAAAAAACAGAAGAGACATTTATATATAAAATAAACAAAATGCATGATAAAATGTTGCTAAATCAATAAGTAAAAGCGAGATGAATAATGTGTTTAATTGTCATGTTACAAACATGTTTGTAAGTTCAAACGCTTAATATGCTCTTAAATAAAACATTAAATAAGACATTATGTCAGTTTCTTTTTTAATCCTTGTTCTTGATAAAAGTGTGGCTAGATGCTAAAAACAGTAAATCTTCCTTCCGAACTTCTGGGAGCGGTGATTTAATTAAAAAAAAACCTCAAATAAACAATTTCGGAAAAATTTCGTAAAAACATAGAGCTGTGTTTAAATAATACAATATTTTTACTTATTAATTTCTCAATTATACTATTTTGTTCCAGGTGCAGAAACCTAAATTCTACGAAAATGATTCAAACAACAACTTTCAACCAACGTTTTTTTCAAAATATCAAACAAACATGAGCGCTCTTGTTAAACAATCTAACAAATATTTACCTGAAAGAAATTTCGGACATTTTTTCTCAAATTCAAATCATAGTACAAAAAGCAGTAAAAGTATACTGAATACCACTCTCTCCAGGCCACCAGAAGATGAGTGTATTGACAGGAATAAAAAGAATATTGAAGAAAAACTATCTGAAATTAAAGATTGTGTAAAAGATAATTTGGAAACTTTCGAAAAACAAAATCGTAATAATACACCGGAAAAGACAACACTTGAAGAAGACAGTGAAAATATACATGAGGAATCCAATGGTTCAATTCAAAAGAATGACGATAATATTAGTGCAGTGAAAACAGACAGAAAGTGCCAACTAGAACTCTTTCTTAAAAAAGAAAAACCTTTTAAATGTGAAGATTGTGGTAAATGTTTTAGTCAACTTAGAAATTTTAAATATCACCGGTAAGTACATATTTTATTTACCAAAAAATTATATTTCTTCGGAAAGAGATGTTATAACACAGGTTTGTTTTTTATTATTAGTCTAAAGTTTATTACCAACAGAATAGGTTAAAATCAAGTGTCTTCAAATTAGTGTAATCATATTGCTTCTTATTTTTCAAATGCAATAAAAAATTTTAAAATCAGTTGATAAATCACTTTAATCTTAAAACTATATTAAAACACACTTGGGCATAATTCTATAAATGTTCGGCAACTAATTCATTAATAACATCATATTTTCTTATAGACAAAGATATTAGATTAATTTCCCTAATCTTTAATACGAGTATATTTTATATTTTGAAGTCCTGATTAAGTGTCCGCAAAAAGCTTTCACATGGAAAGTTTTTGAGGTTCCTTATGTTTAAGATGCGAACCATTATATTTTGTCGATAATAATAATTATTAGAAGCTGTAGATCGTATTTTAATTAACAAAATATACAAAAAAATTTTTGGAATACACAATTATACAGAAAGTGTACTTTCCAAAATTAAGTCAAATAAATTGCATGTCTAAAATAAGCGTTCAACTGATGAGATGAACTATTTTTATGTAATGCGCACAAAACTATTATTACAGAAAATAGATCTACACACATATACAGGGTGAATCATAAACATGGTTCAATGACTGTAACAGTTTTATACAGAGTGACCCTAAAGTCTGGAAACGACCAATTATCTCGTAAATTGCTAGTCCGGATTCTACAAAATTTGGGATAAGCCCATTTTGGAATGCCGAGATTCCAGATTTAACAATTGCAATACTGCTAGATTTTCCGTTTCTCTTATATTATTAGTCACTTTGGTTGACATAAAGACATAACACCAGTCATTTTTGAAATCTTCTCTTCAAAACGAGTTCAACCATAAGTAACACTTATGATTTTGGAGGAGACGTTAAACTGTCGGTCCCGAGTCCATGGATGTTGGGCTCGTTAAAGCTCCCTACCTCGGGTTGGAATACCTGAGGATTCGGCAAAATTTCCGATTAGGGGTAGCGTGCTCCCGGCGTCGGTGATCAGCCCTGGTCGCAGAACTAGACCCACGTTAAATAAAACAAATAAATAAATAAAAACTTGAGTTGTTTTGTAGTCTAGAAGGTCTTAAATAAGATAAAATTAGATAAGATTTTAAGAAATTTAAATGTTTAAATCTAGAATGCTGTAATTTTGACATTTGTTCCCCATTTACATTATCAAATAAAACTGACAGTAGTTTCAACAGTTCTGCAAGGTAAATTGCTTCTCTAAAATTGTTTTTAATGAAAAAAAAAAACGAATTACTATTCTAATGATGAGAGGGTACGGCGACAGAAAAAGATCTTATAGTGAAGTAACCAACTTGTTCAACGATACTTTCTCAAACCGATCTCCTATCCGTAAGAAGAAAAACTGTAAAGCGCTTTGAGGACTCTGGAGTAGTAAAAGATAGATACCGATCAGGTAGACCAAAAACACTTAGGAATGATAACAACACAGAAAGAAATTTTGTTCGTAATATTAATTAACGCCGATCATCAATATTTTGAACATTAATATTATGAATCGCTCATTAATACGAGAGTTGCTATTTATGTATTGAGAACTGGCAACACCAGGGTTGCCACGTGAAATCTGTCATTAACATCTTAAAGTTTGACATTTTTGACAGTATACGTACTCAGAACGTTTTGACGTGCGAGTACTATTTGTGTTGTTTACAGTAAGTTAAAAATCTCGTCTCGGTCAAAAAATGGAATTAACTCGCGAACATTTTCGAGCTATGATTTATTATGACTTTCGACGTGGTGTAGCTCAAGAACAGTGCATCAATCAACTTATTTCAACTTTTGGCGATGAAGCACCATCCAAAGCTAGTGTATATCGCTGGCACACTGAATTCAAACGTGGCCGTAGTTCGCTCACGGACGAAGTTAAAGAAGGTCGTCCAAAATCGTTCGTTGTGCCGGAAAGCATCGATACTATGAGAAAACTAATTGAAAAAGATCGTCATGTGACATACCGTGAAATCGAGGCATGTTTAAGCATTAGTATGACCAGCATACATAAGACTTTGCACGAACATTTGGGTGTTCGGAAGCTGTCTGAACATTGGATTCCACATTTGTTGACAGATGCTCAAAGTACTATTTGTGTTGTTTACAGTCAGTTGAAAATCTCATCTCCGTCAAAAAATGGAATTAACTCCTGAACATTTTCGAGCTATGATTTATTATGACTTTCGACATGGTGCAACTTAAGAACAGTGTATCAATCAACGTAATTCAACTTTTGACGATGAAGCACCATCCAAAGCCAGTGTACGAGGATGGGTTGATTAATTCGCGGCAATGGTTTTTATTTTTAATTTTTATGTTTGCATCTAGTAACATACTGTCACAATTTGACATTAAAATTTTGTACGAGTCCGTCTAATAGATTTCATTTAGTCTCTTATCAAAGTTTGTAAGTTGTCGGTGTTTGAAAAAAATGGAGAAAACAGAGATTCGAGCCGTGATAAAATATTTTTATATTAAAGGTTTAATACCAACAGAGGTTAAAAATGAAATAGATACTACGTTACTCTTCATCGTTCAACATGGTTAAAAAATAGATGGCGGAGTTTAAACATGGGTGTACAAGCATTAAAGATGCACCACGTCCAGGAAAGCCGAACACCGCGACTTCTACTGAACTGGTCGAGAAAGTCCACAGCACAGTATTGCAAGATTGTAGATTAAAGTTGGATGAGACAGCAGAGATTGTGGGGATTTCAATAAGAGCGGGTACATCATATCCTTCATGAAGTTGTAGGCATGAGAAAACTATAGGCTAGATGGGTGCCGCGACTCGTTACCCTTGAACAAAAGCTCATCCGAAAAATCACATTTGAGCTATGCTTGGAGCTGTTTCAGCGCAATCCAACAGATTTTGTGCGCCGATTCATAACAGTGGATGACCTATGGCTACACCATTATACACCAGAGACCAAACAGCAAACCAAACAATGGACAGCAAACGGTGAACCGGCTCCGAAAAAAGCGAAAACAATTCTTTTAGCCGGAAAGGTGATGGCGACGGTTTTCTTGGACGCAAAAGGAATTCTTTTGGTTGACTACCTTGAAAAAGGAAAAACCATAAAAAGCAAATACTACGCTAATCTACTAGAAAGCTCTACCAAAAAATTCAAGAAAAAAGATTCGGGTTGGTAAAAAGAAAATCTTGTTTCATCAGGACGATGCACCATGTCACTAGTCGGTTGTCGCGATAAGTGAATTTAATGAGCTGGGCTTTGAACTGGTACCTCACGCACCCTACTCTCCTGATTTGGCCACGACGGATTTTAACCTATTCCCCAACTTGAATAAATTTCATGCGAGAAAGAAAATGCTTCAAACTTTGAAATGGTTGAAGCGACAAACAGTTATTTTGAAGAGTTGCCAGAATCTACCTAGAGGGATGGGATAAAGAGTTTGGAACATCGATGAACCAAGTGCATTCAATTAGAAGGAGATTATGTTGAAAAATAAAAACAAATATATTCTTCTAAATTATTGTTTTCTTTGTTAGGCTGCGAAATAAACAACCCATCCTCGTAAATCGCTGGTACACTGGAATCAAACGTGGCCGTAGTTCGCTCACGGACGAAGTTAAAGAAGGTCGTCCAAAATCGGTCGTTGAGCCGGAAAGCATCGATGCTATGAGAAAACTAATTCAAGAATATCGTCATGTGACATACCGTGAAATCGAGGCATGTTTAAGCATTAGTATGACCAGCTTACATAGGGTTTTGCACGAACATTTGGGTGTTCGGAAGCTATATGTGCGTTGGATTCCACATTTGTTGACAGATGCTCAAAAAAAAGGCTTATGTCGATTGGTGCCGTAAAATTTTAAAAAATACAACTGTGGTGCATCCAAAGCCGTATACAGAATCGTTACAGGTGACGAGTCGTGGATTTATTCATATGAGCCAGAAAGAAAAAGTCAATCGGCAATTTGGGTGTTTCAATGTGAAGAAAAACCAACAAAAGTTAATTGTTCTCGAAGTGTTAAGAAACAAATAGTGTTCTTCACGAAAACCGGTCATGTGGCAACTATGGCTCTCGAAAATCAAAAGACCGTTAATTCAGCGTAGTGTACGACAATAATTTGCTTGGGGGAAGTTTTCGGTAAATTGAGAGAAACCAATCCAAAACGATGAATGATTTTGCTTCACGACAATGCGAGCTCACACACATCAAGTGAAACAAGGGAGTATTTGGACATACAAAAGATCGAATTGATGGGTCATCCGTCTTACAGCCCCGATTTGGCACCAAATGACTTCTTGTTCCAACAAATTAAAGATAAACTGCGTGGACAACGATTTTCATTACCCGAAGAAGCGTTTGAGGCCTTCAAAAACCATGTTTTAGAGCCATCATCTTTTGACTGGACAAAGTGCTTTCAAGGGTGGTTCAATCGCATGCAAAAGTGTATAAAGCTCAAAGGCGAATATTTTGAAAAGCAATAAATATATTTTTGATCAAATTCATTTGTTTGCTCTTTCTATTCTCAATACATAAATAGCAACCCTCGTATAATAATTTCTGATCATAGATTAATAACACTACGTTAAAACAATGACTCAGCAAACATTAAAAAATAACATTTTTTCTCATTAATATAATAAAAAAACTTCATTGTTTTAACGTTTCACGTTTATTAACTTATGCTCTTCATCGTTAAAATAACAATTTTTTGTAATGGATCGACGAACAGAGTACATCAAAAACCAGTCACGAGTCACCATTAACTAATAAAAATACCCTAAAAGTAATGTTCTCTAATCTTTAAATCAATGACTGCAAACATAAATATTATGTAAAAAATCGTAGATCCAGTCCTTTTGTTAATTTTAGTCGGCGGCTCCATTGATGTCACTTCATTTTACTTAGTCTTTTGAAAGGGGTGATGCTGCTACGTTTCGGCTTCATAGTGCAAAATTGTGAATAAGTGTTATTAATACCTATACGAAATATTAAGCATTGGATTTGAATTTTAGAAACTTAAGTCATAAAAGCTTGCAGCAATATATAAATTTTTTGAATGTTTTACCATAAATTTATTTTAAGAATTAATTTTTAAAGGTACTTACTTTAGGAAATGATATACCTATGAATTGATGAAATTATGATATGTTTTGTCTTTAATGATGAGACATTTTAAATTAAAGCATAATTTGACAACAAATTGGGTTTATCGTTGTTCTGAAACATGTTGTAATCAAGCATTTCAAAGTTTATCAAATTTAAAAAAAAATAAACCAAAAACATTTATTAAATATGATACAACCTTCAATAAAGCTGACTATTTAAAGGACTTGCTGCAATAATGGAGTTTGGAAGAACTCGAAACATACTTTAATGGTAAGATATATTTAAAAATAGAATAATTTTATTAAAATATTGTATCCTTAAAGTGATGCTACTCTGGTAATGTTGTACCTTTGTATAGGTTTTTATGTTTTTTTTTATTTTTCTTTTAGGGTAGAAAATAACCATAGAGGTATTAAAAATCATTAAAAAGTATCACTCTGGCAAATTATTTATGGAAATTCCAGTAGGAACCGAACTAATGTTTGAACATCACTTGCAAAAGTTGAGGGAGACTACTAGAAATCCATTTGCTACAAAATGAACTCGATATTGTAGACTTCGTCCGTGCACCATGCTCACCAACCACATCAACATCTAGTTCATAATTTCACCCATATTTATGGCGACCAGAAATTAATTTGGCCAATATTTTAAATTCTGTAAGGGGTGCAATGCTGTGTTCCTTTTATGAAACTAATAGAATTTGATGAGGAACAAAGGAACGCTCTAATTAATTTGATATGCCAGTATTTTGAAGAAAAGCAGGTCCCAATGTCATTGGGGACAATCCATAGGATTCAAAAAGAGATACTGGCTCGCTTTAATAATGAAAAGTTGGTAGGTTAAAGTAAATATTTTAGTTTAGATTACCATTGTCAATCTTATCAAAAAATATTTTTTGATAAAATTTATTAATTTAAAACAATAAATTTCAGGAATGTTACCGCACAAAGAAAAGAGGAAAGATATACAATAAATGTGGTAATCAAAAAAAGATCAATCTTGGTAAAGTAATTAAGAAACCAACAAATAAGGAGCATCGATTGAGACAAGACTTCGGTAAGTAAAATATTTTGGTTACTTATCAAATATGATTGCACTGTTGTCATTTTTTTTCAGAGAGTAATGCTTTAAAATTTGAAAATTTATCAACAGAAAAGTTCGATAGCTATTGGAAAGCTTGTGCACAATATAAGCTGAACAACATCAAAACAATGGCAAATAGTGCTGAAATGTTTCAAAAATGGTCCTTTTATAATAATAACCATTTGGATATTGGCTGGTAATTTGTTTTTTATTAAAAAAATAACGTGGAGATTTTGTTATAAGTAAGAGAGAAATATGTTTTCCATACATAGTAGATTTTCTGAAAACTCATATTAAGGACAAAACTTGTAGCTCATTATTACAAAAAGCATGTAATGAATTGTATAATGAAAATAAGTTTAAAATAATAATAAAAAATCACAAATTTCCTAAATTTTCAATTTCTATGTTTGTGTTTGTAGTATTTAATTCTTCATTTTTTGTAGATGGATGATATGCTTCAATTTTATGACCGATCCATGCATACTTAGTTGCCATAGTTAAATTTTGCGAAAAAAATCCAGAGGTATGGCAATATTCACCAAATATACTATTAGAAACTCCCTTTTTATTTTGGGCAAAATCTCAAAAGGAAGTTGAAAGTATATAATTGCAATAAAATCCAAAAAGTCGATAATTCAGCCATTCACTTAATATCTCCAACATTTGCGTCTATGACATAAGATTTTTTTCATATTATTAAAGCAGTCGACATCTGCTTTAAAATTATTTATTTGTTTAATGTAGACTTTCCAATTGAAAGCAAAATGTTTTTGGATCTTTTTCTAAATTGTTCTGAAGCAATATTTAAATACAAATATTCATACACAGAACGTAATTTTATTTCAAAAAACCATTTTCCCTATTCACAAACGTAAATACGTTTAACGAACGAACATACAGAATTACATATATAAAAATATTATAAACCAAAAAATAACTGATTTTGTATATTAGAATTTAAGAGAAGACTATATTTATTAATATTAAAATTGATGGAGCGTATAGAAATGTAAGTAATAATAATATCCTGCTTTCATAGATCCATTCTCACTGTTTATTGATTTAATGTATAATATTCATAACTTAATGTAAAATGTTTGTAATATTAATGTCCGACGTTCATAAATCAATGTTCATTGTTTATTGATTTAATGTATAGTATTCATAACCCAATGAAAAATAGTCTGTAATATTAATGTCCTGCTTTCATAGATCTATGTTTACTGTTTATTCTTTTAACGTAAATCCGTTAGAAATATTAATAACCGAGAAACATAGATTAATGTCGAATATTTATTGTTTCAACATACAATATTAGTAATATAGTAAATCGTAAAGTTACGTATGAACGTTCATTGTATTAAAGATTTAGCTCATTGGCTCAAAATTAATGTTAACGTTCATTGCTTTAACGTACTTTTTTGTCACGTACCTTTTTGGTTCAGTGAAAACTTTAGATATAATGCAGAGTTTCGTTGAAAATCCACATACATCCTCACGCAGGGTTGCACAACACGACGTAGGTCATTCTTCAGTGTTACGTGTATTACATAATAATAATTTTCAACCATACAAAATTCATTTATTGCAAGAATTAAATGAAGATGATTTCGACCGTAGATTAGAGTTTTTCCGACGAAGCAACCTTTAGATTGTGTGGGAGTGTAAATGGACATCATTTAAGGTACTGGAGTGACACAAATCCACACGGATTGAGTGAACACAATACTCAAAGACCACAAAAATTAAAGATATGGTGGGGTATAGTGGGTACTCAGTTAATTGGGCCGTTATCGAAGGAAATTTAACGTCAGATACATACGAAATGCTAGTTAGAAATGAAATTGTACCTACACCGAGAAACTTGTTTGGGGCCAATTTTAATCAGATATGGTTTCAGCAAGATGGAGCTCCAGCTAATTTTGGTGTAAATGTTCGGCGTTATTTAGATGAGATATTTCCCGGTCGATGGATTGGTAGACGAGGTTGTATTGTGAATGGCCTCCACGTTCACCTGATTTCAATCCTAAAGATTATTTTTATTGGGAATACTTGAAAAATTCATTTTACAAAACTAAACCAGCAAGTCTTGCAGATCTAAGGCAACGAATTATAGATGAATCTCGATTAACTTCTATACAATCATCGAGAAAAGTGGTAGACGGATTCTACCAACGATTCGGGTACTGTCAACTTATAAATGGAGCACATTTTGAACACTTGATTAAGTAATCATTATATTAAAAATGTTGTAATCTTATAATTGTTACGTTTTAATGTAATTGAAAATAGTTTATTGAGACAGTTGGTTGCCCGACATCTGTTTTATTTATTTAAGATCTTCTAGCCTAAATAAATTCATAAGTGTTAGGGGAGAGGGGCCATGAAACGGACACGTAATGAAAGGGACTTAACAATTATTTCGAAAAGTATTCATTGCAAAGTAACGAATATTTGTTCTCCTGTTACGTCTTAAATAACCACCCATCTCGCCTGAGTTCGCTTCATTTGGACTTGTAATTTCAGAGTAAGGGGGCTTATAAATTTTTTGTCGTAAATAGTAAAGAACGCATGTATTTTTTAAAGTGTGTTAAGTAAGTGTTTTATGGTAAATATCGAATAGAGCTAATGTGTACATAAAAAGTATTCATACTTGGCTATCCAGATGTATCATAACAGGTAAATATGTTTAAACTGTCAGTTGGTAAATTAATTTATTATTTTGTGTAAATATTTATGAATGGGACACAATAAAAATTCATTAAAGGGACGTGTCCCTTTCAATATTTAAGTGGCCCTTTCAATACTTAAATAAATACATGATGCAAAAAGATGGCAATGTCTAGCTTCAGATTAAATTTCTTTTTTGTTTTAGTATAAAATGCCTTCAGAAAAGAAGAAAAGAATGCGTGTGGATTCGTCAGTTATAGAAAAAGCTATTAAAGAGGTAATTGAGAGAGGCACATCAGTGAGATCAGTAGCAAAATTTTATAATATTGCGAAGTCACATTTGGCACGATTGGTAAAAAAAGCTAACGAGTCTCCAAATACTTTTATATATAAGCCAAATATTGGAAACAGAAGAGTCTTTACCAAGGACCAAGAAAGTATTTTGTGTGATTATTTAAAAACATCTGCAAAAATGTGTTATGGCTTAACAACGACACAAACACGAGAATTAGCGTACCAATATGCAGTACGATTAGATATTACACCTACCACATGGGACATCACAAAGCAGGCCAGTCCTGATTGGTTAAAAGGTTTTCTGAAACGAAACCATACGTTATCAGTTAGAAAACCGGAATGTACTTCCTTGGCAAGAACAACGAGTTTTAATAAGCATAATGTTGAAAAATTTTTCAATAATTTGGAAAAATGCTTCGAGAAATTCAATTTTTCTCCCCAAATGATTTGGAACGTAGATGAAACAGGTTGTAGTACAGTCACAAATACCCCCAAAATAATTGCACAAGCTGGTGTAAAAAGAGTTGGACAAATCAGTTCTGCGGAACGTGGATCACTAGTTACCATGTTAGCTTTTGTAAATGCTGCAGGAGGTACCATTCCTCCTCTTTTCATATTTCCGCGCGTCTACTTTAAAGAACTTGCTTGAAAATGGACCCACTGGTGCTCTAGGACAAGCAAATATTTCTGGATGGATAACGGAAGATTGCTTTTTAAATTCTCTTAAACATTTCATTCAACAAGTGAAACCTTCTGCTGAGTCTCCTGCTTTTATAATTTGTGATAATCATAAAACTCACATAACGATAAACATAGTGTTATATGCGCGAACAAACCACATTATCATCCATACTTTTTCAGCACACTGTGCACTATGCAACTGTTTAACATGTTAAACATTCAATAAAATAATTAATAAATGAACATGTCCCTTTTATTAATGCAGACGTCTCTTTCAATACCACCTATTTATGAATGGGACAAAACGCATTCAAAATTCAAAATAATAAATTCCCATTTTAAAATCTTTTAAGAACTTATTCGCCACAAAAGTTTAGTTTTTGATTAAACATAGTTTCGATTTGTACCAAAACCATCAAATTAAATCATTTTATTTACTTGTAACCATGCTTTGAAGTGAAATGTCCCTTTCATACCACCTCTCCCCTACATATGGTTGAACTCGTATTGAAGAGAACATTCCAAAAATCACTGAATATACAGGGTGATGTATTTAAAAAACCAAATTGACTAATAATATCAAAAACGGCAAATCTTGCAACATTGCAAATGTCAAATCTGGAATCTCCGTATTCCAAATTTTGTAGAATTCGGACCAGCAATTTACGAGATAATTGGCCGTTTGCAGACTTTTGGTCCACTCTGTATACACTATTCTACCTATATTATTTAAATGATTTGTACCAATAGTTTGTAATTGTAGTAATTACAAAACCAATTATATGAGAGAAGTGTTCCGTAAACTTGAACCATTTTGCTCTTGTAACTGTCTACACATGTTTTGCAAATGTTTTTAATCATTTGCTAAATTGTATCATCTAATTAAATAGAATCTTTCTTCAGTTTGGTTTTAGAGGAGTAATTTTTAGATTTTTGCATTAAAAGATTTCTATCTTACTTACTTTGATAAAGTGCTACAGTAATTGATAAGATTTATAAAGAGCACCATTACGTTAGAAAATATATCAAAATTTCATGATCGTTACTGATAGCTTTTACTCTTACTTCACCTAAAGTAAAAAAATCAATATTTGACCATCCATTAACACTTTCAATACGTAAATATTGAAACTACCGTTGTATTCGAAAAGAAAATATTGTCCTAAATCGTATCATTTCCTTTTCTCCAATGAAGTCTCCGGATAATGGTAACCTTGTCAATATTTAAAATTTGTTTTAATTACATTTCACAAAAAAGTACTAAGTAAATATTGAATTTTTAATAAAGCAATATGCTTATATTAATATAAAAATGTCATAAGCGTATTAAACTAAATCTCGCTATATAGACGGATGTGATAAGGCATACATAAAAAGAATGAAAAATAAATTTTTAACATGTAAAATTATCAATCTACCATTACAATGAAATAAAATTCAAAATCACCTTGTATTATAGTACGTATTAGACAGATCCAACTGACTAAATTGTAATCGTTTCTGTAAATAATCTTAAAGAGCTATTAAAGCGTAAACATTACTTACACACTAAAGTAATACGTATAACTGTTTAACTTATTAAAAAAGAAATCAATAAAACATAATATCCGTGAAAAAAAACCATTAACATCAAAATTTATTTAAAAATTAAATTGTTTTTGAAACAACTCAAATATCTCTTATTAGAAGATAATTTATTTTTAATTTTATCACCCAAATACATAGTAACGGAAAACATATTACAAAAATTGAGTTCATAAAAGTCAAAATTTAAATAAAAAAGCCTTATTTTTTGTATATATTACAAAACTATGTTTGAAAAAAAAAAGGATATCTGTTAAATGGTCCAAATTAAAAAGGAAGTAGCGGACGCTACTCATAACAAAATCGCAATCTTTGTAGCGCAGCTTTTTAATTTTATCAGGAAGCGGTTGAAATATACAGGGTGACCAAACAAAAACGAAACAGAGCCATTATCAGGAACTGCGTCAACATTTTAGAAAAACACAGAGACCCGTCGATTTTTGATCAAAGGGGGACACTTTTTTCCGGTATTTTCGACTTCGCTGCTTACACCTCCAAGCGAGGGTAACAATGGCCCCAAAATATTTAAATAGCATCAGGAGTCGAGTAATGAATTATTTTAAAGCCCTTTCAATTCTCTTTACAACAGTCTTTAAATTTTAAAATTCGGCCTAATACTTTCTAATAAATTACATTTTTAAGTTTAAATTATGTTTAGTTGTTTACTTACTTCTTAATTAAATTAAATGTTCAAATTGATGACCACCCGCGTCCATACAATAATAAAGATTTTGTTCGAAACGTTCTCGCACATTCCGAAGAATTTCCGGAGTTTTTCGATGGCACTCCTCTACAATTCTTTTACGCAAATTTACTAAAGAGGCTGGTTGTGTTTTGTAGATTTTACTTTTGAGGCATCCCCACAAAAAAAATCAAGGGGCGACAAATCTGGTGACAGTGGAGGCCATTCAATGCTACTCTTCTCCCAATCCAGTGCCATGGAAAATGTTGGTCCCGATACTGATGAACAATCAAAGCATAATGCGAAGGAGCACCGTCCTGTTAAAATATTAAATGATCTTCACTACACTTGCAAACGGCGGTCATAATCATCCTCATTAAGTTCCTGCACTAAATGTATTTTATACGGATGGAATTTGTTCTTCTTCACAATGGTTTAAATGATAGTTCGATTGATCCCAGACACAGATGCTTAAAGTAGGATGTAGATGAACATGACCCAAAACTGCAACTTCACAAGCTGTATCAACTGCAGACGATCTATTTTCTCGTTTTTTATTAACTACATTTCCAGTCTCTTGAAATTTTTTCACTAACTCAAGAACATACTTCCTACTGACCTGTTTATCTTGATATATTTCAATAAATAACTGAGCTGTTACATTTGCACACTTATTCTTCATAAAATAAAGCGAAATAATATCTACCCTTTCCGCAATGGAATAAACCATGGTATTTAATTTTCAAAAACACCCACTCAACGAAACATGTGTCATTTTTACTATTTTGAAAAAAAATGAAAAATAAATCAAATTTTAAAAACTTATTAAAAACTAAAGAAGTACATAATTCAAATTTTAAAATGTAATTTTAAAGTATCAGGCCGAATTTTAAAATTTATAGACTATTATAAAGAGAACAGAAAGGACTTTAAAATGATGCCTTACTCGACCCCTAATGCCATTTAAATATTTTGCGGTGATTTTTACCCTCGCTTGGAGGTATAAGCAGCGAAGTAGAAAATACCGGAAAAAAGTGTCCCCCGTTGATCAAAAATTGAAGTCTCTGCGTTCTTTTAAAACGTAGGCGCAGTTCCTGAATGGCTCTGTTTCATTTTCGTTTGGCTACCCTGTATATAAACGCAGAGGAATAAGACGGTAAGATGTCGTGAAAATATTAAAGTCGCTATATGCAACGACAGCGAACGCTACACATAACGTAATAATCGCAGATCTTCGTAGAAGCACCTTTTTTATTTTATCAGCAAGAGGTTGAAATATGTATAAACGCACAGCAATAAGACGATAAGATGTCGTGGAAATAATAAAGTCGCTAGATGCAACGTCAGAGGACGCTGCACATAACGTAATAATCGCAGCTTCTCGTAGATGCAAATTTTTTATTTTATCAGCAAGAGGTTGAAATATGTATAAACGCAGAGCAATATCACGATAAAATGTCGCGAAAATAATAAAGTCGCTATATAAAACTTCAGCGGACACCACTCATAACGTAATAATCGCAGATCCTCGTAGATGCACCTCTTTAATTTATCAGGAAGTGATCGAAATATTATTGTAAATACGATGAATCCATAATTACGACCATGGACTCTGATAAAACCTTCAATTTTTAAATTTATTTCGAGACCAAGATCAAACGTAGAGCAATAAGACGATAAGATGTGGAAATAATAAAGTCGCTATATGCAACATCAGCGGACGCTGCACATAACGTAATAATCGCAGCTTCTCGTACATGCAACTTTTTAGTTTTATCAGCAAGAGGTTGAAATATGTATAAACGCAGAGCAATAAGACGATAAGATGTCGTGGAAATAATAAAGTCGCTATATGCAACGTCAGAGGACGCTGCACATAACGTAATAATCGCAGCTTCTCGTAGATGCAACTTTTTAGTTTTATCAGCAAGAGGTTGAAATATGTATAAACGCAGAGCAATAAGACGATAAGATGTCGTGGAAATAATAAAGTCGCAATATGCCACGTCAGAGGACGCTACACAACGTAATAATCGCAGCTTCTCGTAGATGCAGCTTCTTAATTTTATCAGCAAGAGGTTGAAATATGTATAAACGCAGAGCAATAAGACGATAAGATGTCGTGGAAATAATAAAGTCGCTATATGCAACGTCAGAGGACGCTGCACATAACGTAGTAATCGCAGCTTCACGTAGATGCAAATTTTTAATTTTATCAGCAAGAGGTTGAAATATGTCTAAACGCAGAGCAATAAGACGATAAGATGTCGTGGAAATAATAAAGTCGCTATATGCAACGTCAGAGGACTTTTTAATTTTATCAGCAAGAGGTTGAAATATGTATAAACGCAGAGCAATAAGACGATAAGATGTCGTGGAAATAATAAAGTCGCTAGATGCAACGTCAGAGGACGCTGCACATAACGTAATAATCGCAGCTTCTCGTAGATGCAAATTTTTTATTTTATCAGCAAGAGGTTGAAATATGTATAAACGCAGAGCAATAAGACGATAAGATGTCGTGGAAATAATAAAGTCGCTATATGCAACGTCAGAGGACGCTGCACATAACGTAATAATCGCAGCTTCTCGTAGATGCAACTTTTTAATTTTATCAGCAAGAGGTTTAAATATGTATAAACGCATAGCAATAAGACGATAAGATGTCGTGGAAATAATAAAGTCGCAATATGCAACGTCAGAGGACGCTACACATAACGTAATAATAGCAGCTTCTCGTAGATGCAACTTTTTAATTTTACCAGCAAGAGGTTGAAATATGTATAAAAGCAGAGCAATAAGACGATAAGATGTCGTGGAAATAATAAAGTCGCTATATGCAACGTCAGAGGACGCTACACATAACGTAATAATCGCAGCTTCTCGTAGATGCAACTTTTTACTTTTATCAGCAAGAGGTTGAAATATGTATAAACGCAGAGCAATAAGACGATAAGATGTGGAAATAATAAAGTCGCTATATGCAACATCAGAGGACGCTGCACATAACGTAATAATCGCAGCTTCTCGTAGATGCAAATTTTTAATTTTATCAGCAAGAGGTTGGTTGAAATATGTATAAACGCAGAGCAATAAGACGATAAGATGTCGTGGAAATAATAAAGTCGCTATATGCAACGTCAGAGGACGCTACACATAACGTAATAATCGCAGATCTTCGTAGAAGCAGCTTTTAATTTTATCAGAAAGATGTTGAAATATATATAAACGCAGAGCAATAAGACTATAAGATGTGGAAATAATAAAGTCGCAATATGCAACATCAGAGGACGCTACACATAACGTAATAATAGCAGATCTTCGTAGAAGCACCTTTTTTATTTTATCAGCAAGAGGTTGAAATATGTATAAACGCAGAGCAATAAGACGATAAGATGTCGTGGAAATAATAAAGTCGCTATATGCAACGTCAGCGGACGCTACACATAACGTAATAATCGCAGATCTTCGTAGAAGCAGCTTTTTTATTTTATCAGCAAGAGGTTGAAATATGTATACGGGGTGTTATTGAAATACACGTACATATTAAAATGGGGAATAGTATGTAATGACCAAAAACGATTGGCACCAATTTTAACTTCAAATTCTAAAATTTAAATATTGGGGAAGAGTCCCCTTTTCCGACCTACTAGTTTCCATATTTAAAGAAGTAAAATAAATCGAAATTGAACTTACCCATAAAAATTGCACTGTTGCCGTAGCAAAACCAATTAATTCAAAATAAAGTTTATTACAGTAATTGTTCAAAATGCCGTCCATTATTATTTACACACACTTGCAATCGTCTTTCCAAAGAACTTTGAACATTAGAAATTAGTCTTGGATTTTGTCGTAGTTCCTCGGCTACCGCATTAACTTTATTGGTTAATTGTTCAACACTATTAATAGGTTCATTATAAACCAGTTGTTTCATGTGACCCCACAAAAAGAAATCGAATGGATTTAAATCCGGAGATCTCGGAGGCCACTTAGTAGGTCCATTTCTGCCTATCCACTTTTGAGGAAATCTAATGTTCAAAAACTGCCGTACGTTTAAATCAAAGTGAGGAGGAGCGCCATCTAGTAGGTACCACATCCTTTGCCTTAATTGTAACGGTATCTCTTCTAGGAGTACTGGCAAAATATCTTCTAAAAAGTGGAGATATCCTGGCCCATTTAATCTGTTCGGGAGAACATAAGGCCCGATTAAATACTGATCTATTATGCCAGCCCAAACATTTATTGAAAATTTTCTTTGATGCCCAGTTTCCCTAATGGCGTGAGGATTTTCATCACTCCAAATATGCGTATTGTGCATATTGAAGACGCCATCACGAGTGAATGAAGCCTCGTCAGTATACAATAATATTTTTAGAAAATCAGGAATATCAACACATTTTTGAATCATCCATTCACAAAACTCCACTCTCTTTTCTTCATCACCTGGATATAAGGCCTGGACTTTTTGGATGTGATAAGGATGTAAACCTTGTTCTTTAAGTGTCCGCCACACAACAAATGAGGACACTCCAATTTCAAGACCTAGTCTTCTACAACTTAATTGAGGCCGGTTTTCAACAGCTTCCAATATTTCTTCTTCGGCCGCCAATGTTCTTTGTGTTCTTGTTCTCCCTCGATCTGCATTGACACTCTCAAATTTTCCATGGTCTCTTAGATGCTGAACAGTTGAAATAAACGTACGACAGTCCGGAATTCTCCGATTTGGAAACCGTTCGCGATACAGGATTTGTGCTTGCCGAGAATTTTCTCCAGCTGCCCCATAAACCAGCACTATATCGGTTAGTTCAATATTCGTAAATAGTGGCATCGTAAAAAAATATTTAAAAGTAATCGTAACAACACTTTTTACCAACTTGGAAATGACGCGCTCGTGTTAGCCAGATTCGTAAATCAACTAAAATTTTAATAATCTATAGTTTCAAAAATGTATAGTTTAAAAACAATCATTTATCAAATATTCTAGTTTTTTGATAACGAGGGTAGTAAAAACCAGTCTTCGGAAATAGAAATTAATTCGAAAATCTTGGCAACATGGTTATTTCTTACAAGACTAGTTTTCTTATCATCTGACAAAAACTTGCATATTAATTACTGTTGATGTTTAAAATAGGTAAATAAACCTAATTTATATAGGTCATCCTCAACATATCAGTGAAGTACGTTTGTTTTAGAATTAATTTTCAAAAATTAATAACTCCCTTAATAAGGGGTATTTTTAAAAAATAATATTTTTCTACATTCAGTGGGGATCTGCGCAATACCCAGTTTTAATATGTACGTGTATTTCAATAACACCCTGTATACGCAGAGCAATAAGTCGATAAGATGTCGTGGAAATAATAAAGTCGCTATATGCAACGTCAGCGGACGCTGCACATAACGTAATAATCGCAGCTTCTCGTAGATGCAACTTTTTAATTTTATCAGCAAGAGGTTGGTTGAAATATGTATAAACGCAGAGCAATAAGACGATAAGATGTCGTGGAAATAATAATGTCGCTATATGCAACGTCAGAGGACGCTACACATAACGTAATAATCGCAGATCTTCGTAGAAGCAGCTTTT
This sequence comes from Hermaeophaga mercurialis, assembly GCA_951812935.1. Classification (NCBI taxonomy): domain Eukaryota; kingdom Metazoa; phylum Arthropoda; class Insecta; order Coleoptera; family Chrysomelidae; genus Hermaeophaga; species Hermaeophaga mercurialis. The sequence goes on from OX638366.1 coordinate 10,778,224, forward strand.
AATTTTATCAGAAAGATGTTGAAATATATATAAACGCAGAGCAATAAGTCGATAAGATGTCGTGGAAATAATAAAGTCGCTATATGCAACGTCAGCGGACGCTGCACATAACGTAATAATCGCAGCTTCTCGTAGATGCAACTTTTTAATTTTATCAGCAAGAGGTTGGTTGAAATATGTATAAACGCAGAGCAATAAGACGATAAGATGTCGTGGAAATAATAAAGTCGCAATATGCAACGTCAGAGGACGCTACACATAACGTAATAATCGCAGATCTTCGTAGAAGCACCTTTTTTATTTTATCAGCAAGAGGTTGAAATATGTATAAACGCAGAGCAATAAGACGATAAGATGTCGTGGAAATAATAAAGTCGCTAGATGCAACGTCAGAGGACGCTGCACATAACGTAATAATCGCAGCTTCTCGTAGATGCAATTTTTTCATTTTATCAGCAAGAGGTTGAAATATGTATAAACGCAGAGCAATAAGACGATAAGATGTCGTGGAAATAACAAAGTCGCTATATGCAACATCAGAGGACGCTGCACATAACGTAATAATCGCAGCTTCTCGTAGATGCAAATTTTTAATTTTATCAGCAAGAGGTTGGTTGAAATATGTATAAACGCAGAGCAATAAGACGATAAGATGTCGTGGAAATAATAAAGTCGCTATATGCAACGTCAGAGGACGCTACACATAACGTAATAATCGCAGATCTTCGTAGAAGCAGCTTTTAATTTTATCAGAAAGATGTTGAAATATATATAAACGCAGAGCAATAAGACTATAAGATGTGGAAATAATAAAGTCGCAATATGCAACATCAGAGGACGCTACACATAACGTAATAATCGCAGATCTTCGTAGAAGCACCTTTTTTATTTTATCAGCAAGAGGTTGAAATATGTATAAACGCACAGCAATAAGACGATAAGATGTCGTGGAAATAATAAAGTCGCTAGATGCAACGTCAGAGGACGCTGCACATAACGTAATAATCGCAGCTTTTCGTAGATGCAAATTTTTTATTTTATCAGCAAGAGGTTGAAATATGTATAAACGCAGAGCAATAAGACGATAAGATGTCGTGGAAATAATAAAGTCGCTATATGCAACGTCAGCGAACGCTGCACATAACGTAATAATCGCAGCTTCTCGTAGATGCAACTTTTTAATTTTATCAGCAAGAGGTTGAAATATGTATAAACGCATAGCAATAAGACGATAAGATGTCGTGGAAATAATAAAGTCGCAATATGCAACGTCAGAGGACGCTGCACATAACGTAATAATCGCAGATCTTCGTAGAAGCAGCTTTTTAATTTTATCAGAAAGATGTTGAAATATGTATAAACGCAGAGCAATAAGACGATAAGATGTCGTGGAAATAATAAAGTCGCTATATGCAACGTCAGCGGACGCTGCACATAACGTAATAATCGCAGCTTCTCGTAGATGCAACCTTTTAATTTTATCAGCAAGAGGCTGAAATATGTATAAAAGCAGAGCAATAAGACGATAAGATGTAGTGGAAATAATAAAGTCGCTATATGCAACGTCAGAGGACGCTGTACATAACGTAATAATCGCAGCTTCTCGTAGATACGACTTTTTAGTTTTATCAGCAAGAGGTTGAAATATGTATAAACGCAGAGCAATAGGACCATAAGATGTCGTGGAAATAATAAAGTCGCTATATGCAACGTCAGAGGACGCTGCACATAACGTAATAATCGAAGCTTATCGTAGATGCAATTTTTAATTTTATCAGCAAGAGGTTGAAATATGTATAAACGCAGAGCAATAAGACGCTAAGATGTCGTGGAAATAATAAAGTCGCTATATGCAACGTCAGAGGACGCTACACATAACGTAATAATCGCAGCTTCTCGTAGATGCAACTTTTTACTTTTACCAGCAAGAGGTTGAAATATGTATAAAAGCAGAGCAATAAGACGATAAGATGTCGTGGAAATAATAAAGTCGCAATATGCCACGTCAGAGGACGCTACACAACGTAATAATCGCAGCTTCTCGTAGATGCAGCTTCTTAATTTTATCAGCAAGAGGTTGAAATATGTATAAACGCAGAGCAATAAGACGATAAGATGTCGTGGAAATAATAAAGTCGCTATATGCAACGTCAGCGGACGCTACACATAACGTAATAATCGCAGATCTTCGTAGAAGCAGCTTTTTTATTTTATCAGCAAGAGGTTGAAATATGTATATACGCAGAGCAATAAGTCGATAAGATGTCGTGGAAATAATAAAGTCGCTATATGCAACGTCAGCGGACACTACATATAACGTAATAATCGTAGCTTCTCGTAGATGCAACTTTTTAATTTTACCAGCAAGAGGTTGAAATATGTATAAAAGCAGAGCAATAAGACGATAAGATGTAGTGGAAATAATAAAGTCGCTATATGCAACGTCAGCGGACACTACATATAACGTAATAATCGTAGCTTCTCGTAGATGCAACTTTTTAATTTTACCAGCAAGAGGTTGAAATATGTATAAAAGCAGAGCAATAAGACGATAAGATGTCGTGGAAATAATAAAGTCGCTATATGCAACGTCAGCGGACGCTACACATAACGTAATAATCGCAGATCTTCGTAGAAGCAGCTTTTTTATTTTATCAGCAAGAGGTTGAAATATGTATATACGCAGAGCAATAAGTCGATAAGATGTCGTGGAAATAATAAAGTCGCTATATGCAACGTCAGCGGACGCTGCACATAACGTAATAATCGCAGCTTCTCGTAGATGCAACTTTTTAATTTTATCAGCAAGAGGTTGGTTGAAATATGTATAAACGCAGAGCAATAAGACGATAAGATGTCGTGGAAATAATAATGTCGCTATATGCAACGTCAGAGGACGCTACACATAACGTAATAATCGCAGATCTTCGTAGAAGCAGCTTTTAATTTTATCAGAAAGATGTTGAAATATATATAAACGCAGAGCAATAAGTCGATAAGATGTCGTGGAAATAATAAAGTCGCTATATGCAACGTCAGCGGACGCTGCACATAACGTAATAATCGCAGCTTCTCGTAGATGCAACTTTTTAATTTTATCAGCAAGAGGTAGGTTGAAATATGTATAAACGCAGAGCAATAAGACGATAAGATGTCGTGGAAATAATAAAGTCGCAATATGCAACGTCAGAGGACGCTACACATAACGTAATAATCGCAGATCTTCGTAGAAGCACCTTTTTTATTTTATCAGCAAGAGGTTGAAATATGTATAAACGCAGAGCAATAAGACGATAAGATGTCGTGGAAATAATAAAGTCGCTAGATGCAACGTCAGAGGACGCTGCACATAACGTAATAATCGCAGCTTCTCGTAGATGCAATTTTTTCATTTTATCAGCAAGAGGTTGAAATATGTATAAACGCAGAGCAATAAGACGATAAGATGTCGTGGAAATAACAAAGTCGCTATATGCAACATCAGAGGACGCTGCACATAACGTAATAATCGCAGCTTCTCGTAGATGCAAATTTTTAATTTTATCAGCAAGAGGTTGGTTGAAATATGTATAAACGCAGAGCAATAAGACGATAAGATGTCGTGGAAATAATAAAGTCGCTATATGCAACGTCAGAGGACGCTACACATAACGTAATAATCGCAGATCTTCGTAGAAGCAGTTTTAATTTTATCAGAAAGATGTTGAAATATATATAAACGCAGAGCAATAAGACTATAAGATGTGGAAATAATAAAGTCGCAATATGCAACATCAGAGGACGCTACACATAACGTAATAATCGCAGATCTTCGTAGAAGCACCTTTTTTATTTTATCAGCAAGAGGTTGAAATATGTATAAACGCACAGCAATAAGACGATAAGATGTCGTGGAAATAATAAAGTCGCTAGATGCAACGTCAGAGGACGCTGCACATAACGTAATAATCGCAGCTTCTCGTAGATGCAAATTTTTTATTTTATCAGCAAGAGGTTGAAATATGTATAAACGCAGAGCAATAAGACGATAAGATGTCGTGGAAATAATAAAGTCGCTATATGCAACGTCAGCGAACGCTGCACATAACGTAATAATCGCAGCTTCTCGTAGATGCAACTTTTTTATTTTATCAGCAAGAGGTTGAAATATGTATAAACGCATAGCAATAAGACGATAAGATGTCGTGGAAATAATAAAGTCGCAATATGCAACGTCAGAGGACGCTGCACATAACGTAATAATCGCAGATCTTCGTAGAAGCAGCTTTTTAATTTTATCAGAAAGATGTTGAAATATGTATAAACGCAGAGCAATAAGACGATAAGATGTCGTGGAAATAATAAAGTCGCTATATGCAACGTCAGCGGACGCTGCACATAACGTAATAATCGCAGCTTCTCGTAGATGCAACCTTTTAATTTTATCAGCAAGAGGCTGAAATATGTATAAAAGCAGAGCAATAAGACGATAAGATGTAGTGGAAATAATAAAGTCGCTATATGCAACGTCAGAGGACGCTGTACATAACGTAATAATCGCAGCTTCTCGTAGATACGACTTTTTAGTTTTATCAGCAAGAGGTTGAAATATGTATAAACGCAGAGCAATAGGACCATAAGATGTCGTGGAAATAATAAAGTCGCTATATGCAACGTCAGAGGACGCTGCACATAACGTAATAATCGAAGCTTATCGTAGATGCAATTTTTAATTTTATCAGCAAGAGGTTGAAATATGTATAAACGCAGAGCAATAAGACGCTAAGATGTCGTGGAAATAATAAAGTCGCTATATGCAACGTCAGAGGACGCTACACATAACGTAATAATCGCAGCTTCTCGTAGATGCAACTTTTTACTTTTACCAGCAAGAGGTTGAAATATGTATAAAAGCAGAGCAATAAGACGATAAGATGTCGTGGAAATAATAAAGTCGCAATATGCCACGTCAGAGGACGCTACACAACGTAATAATCGCAGCTTCTCGTAGATGCAGCTTCTTAATTTTATCAGCAAGAGGTTGAAATATGTATATACGCAGAGCAATAAGTCGATAAGATGTCGTGGAAATAATAAAGTCGCTATATGCAACGTCAGCGGACGCTGCACATAACGTAATAATCGCAGCTTCTCGTAGATGCAACTTTTTAATTTTATCAGCAAGAGGTTGGTTGAAATATGTATAAACGCAGAGCAATAAGACGATAAGATGTCGTGGAAATAATAATGTCGCTATATGCAACGTCAGAGGACGCTACACATAACGTAATAATCGCAGATCTTCGTAGAAGCAGCTTTTAATTTTATCAGAAAGATGTTGAAATATATATAAACGCAGAGCAATAAGTCGATAAGATGTCGTGGAAATAATAAAGTCGCTATATGCAACGTCAGCGGACGCTGCACATAACGTAATAATCGCAGCTTCTCGTAGATGCAACTTTTTAATTTTATCAGCAAGAGGTTGGTTGAAATATGTATAAACGCAGAGCAATAAGACGATAAGATGTCGTGGAAATAATAAAGTCGCAATATGCAACGTCAGAGGACGCTACACATAACGTAATAATCGCAGATCTTCGTAGAAGCACCTTTTTTATTTTATCAGCAAGAGGTTGAAATATGTATAAACGCAGAGCAATAAGACGATAAGATGTCGTGGAAATAATAAAGTCGCTAGATGCAACGTCAGAGGACGCTGCACATAACGTAATAATCGCAGCTTCTCGTAGATGCAATTTTTTCATTTTATCAGCAAGAGGTTGAAATATGTATAAACGCAGAGCAATAAGACGATAAGATGTCGTGGAAATAACAAAGTCGCTATATGCAACATCAGAGGACGCTGCACATAACGTAATAATCGCAGCTTCTCGTAGATGCAAATTTTTAATTTTATCAGCAAGAGGTTGGTTGAAATATGTATAAACGCAGAGCAATAAGACGATAAGATGTCGTGGAAATAATAAAGTCGCTATATGCAACGTCAGAGGACGCTACACATAACGTAATAATCGCAGATCTTCGTAGAAGCAGCTTTTAATTTTATCAGAAAGATGTTGAAATATATATAAACGCAGAGCAATAAGACTATAAGATGTGGAAATAATAAAGTCGCAATATGCAACATCAGAGGACGCTACACATAACGTAATAATCGCAGATCTTCGTAGAAGCACCTTTTTTATTTTATCAGCAAGAGGTTGAAATATGTATAAACGCACAGCAATAAGACGATAAGATGTCGTGGAAATAATAAAGTCGCTAGATGCAACGTCAGAGGACGCTGCACATAACGTAATAATCGCAGCTTCTCGTAGATGCAAATTTTTTATTTTATCAGCAAGAGGTTGAAATATGTATAAACGCAGAGCAATAAGACGATAAGATGTCGTGGAAATAATAAAGTCGCTATATGCAACGTCAGCGAACGCTGCACATAACGTAATAATCGCAGCTTCTCGTAGATGCAACTTTTTTATTTTATCAGCAAGAGGTTGAAATATGTATAAACGCATAGCAATAAGACGATAAGATGTCGTGGAAATAATAAAGTCGCAATATGCAACGTCAGAGGACGCTGCACATAACGTAATAATCGCAGATCTTCGTAGAAGCAGCTTTTTAATTTTATCAGAAAGATGTTGAAATATGTATAAACGCAGAGCAATAAGACGATAAGATGTCGTGGAAATAATAAAGTCGCTATATGCAACGTCAGCGGACGCTGCACATAACGTAATAATCGCAGCTTCTCGTAGATGCAACCTTTTAATTTTATCAGCAAGAGGCTGAAATATGTATAAAAGCAGAGCAATAAGACGATAAGATGTAGTGGAAATAATAAAGTCGCTATATGCAACGTCAGAGGACGCTGTACATAACGTAATAATCGCAGCTTCTCGTAGATACGACTTTTTAGTTTTATCAGCAAGAGGTTGAAATATGTATAAACGCAGAGCAATAGGACCATAAGATGTCGTGGAAATAATAAAGTCGCTATATGCAACGTCAGAGGACGCTGCACATAACGTAATAATCGAAGCTTATCGTAGATGCAATTTTTAATTTTATCAGCAAGAGGTTGAAATATGTATAAACGCAGAGCAATAAGACGCTAAGATGTCGTGGAAATAATAAAGTCGCTATATGCAACGTCAGAGGACGCTACACATAACGTAATAATCGCAGCTTCTCGTAGATGCAACTTTTTACTTTTACCAGCAAGAGGTTGAAATATGTATAAAAGCAGAGCAATAAGACGATAAGATGTCGTGGAAATAATAAAGTCGCAATATGCCACGTCAGAGGACGCTACACAACGTAATAATCGCAGCTTCTCGTAGATGCAGCTTCTTAATTTTATCAGCAAGAGGTTGAAATATGTATAAACGCAGAGCAATAAGACGATAAGATGTCGTGGAAATAATAAAGTCGCTATATGCAACGTCAGCGGACGCTACACATAACGTAATAATCGCAGATCTTCGTAGAAGCAGCTTTTTTATTTTATCAGCAAGAGGTTGAAATATGTATATACGCAGAGCAATAAGTCGATAAGATGTCGTGGAAATAATAAAGTCGCTATATGCAACGTCAGCGGACACTACATATAACGTAATAATCGTAGCTTCTCGTAGATGCAACTTTTTAATTTTACCAGCAAGAGGTTGAAATATGTATAAAAGCAGAGCAATAAGACGATAAGATGTAGTGGAAATAATAAAGTCGCTATATGCAACGTCAGCGGACACTACATATAACGTAATAATCGTAGCTTCTCGTAGATGCAACTTTTTAATTTTACCAGCAAGAGGTTGAAATATGTATAAAAGCAGAGCAATAAGACGATAAGATGTCGTGGAAATAATAAAGTCGCTATACGCAACGTCAGCGGACGCTACACATAACGTAATAATCGCAGATCTTCGTAGAAGCAGCTTTTTTATTTTATCAGCAAGAGGTTGAAATATGTATATACGCAGAGCAATAAGTCGATAAGATGTCGTGGAAATAATAAAGTCGCTATATGCAACGTCAGCGGACGCTGCACATAACGTAATAATCGCAGCTTCTCGTGGATGCAACTTTTTAATTTTATCAGCAAGAGGTTGGTTGAAATATGTATAAACGCAGAGCAATAAGACGATAAGATGTCGTGGAAATAATAAAGTCGCTATATGCAACGTCAGAGGACGCTACACATAACGTAATAATCGCAGATCTTCGTAGAAGCAGCTTTTAATTTTATCAGAAAGATGTTGAAATATATATAAACGCAGAGCAATAAGACTATAAGATGTGGAAATAATAAAGTCGCAATATGCAACGTCAGAAGACGCTACACATAACGTAATAATCGCAGATCTTCGTAGAAGCACCTTTTTTATTTTATCAGCAAGAGGTTGAAATATGTATACACGCAGAGCAATAAGACGATAAGATGTCGTGGAAATAATAAAGTCGCTAGATGCAACGTCAGAGGACGCTGCACATAACGTAATAATCGCAGATCTTCGTAGAAGCAGCTTTTTAATTTTATCAGAAAGATGTTGAAATATGTATAAACGCAGAGCAATAAGACAATAAGATGTCGTGGAAATAATAAAGTCGCAATATGCAACGTCAGAGAACGCTGTACATAACGTAATAATAGCAGCTTCTCGTAGATGCAACTTTTTAGTCTTATCAGCAAGAGGTTGAAATATGTACAAACGCAGAGCAATAAGACCATAAGATGTCGTGGAAATAATAAAGTCGCTATACGCAACGTCAGAGGACGCTGCACATAACGTAATAATCGCAGCTTCTCGTAGATGCAAATTTTTAATTTTATCAGCAAGAGGTTGAAATATGTCTAAACGCAGAGCAATAAGACGATAAGATGTCGTGGAAATAATAAAGTCGCTATATGCAACGTCAGAGGACGCTGCACATAACGTAATAATCGCAGCTTCTCGTAGATGAAACTTTTTAATTTTATCAGCAAGAGGTTGAAATATGTATAAACGCAGAGCAATAACACGATAAGATGTCGTGGAAATAATAAAGTCGCTATATGCAACGTCCGCGGACGCTGCACATAACGTAATAATCGCAGCTTCTCGTAGATGCAACTTTTTAGTTTTATCAGCAAGAGGTTGAAATATGTATAAACGCAGAGCAATAAGACGATAAGATGTCGTGGAAATAATATAGTCGCTATATGCAACGTCAGAGGACGCTGCACATAACGTAATAATCGCAGCTTCTCGTAGATGCAACTTTTTAATTTTATCAGCAAGAGGTTGAAATATGTATAAACGCAGAGCAATAAGACGATAAGATGTCGTGGAAATAATAAAGTCGCTATATGCAACGTCAGAGAACGCTGTACATAACGTAATAATCGCAGCTTCTCGTAGATGCAACTTTTTAGTCTTATCAGCAAGAGGTTGAAATATGTATAAACGCAGAGCAATAAGACCATAAGATGTCGTGGAAATAATAAAGTCGCTATATGCAACGTCAGAGGACGCTGCACATAACGTAATAATCGCAGATCTTCGTAGAAGCAGCTTTTTAATTTGATCAGAAAGATGTTGAAATATATATAAACGCAGAGGAATAACACGGTAAGATGTCGTGGAAATAATAAAGTCGCTATATGCAACGTAAGCGGACGCTGCACATAACGTAATAATCGCAGCTTCTCGTAGATGCAACTTTTTAATTTTATCAGCAAGAGGTTGAAATATGTATAAACGCAGAGCAATAAGACAATAAGATGTCGTGGAAATAATAAAGTCGCAATATGCAACGTCAGAGAACGCTGTACATAACGTAATAATAGCAGCTTCTCGTAGATGCAACTTTTTAGTCTTATCAGCAAGAGGTTGAAATATGTATAAACGCAGAGCAATAAGACCATAAGATGTCGTGGAAATAATAAAGTCGCTATACGCAACGTCAGAGGACGCTGCACATAACGTAATAATCGCAGCTTCTCGTAGATGCAAATTTTTAATTTTATCAGCAAGAGGTTGAAATATGTATAAACGCAGAGCAATAAGACCATAAGATGTCGTGGAAATAATAAAGTCGCTATACGCAACGTCAGAGGACGCTGCACATAACGTAATAATCGCAGCTTCTCGTAGATGCAACTTTTTAGTTTTATCAGCAAGAGGTTGAAATATGTATAAACGCAGAGCAATAAGACGATAAGATGTCGTGGAAATAATAAAGTCGCTATATGCAACGTCAGAGGACGCTGCACATAACGTAATAATCGCAGCTTCTCGTAGATACGACTTTTTAGTTTTATCAGCAAGAGGTTGAAATATGTATAAACGCAGAGCAATAGGACCATAAGATGTCGTGGAAATAATAAAGTCGCTATACGCAACGTCAGAGGACGCTGCACATAACGTAATAATCGCAGCTTATCGTAGATGCAACTTTTTAATTTTATCAGCAAGAGGTTGAAATATGTATAAACGCAGAGCAATAAGACGATAAGATATCGTGGAAATAATAAAGTCGCTATATGCAACGTCAGCGAACGCTGCACATAACGTAATAATCGCAGCTTCTCGTAGATGCAACTTTTTAATTTTATCAGCAAGAGGTTGAAATATTTATAAACGCATAGCAATAAGACGATAAGATGTCGTGGAAATAATAAAGTCGCAATATGCAACGTCAGAGGACGCTACACATAACGTAATAATCGCAGATCTTCGTAGAAGCAGCTTTTTAATTTTATCAGAAAGATGTTGAAATATATATAAACGCAGAGCAATAAGACTATAAGATGTCGTGGAAATAATAAAGTCGCAATATGCAACGTCAGAGGACGCTACACATAACGTAATAATCGCAATCTTCGTAGAAGCAGCTTTTTTATTTTATCAGCAAGAGGTTGAAATATGTATAACCGCAGAGCAATAAGACCATAAGATGTCGTGGAAATAATAAAGTCGCTATACGCAACGTCAGAGGACGCTGCACATAACGTAATAATCGCAGCTTATCGTAGATGCAACTTTTTAATTTTATCAGCAAGAGGTTGAAATATGTATAAACGCAGAGCAATAAGACGATAAGATGTCGTGGAAATGATAAAGTCGCTAGATGCAACGTCAGAGGACGCTGCACATAACGTAATAATCGCAGATCTTCGTAGAAGCAGCTTTTAATTTTATCAGCAAGAGGCTGAAATATGTATAAACGCAGAGCAATAAGACGATAAGATGTCGTGGAAATAATAAAGTCGCTATATGCAACATCAGAGGACGCTGCACATAACGTAATAATCGCAGCTTCTCGTAGATGCAAATTTTTAATTTTATCAGCAAGAGGTTGAAATATGTATAAACGCAGAGAAATAAGTCGATAAGATGTCGTGGAAATAATAAAGTCGCTATATGCAACGTAAGCGCTGCACATAACGTAATAATCGCAGCTTCTCGTAGATGCAACTTTTTAATTTTATCAGCCAGAGGTTGGTTGAAATATGTATAAACGCAGAGCAATAAGACGATAAGATGTCGTGGAAATAATAAAGTCGCTAGATGCAACGTCAGAGGACGCTACACATAACGTAATAATCGCAACTTCTCGTAGATGCAAGTTTTTTATTTTATCAGCAAGAGGTTGAAATATGTATAAACGCAGAGCAATAAGACGATAAGATGTCGTGGAAATAATAAAGTCGCTAGATGCAACGTCAGAAGACGCTACACATAACGTAATAATCGCAGCTTCTCGTAGATGCAACTTTTTAATTTTATCAGCAAGAGGTTGAAATATTTATAAACGCATAGCAATAAGACGATAAGATGTCGTGGAAATAATAAAGTCGCAATATGCAACGTCAGAGGACGCTACACATAACGTAATAATCGCAGATCTTCGTAGAAGCAGCTTTTTAATTTTATCAGAAAGATGTTGAAATATATATAAACGCAGAGCAATAAGACTATAAGATGTCGTGGAAATAATAAAGTCGCAATATGCAACGTCAGAGGACGCTACACATAACGTAATAATCGCAATCTTCGTAGAAGCAGCTTTTTTATTTTATCAGCAAGAGGTTGAAATATGTATAACCGCAGAGCAATAAGACCATAAGATGTCGTGGAAATAATAAAGTCGCTATACGCAACGTCAGAGGACGCTGCACATAACGTAATAATCGCAGCTTATCGTAGATGCAACTTTTTAATTTTATCAGCAAGAGGTTGAAATATGTATAAACGCAGAGCACTAAGACGATAAGATGTCGTGGAAATAATAAAGTCGTTATATGCAACGTCAGCGGACGCTACTCATAACGTAATAATCGCAGATCTTCGTAGAAACAGCTTTTTTATTTTATCAGCAAGAGGTTCAAATATGTATAAACAACGCAGAGCACTAAGACGATAAGATGTCGTGGAAATAATAAAGTCGTTATATGCAACGTCAGCGGACGCTACTCATAACGTAATAATCGCAGATCTTCGTAGAAACAGCTTTTTTATTTTATCAGCAAGAGGTTGAAATATGTATAAACGCAGAGCAATAAGACGATAAGATGTGGAAATAATAAAGTCGCAATATGCAACGTCAGAGGACGCTGTACATAACGTAATAATCGCCGCTTCTCGTAGATGCAACTTTTTAGTTTTATCAGCAAGTGAGGGCAATAAGCCGTTAAAATATCGTGAAAATAATAATGTAGCTATATACAACGTCAACGGGCGCTGCTCATAGCGCAAACATCGCAAATCTTCGTAGATGCAGCTTTTTAATTTTGTCAAGAAGAGGTTGAAATATTACTATAACGCCCATAATTCGGCACAGACGAACGTGAATTGAGATAAATACATTCATTTTTGAAATTAATTTCGTTATCAAGTATAAACGCTGAGCAATAATATGACAAGATATCGTGAGAACAACAAAGTCGTTATTTGGAACATACAAACGTGAATTGAAGTTAATACAAAATTTATGTCGAGACCAAGTATAAACGCAGAACAATAAGTTAAAACGTCGTAAAAATAATAAAGTCGCTACAAGCAACGTCAGCGGAGGCTGCTCATAGTGTAACAATCAGAATTATGGACTTAACACATGTTCTAATATTCAAGAAAATTGACTCCATTAAAAAATTTTATGAGTTAGGAAACCTTTAGAGTTAAAGCTAGCGGTTGTATATCAGATGAACATTCTCAAGAAAATGGTACTCTACAAGTTACGGTCATTAACCCACCTCTCTTTCTTGTAGCAATCAATAAGCCTGTTCAACAACTACAGAGACCTTTAAAAGCGAGACTATATGCAGATAGCCTTCAAGTGTTCATAAGAGGAAAGAACCTAAACGAAATGAAATCGCATCTTCAAAAATTTCTCATAAGCCTAAAAGAAAAATCACGAAACTGGTTTTCGATTCTCTACAAGTAAAACTCATCGCATGTTGTTCTCCAAAAGCTTTCAGCCCTTTGAACCTACACTACTCTTACATAACCGTCAATTTAGAAATACTCCAACTACTCATAGGAATGTAATCTTGACAATACCTTGATATGGACAACACATGTAAAAAAACCTGGGTGATCAATACCTACAACGCCTAAACATCCTAAATGTTGCCGCCAATAAAAACTGTTGTATAAAAGTTTAATTATGTTTCGTTTGGATTACGGCGCCGTTGCATATGACTCTGGCACAACACCAACATAAAATAATTTACAAAGTATAAAAAATACCGCATTCAGAATAATATTTAGAGCATTAACTACGCGAAATTAAACCAAACTTCCAAAGATGTGTGATTCGATATTTACAGTTAAACAGATTCAAACTGACCATAAAAAGTTTACATCTCATAGAAAAACTAACCTGCCTAGGAACTTAAAAGACGATAAAAAGCACTGTTCAAATCTAAAGGTGTTTCTAAAAACAATATATTCAATTTCATTTTAAACTTTTTAAAAAATTTTAAATATGTAAATAATATTGTACTGATATACAGATACGTTTGCTTATAATCATATTGGTTGATGCACCTTCTTTTCAAAATAAAATGTTTTTTGTTTTTCTTTCATTATTATTGGAATTGAAATGTAAAGCAAGACTACATTATAAATGTTATTTTTTAAATTTTGGGTAATGGTGAGTAAGTATATGACAATGAGATACGTTATTATATTTTTAAAACTAAAACAAATAAAAAAAAATTTATTTTCCGATGGATTAATTGATAGAAGCAATTCTGTACTGATGTACTGAATATAAATTTTTGATAATTTGTTTGTATAAATTATTGATATATTTCATACCTAGAAGATACAAATACACTTAATTCGTTTATTCTATCATTTTTGTAAAGGTTGCAAAGTTGTTTTTGACTTCAATATATTACTAGCTAAGCGGTTATATTTCTCTACCGTTTTACCTCTTATCTTTTCTATTTAATTTGCTACATCCATGTTTTAGCTAGTCATCGTCTCCGTCGTTTTTTAATATTTTTTGCTTCTAATACCATCTTAAATATCCAGTGTATTTCGATTCTCAGCAAATGACCACCAATTTAATTTTCTGTTTTCTAATGTTTTATTGATTGATTACTGATCTATTATGTCCTGATTCGCTCACTTCTTGTTCTCATTATGTCTTGCCTACTATTTCCTGAAAATGCATTAACGCAAAATAAACTATTCCTAAAGGGGTCAGAGTAGCGATGCATCCGCTAAAAAAATGCGAAATCAAGTTGCACGCCATCTAGAGATGGAATATTTATGAAATATTTTATGAGAATCATTTGATAATGTAAGCGGATAAGTCAGCCACATTGCACAAAGCCCATAAAAATTCACCATAGAAAAATTAAAATATATCTAGATATTTTCATTCTATTAAATTTAACTATCACAATTTCTTAAATTATCAATTCATGTATTCACATAATAAAAAAGCATATAAATCCTAACTTTAGATAACTAAAATATGTTTTTTGTACCGCATTGCTACTCTAGCCTCCTATTAATGTATACGTATATTTTTTTCATAAAAGTATTCCAATATATTTTCTGCATATTTTCCTAAAAATTTGGCGTTTTTCATATATCTTATATTGTTATATTTTTCTTCAAGCGTTTAATAATACGGTAGATTATATCACGTAACACGTTTTGTAGAAATAGCCTATTATTGTACTAGTACAAAAAAGTAACCATAGCAACGGTTTAAACAAAAGAGATCTATCTAGCCTTGATTATTAGAACTATCATTTTGATATTTTTGTGTTGAATATTTTTCCACTTTACAATATTGTACATTTCAAATCGTTAATGCAACTCTTCAAATCTAAGATTTCCTAGAACACAAAACATTACTATTCGCCGAGGCTGTGCAATATGCGGGGCTTAATAATGTTAGCCTTGTATTCCTAACACAATATATTATATTTTTGATATTTTATTACAAATGAGATGTAAGCCTCATCTATTTTTCTGCATTACAGTCACTACTTTTGAATATACTGATTTTTTTATTGTAAACTAATATTGGTATACTGAAAACACTAAGAGTTGCAATTTTAGTTACATGAAATAAAAGTTAAAAGTTTTAAAAATAGAGATATTGGGTACGTTCCATAAATGTCAAAAAAAATTTGTAAACTGAAATCAAACTGGATTTTTGAATTTTTTAAGCATAGATTTTTCATTGTATCATTTAAAAAAACTCTTTATTGTCATTTTTACGGTTTCTCTTACAGAAGTTCCTAGGATAAGTATAAAGCTTTTGTCCCGTTTAATCAACTCTTATGATTTCTGATATCCCAATGTTAAATAAAAAAGCCGATATAAAAATGCAAAGTGTTATCTAAATTAAAGTGATAGTTTTTCAGTAAACTTAACTTAAAATAAATAGCAGTTATGAGAACTTACATCGAAAACTTGAAAGTAACCAATCAAGAGGCTGTAAGAAACTGAAAATTTTATGAATTCAAATGTTACAATTCTAGTAGATCTGGGATTGTTTTTATATTTCCATGTTGTCCTAATAGTCCATCAACATTTGCTAATTTTCCACGATTCGGAATAGGTGCTCTTTTTGGTAAAAAAAGTAAAACAGAAACTTAGCAAGCTGAAAAAATAGATTTAATTAAAGTATTGAAAAATGTGCAAGATATACTTAAAGTGAATACTAAATTATGTAAGTCCCAAAATGAATCATAAAAAAACTACAAAAACACCTTAATTATTTGTAATTATATTACTCAATTACTGAAAATGTTTTATTGACATTTTATCAACAACAGTTCATTATTTTTATACCAAAATCACTATGCTAATTAAATAATAAAGTTTGCGAGTTTATCGCAAAATATCTCTAAATAGATAGATGTCATTTTAATGTCATATTTAACTTTATTTTCAGTAGATATAGTTATATGTATGTTGATTCTATGGTTTGCTTGAAATACATTTGACCAAATGAATCAGTCGTTTTAATGGTAACTTTCTATTCATATTATTTATCTTATCCATTACACAATTATTTTATTATTTTATTTTCATGGCATTCAAAATAAAATTATTTAACCAGCGCTGTTTTTACTAAACAATATTTTAAATATTACGGATTATGACAATGCTGTACATTACTTTGTGTGTGGTAAACTAAATCCTCGACCTTAACAGATAGTTTTTTTATACTTTTAAGCAAAAATATTATGAACATTTGTTTTGATCAGTGGGCGTGCTTGGATCTCATATCGAATTTACCTTAACAGAATTTTTATATTAAACATTTTATTTGTTTACAACTCTAGTTTATTCAAACGGACTCAAAATAAGAAACAAAACTGCACTGATAAAGCCAAAATATAACATTTTATTTTCAAAAATTCACAAATGTAATATGGGTAATTATTATATTTGACTATGATACAAATATATATTTTTTATCGAAATGTTTTACCTCTTCAAATATACACATATATTAGTAGACTTCAAGTTTACTATATTAAAAAATGCTCAATAAATTACAAAGGTAGATATCGTTCAGTCAATTTTTGGTAAAAATTTAATATAAGTCGCATTATTTTTTTGACATAACTTTTTGCAACACATGATATTTAAAAAAATAGTTATTTTTGCAATAAAAGTGTAAAATAAGGCATTTTTCACAAATTTTGGAATTTGGAAAACTACAAATATTGATAAATATGAATGACATTTCGATTTAATTTATTTGACAATTAGCTAATATTTTATTTAAAATCAAAGCAGCGATTCTGCTAACAACAATTATTTATTGACATATCAGCTTGATAATTTGTTACCAACAATCTCGAGTTCTCTCAGTATCTAGAAAATGAGTCCGAATCTGAAAGTCTTGCATCAGATAATGAAAATTGTGCAACGAAAGCAATTTCGTTAGTAATTCCACAAAAATCACAAATAAAATACGAACAAACTTATCGTTGTTTCAGCAAATGATGCGAGAGCCAAAATGTCAAAAATGAACCGAATGAGAAGATGTTACTAGCTTATTTCGAGAATTTATCTAAAAGTTATAAATCGTGAAGCCTTTGGGCATATCTATTATTCACTGATATGCGCGATGATATCCACAAAGAAAACAGATCTATTAACACTGAAAAGACATGGAGGCTGGCAAAACCATACGGTAGCTGAGTAATACATTGAAACATTCGTAGAAAATATAAAACGAATACCTGAGATAATAGCGTTCAGTATCTAACTCAAATGAATTTGATAATAGATTTTTACTTAGACTTAAAAAAAGTAATTTCTTACTTTAAGCACAACTGCTTGTGGAGTGAGGATCCATAGTTGTAAATCTTCAAATGCAAATACAAGAAAAATCGGGTCCATATAAAGTATCCAAACCTACTTTAATAAACAAGATTTTTGGCATAATTTAAACCTTCAAACCAGTTAAATAGGATATTATTCAGTCAAAGCCGGACTGATCCATTAAATTACTATTTCATAATGTATATTATATCCTACCAGCTTTTATTTAAACCCGAATAACATCAAAAGATGAATTTATGCGAACCGTATTATTCTAGAAAAGTTTTCATCAAACTCAATAAACGTTATAAACGAAATTTAGGCAACTCGTATATAATCATAATCCTATTGTGTCTTAACGGTATTTAGGTATAACAGTAATTTCTCAAAACCGTATTTTATCCAACAAATCAATTTGCCAACAGGACTAGCTAAAGTAGTGACGTCACAACTCATAACACATGTACACCCTGAGTGACATAGGTTAGGACGAACTGTGTGTTTTATTAATACAAAGAAACTCTATTTCATTGAGAATAACTATACAGTTTAAGTACAGAAGCAGTTATTTAGATTGTTCTAAAACAGATTGATGAGTAACTTCTTTATTTAACAATTACAGACGTTAGAAAGAAACTAATCTATGAAATAGGAATAGAAAATTCATTTTTCAAATGAAATTCATTTGCCACATACCAATTTTGATCACTTTAAGATAAAACAATTAAAGTGCGTCCAAGTTAAATATGCAGTATTGGGTGTGTCTAAGCAATCCCGGTGTTACACATGATAATGCGTCTAATGCTAGGCGCTTGTAGTTTTCTGTGTTACCGACCAAAACAAAACTTTTCTAAATAATATTTAACACGCTTTTACAAAATGAACCAAAATTGGGTTGGTCATTGGATGCAAAATTAATTATTGTCAAATGTAATCTAAATTATTTCAGTTGACTTTAACCTAAGTTTTTCATTTTTTCAATTTACCATAAATCAACACAGCATCGCCCTGTATTTTTTGAGGTTTTTTAAAATTATGGCAAAATTTTGACGAAGAAATATAAGGAAGGGCATAAATTACTAAGAAATAGATTATTTACTTGTTAAAAATTTATTAAAACGAAATATTTTTATCATCTGATGAAGATGACTAGTCAGACGAAGAGACAGTGCAAGCCTCAAGTTGTATTTGTATGTTTTCTATCGCATTGTCCAGGGTATACATTTTCTCCTCTTCTTGTGGCGAATGCTGTCGGCCCATTTCTCTTAAGTGACCAAGTTTACCCCATTTTAATCGGATTTAATTCTTAATCTTATGAGTTATATAACTGATCGGGTGTGCATGGACATAATCTTTTGCGGCGGCCCATAACTCTACCTTCAATACGTGTCTATCAATGTCAATTCTTTTTTTCTTGTAGCCATTCCGATATTTGTTGTTTTCGCCAGGCCATTGTTGGTATTTTTTCGTCTTTAACGGAATCGTAGGGTGCATTGTCCATAAAGACTATTGCGCTTGGCTCCAATTTGGGTAAAACACTTTCCATCCATAGTTTAAATCTTTCATGGTCCATTTCTACATGATAACCCCCAGTTTTTTCGATGTAAACAATAATAAATCTCCCTTCCACGAATGCGTTTTCGTTCCCAATATGGGCGACTATAAAACGGCCTCCTTTACCTTGGGTGTCCTTGGATCTGACCGAAAGTCCTTTAAAGGCTTGCCTGGCCGTTAAGATAGTCTTATTCCTCCATATTTGTGTAACAATATGGCCTGCGTCTACCCATGTTTAGTCCAGGGTAGTAAATAGGCCTGCCCTCCTGCCGAAATTTATTTATTTGGTTGATATATCGCCTTCGCCTTAATATTTATATCGGGCCGATTAATAAGTAAAAGTTTTTTACTTCTTTTTTCGTGTTTGAATCCCATTTTTTTGAAAATGTACCATAATGTTGTTTGTCCAATAGGTGGCGGTGTCGTTTTTTTTTGTCTAGCTACCAATACTTTGTAAGAGTTGGTGGCTCATTTTTCCCAAAAAAAAAAAATTATTTGGCACATTTTCCATTCCGAAATTCCAGTGTCATGAGCAGATAATTTGATACTCTGGGTTTTCGATTTGCCTTCGGTTAGATATTTTTGATAAACGTTATACAACATTGCTTCTGTCCCACATGAATAATTTTTCCATGGATATTTTTTGTTCCACTGCTTGACGGCGTAGGAACGTCGACAACAGACAAAGATTCATTTTTGGAATCCATTTTAATTTACTAATATAAAATAAGTTCATAGTAATACTACTACATACTGCAGAAATTAAACTACAGCATACAATTATAATAACAAGGCTCCTCGAAGAAGTTAAAACCAAAATTTCCGGTTACCAATTTGGCTTTAACCAAAAATGTTCTACCGTACATCCCTTGATCATCCTTACTAAGAATGTACAAGTATGGCAGGCAAAACGGCTGCATTATTTTTAGACGTTCAAAAAGCTTTTGACAGAGTCTGGTATACCGGTCTAATATACAAGCTTCATAAAATGGATGTATCAGAATGTATAATCAAAATTATAGTGAACATAACTACGAAATGCAAAATCAGTATCAAAATAGATGACAAATATTCAAGGGAATTCACAAACGAGCAAGAATTGCCACAGGGATAACCACTATCACCAGTGTTGTATAATATAATCTACGCAGATATTTACAATAAAGATCCAGAATACTTCGAAGAAAGCAACATGCTGCAATACGCAGATGACAAAGTTTTAGTTTGTCAGGCAAAAAGTACAGAGAAAACAGTCGAAAATCTTCAGAGACTCACTATTAAGACAACGACTTGGTTTAATAAATGAAGAGTATGCTCTAATCCCTCAAAATCACAACTAATCCTATTTAATCACCGACAAAAAAATTCTTCCCCTTCCATAACCATCCAAATTCAACGATTCTCCCACAACCCAACGTTAAATACTTAGGCATATTAGCCGACAGCAAATCAAACTTCACTGTACTAATGTAAAGAAAAATACCATAACCCCTTCCTCTCATTTCGGTTCCCTATCATACAAAAATCGAGAAATTAATATCAAGAGTGCCAGCAGAATTTATTAACTCATATGCAGACCTATGTCTTCAATCACACATACGCTGCGAGTTGCTGAAACTTCCTCACTTAGAAAAATCACGAAAATCCGCCATCCTAGAAACCCACTACACAATCCTCCTAATCAGCTTTTATATCGTCTAACGAACATCGTACCGATCAAGGAACGAATACTGAAACATACAGAAAAATTTGTAAGAATCGGACATAACAGAGTTTTTATGACCCAATACTGAATCACCAGAGAAAACAAAACCTCAAGATGTAAATTTTCAGAAACTACACTATTAGAAATATATAGGAGCATATGTGAAATTGTATGTTAACTATCTTAAGTCTAAAATATTAGGACTCACAAATATTATATTTTGTGGCTTAGGCCTATTCATGTCCAAGACGACTTTATTTATAATATATACATACCCAACTTATTTCTTTGAAAAGTTACCTTTCATTTATATAGCTTTTATGCTATAACCTCAGAGAATGAATACACAAATAAGTAATATACCCAATAAAGTATATTTATTCAATTATGTAAATATGTAAACATAATTAGAATAACTTTGAAGAGCATTAGTGATGATATTATGTAGGTGTCTTTACAAATTAAATTTCTAATTAAAATGTAACAGTAGAATAGTTTACATACAGTTATAAAGAACAATAGGTAAATTAGAACAGATTTCCTAAGATCTTTTAAAAGTCTTTTTCTAACAAGAACACATTCATTAGATAATCATTTATTAATCCAGCTTCTCTAGCATAAACATCTAAAAATATTTTTTTATGATTACACACTCCTGGTAATAATTCTAAGTGGTAACCTTTTTTACTCATAAGAATTTTTATCTAGTCTTGATGTAGTTATTTTAATGTGGGAACTGTCAATACATTCTACTACACCTAAAAATGTTTTATTTTTTTTGTTTGTAATTGCATTACATAGAAATCTGAGCAACTATGTATAAAGAATAACATACCAGTAAAACCATGGCTATTTAAATAACTAATCCCTGTAGTTTGTGGTTGATGATTGGGCCAAATTATTATTTTATATTGTTAATTTACTCTCAGTAATATTCTAATTGTTTGCTAAAGTATATCTCAACAAGATTTAGAAATTACAAATTTGGTTGATACAAATCTATAACAAAATATTAATTTAGCTATACACATTTAATAAAAATATTCTTTACCTATTTCCTTACCTTTTAAGCTTTCCCGATTTACGAGTTACCACATAGTTATTCATGAAATCGTTTTCCAATTATGTTTTAGGGTGAACTCAACATATTATTTATATTTTAAAAAACTTTGACAAATGAAAACACTACAAACTCTTGGAACTGAATTCGATTCCATCTTTACTTTAGACCATACCCCTCTAAAAGTAATACCCAAACTCACTCAAAATAAAATATATTATGACAATTGAAACTATAAAAAAATAATACTGAATTTAATTACATACCTAAAACATTAGAAAATGCAAACTCTTGGCCAGAGGGCCATTTTCATCATTTGCATTTGAAATAAAAAATCGCCATAAAAACCACAACTAACAAGATGCACTTACTTACTCTCTAACACACAAAAAATGTTAACATATCAGTTCAAAATAAACTAATATTAATATGTTTTTTATGATTTAATTTGCTTTGATTCAATAGACATGAACATAACCTAACTTTCTACGTCTACAGCTGTCTCTGTTCTTGTATATCGGGTGATGTTTAGTATGACGTCATCTGTTAAATAAATACGGTTTTGATAATTTACTGTTATAAGAATATACAGTTTTTCGAATTTAGGGGCTTCACATTGTTATTTTTGAAACTTTTAACATTCTATAATTTTTTTGGTTATATAAAAATACTGTTCTAATACTTTATTTTGTATTGTCAAACTGAACGCAGCTTTCAAGTCATGTCTTTTGTTCATAATATAAGCACATGATATAGATTTAGGTTAAGCTTAGGTGTCTGACGCGTTGTTCATATTTATTAAATACATTTAAATTTAATAAATACAGTATTATAAAAAAGGACTTTATAATAATACATATTTTAGACTGAATTATGGTTTTGCCCATTTACATATTTGCTAAAGTAAGGTTATGAATTATGATGGTTTGGACGTTTTCAATTATGAATTTTATTTGATTGGACAAAATATCGGTACGAAAAAATTTCGTTTCTGTTGTTTTGTCGGTTTTATCTAATACGTTTCTGATTACTTATAGTTTTGAAGCTTTAAATTTTGATAGATTGTGGGACCATGAAAAAATATTTAAATAAATCATCTGCAAAGTTAACCTCAAATATTTCTTTTGCTTATTATAATTAAAATAGACTTGTAGGCGGTTCTTCGGATTTATTTTTGTTCTGGTTAGATTGAACTCAAGTCTGTAAGCTACCCAATCTGAACATGATGAAGCGAAAATCCATCTTTAAAATTTACGCACAATGTTCTGTTGCCAATTTTTTATGTAAATTGCCCTAACTTCCAAATTAATTACATCTACACTTGTCAATACCTAGATTATTCTATTTGTCTATAGATCTAATATAAGTTGTAAACATCAATTTTATATGCCTGCTTCATTGTGACAACTACTAAACTAACAAATTACTAAAATTTATCGAAAATCTTCAATGTGACATAAAAATATTAAATATTTCGTCATATTCTTCAATTAGATTAAAAAAATATTTTAGAAGCCGCCTTACAAAAATAGGTAACATTAAATTTCCTACTTATTAAAATAACTGATTTTTTCCAATAAGCGGAATTTCCACGCACCAGTAGAAGCCGACACAAATTCTTAAATGTAAGGATTATTGAATACTTAAAACATAATAGTAAGTACCTTATTTTACAGTTGCGGATCTGCCATATATCGACATGCTATAAAAAGGGTTCCAAATTAAACGAAATTCCCGAAATCTGTTCCAACAGTTGTAACTTTTAATAAACTTCCATTTAAAAATGTAACGTTGTCCGCCATCTTTTCTTGACATCACATAATTCACTTAAAATTGGAGGTTAATTCTTTTAAGTCGAATTTAGGCAAACTACCATGTATGATTAAACCACTAAATATCATTTTGGCCGGATAGTCCTGATAGTCGAGACCACCAAATTGAAAAGGAAGAAGAGTAGTTGTTAGCTAAAGTTTGCCTTAAAATCGCCATTCAAGGCCCATCTTAAAAATGAAACAATGTTTATTAAAATAAATTTATATTGACCTAAAATATTTGGTAAATATCGCTGTTATTACCTACTTTCGGTTCAATGACTTTGTATATAACCATCCATATGGAATCGTGGGACAAGCCGCTACCAATTTACCTAAAATTTTGCAAATGATATTGTGCATTTTTTTTTTCTAATTACATTTACTTCTCGTTTTAAACTTCTAATCTTGTCTTTTGATACATTTAGTGACATTCACTTACGGTTTTACAAGTGACTTTTAAATTTTCTAAACATTGTTCATAAGACTCCCCGAATAGAACAATTTCGTTTAAATATACTGTAGATCTTAAGCCAGTTAAATTATGTAGGGATTAAAAGTGTTTTTGAAAAACAAACTTTATTTTGGAGAATGAATTTCCAAATATACTTGTATAAAATACAAAAGCAATCTAGAAACTGAAACTATTAGATCGAATAAAAATCTACATTGACAATGGCATTGAAAAATAGGAAAACAAAGATAAGCAATAATATGCAAGCTTGGTATTCTTGCGTAATAAAATAATCTTTATATTAAAAATGTATATAGTCCAAGGATATAACTCCTCCGCCCTTATAGAGAAATCCTATAGGGTTAAAAAATAAGATTTCTAAGTTCCACATCTCGGGGGTCTATTGTGTCTTCTCCACTTGGGGTTGACTGATGAAATTTCTTCTTATATATCTTAAAAGCAATTGCGAAAATAATTACAATAAGACAAAAATACAATATTACAGTCCAAATACTAATTTCATGAAATTTAAAGTTTTTTCCAATGTTTTTCAGATTTTCACTTTGAATTTGTAAAGAGTCTTTTACTGTCTTAATTTCATCAAGATTTATATTGTCTAGTTTTATAGGTTTCACTTGTATAACCGGGTTTTTCACAGTAGGGATGTTAAAGTCTATTTTGGGTAATTCAATAATTTTGAATTTATTTTTCGAAATTTGATATGTACGAAGTTTAAAGTTATTTATTTTTACAATACACATTGGATTTATTTGTAACACAAAAGTTCCTACTAAAAGAACACTGTCAGTGGTTTTACCGCACTGAATTATTCCAGTTTGAGGTTTAGGAAGTATTACGATCCATTTGTTGTCTTCTATTTTTTTTTGAAATTTGTTTTCAAGGATCTCTGCAGGAACGGCTTTGCACATCGTGAGGTTTGAAAGATAGTTAATCATTTGAACTTCGCATGGTGTGTTTTCTGGATTAACTTTCATTGGAGATTCTTCATGACATATAAATTCTTCGGAGAAAATTTCTTTACATTTTGAATTTGAAGTCATATAATTTTGCTCATTAAGGAGTAGAAATTTGGAAATAGGTATTATTACTTTAAAGGAATCTTTTTCAGGAGTTGGTAAAGGATACAAATGATAATAATTGTAATTTTCGATTTCTACAATAGGTACGTCAATAATAAAAATGATTTGATTGCCTTTACTATAACTTTTTATGTTCATGATTTTTTCAAAATATAAAATGTTGTCTAAGTTTGGTTCAAAAGGTAGTTTATTTTGATTAAGATTAAGATGTTTATTAATGGAATTTATCTCGTCAAGCAAGTCGTCAGGTTCAACAATTGAATTATGAAAGGTATTAAGTTTCGAAAATGTTATGGCTATTTCAATTTTTTCTAGCACATCGTATATAATTTGTAATGCTAAGGTGATTTCGGGAATTATTGATTCGGAATAAATATATTTAATCGTTGATCGGTAATTATCATTTTCGGAGTTGATAGCGTCTTTTATTTCATTAATTCTTGACTCTATTAAAAGTTGATTATTTGCTAAGGTAGAAATGCTTGCGTTGAAAGTTTCTATAGAACCTTTTAAAATTGTAATTTGATCACTGACTAGAGTTTTAATTTTTTCTTGATTATTTGAAAGTATTTCTATGGCTTTATCATATTTTTCCGCGTCATTTTGATCTAGATTTCCTGTTAAACATTTTATTATACTGCCAAAAGCATTTACGAGACCTCTTTTATTTCTAGTAGTTTTATTATAGACTACAGGGTTTAATCTTTTAATTTGTATTTGTATTTTATTTTCAAGTGTAAGGGCAAGTCCATAAGAACTTGAAATTTCGTTTTTAAACAGGTTACCAACTGAACTGTTCGATAACTGTTCGAAAAAATAATTTTCTACTTCTTTAAGTTTTATTGAAAGGGTTTCTTTCTCTGAAATCAAATTCGTAATATCAAAAATTTGAATAAATGACCAATAGTTTATTATATTTTGGGCAGATCCTAGTTTTAAGGGAAGGATTCCAGGATTGTTCGTTAAGTTATGGAAGACTGGTTGCTCGAGTCCATAGGTGTAGGCAAGGGACCTGAAATAATATTAGGTTTCCTTAGTTCTGTTATATGGATAATTTCAGATTTTTTATTTTTACTATTTACAATTTCTACACGATTTCTATCTATTAGTTTTACTATTTGATATGGGCCTAAAAATGTATTACATTTTTTATTTCTGTCTTGTCCGGGGTTCTTTTTATATACAGTTTGTCCTATGACAAATTCAGTATTGTCATCTCCTTGTATATTTCTTTTGGAAATAATTTTTTGTTTTTCTTTGTCTAAATTTTGACTTACTTCTTTATATACGTGTTCTAGTTTATTTTTATGATTTTCCGCATAGTCTGTAAAGAAGGTATTTGGCAAAAATATTTCATTAGGGTTTCTACTATGGGAATGACCGAATGTTAATTCGAATGGAGTATAGTTTGTGGAAGAGTGAATTGAACTATTATAACCTATTATAGCATAGTCCATTATATTGGTTGATTCATCGGGATACATTTCCTTAAGTATTCTTAAATGTTCCAAAATTGTAGAATGGAACCGTTCTATGACTCCATTAGATTCATGGTGACCTGAGGTCGTGAAATGAATTTTCATTTTGTGTAAATTTAAAATTTCTTTTACTGTTTCATTATTGAATTCCGTGCCTTGGTCTATAATTAATTTTTCGGGGATACCAAATGATGAAAAATATTTAATTAGGGCATTACTTATGTGAATAGCTGTTTTACCAGCAATTTCGTGAGATTGTGCAAATTTTGTAAAAGAATCTATAAGCATTAAATATATTTTGTTGTCAAAGAAATACACGTCTAAATGGACTATTTGAAAGGGTTTCGATGCAGTTTCAGTAAGCATTAGGGGTGAATAAGGATTTTTCCTGGCGTATTTTGTACGCTGGCAAATGTCGCATGAATTTATATAATCCGTAATAGATTTTTTTAGTCCTATCCAGTAATAAGTTTGTTTAATTCTTTCTAAAGTTTCTTGTATACCTCTATGGTTGGTTTTACTTTCGTGGTAATTTTTGACTAACATAATTTGTTCTTCTTTATCTTTTATTGTATTAATACGTTTGGTGCATTTGATTAATTTGAGGCCTTTCTCAGAAAAATGTGTTAAAAATATTTTATTAAATGAATTATAAAGTTTGTCGTTATAAAACCACATACAATATGTCTTTTTTGATATTGTATAATCTCTTAAAAATTCCAAAATAAAATTTTCATTGTTCTGTTCCGGGATTTCTACTGTTATTATTTTATGATGTTCGTATGTTTCGTTATTAACTTTTAAGTTTGGATATATTTGTGGGAAAACCAAAATTTGATTAACTTTGTTATTAATGATTTCATCCAAAATCTTTATTCCGTCGTTTGTTGTTTCGGTTGCTGTTGGGTGTTGGGTATATGACGTTTGTGAACTTTCGTCATGTAAATCTTGTACATTTTGTTCTGTATGGTCAGATGTATGTTCTACAGGTATTATTAATTGTTCGTTTTCAGGGGTTTCAGGATTTTCGGGATTTTGGCATAAATTTTGATTTGAATTTTCATTTTCTCTATCAAACATTGATTCGGCTATTCGTCTTAAATATTCTACAGATTCTTGGTTAATGTCACCGGGGTTGTTAACCACTGACTCATTTTCAAGAGCATTTAAAGTTATTCGTGAAAGTGCATCAGCCGCACAGTTTAATTTGCCTTTTTTATAAGTAATTTCATAATCGAATTCTTCCAATTTTAATCGCCATCTTACTAATTTTGAGTTTGGCTCCTTCAAATTGAATAACCATACTAAGGGTCTATGATCTGTGAAAATAGTAAATTTCCTACCGAATAGATATGGCCTAAAGTACTTACAAGCCCAAACAATTGCAAGTAGTTCTTTTTCTATAGTACTATACCGTTGTTCCGATTCATTTAAGGTTCTTGACGCGAAAGCTATTGGTTTATCATTGCCAATATTGCCTTGTTATAAAACGGCTCCTAAAGCTACATTAGATGCGTCTGTTGTTAAGATAAATTTTTTTGAAAAGTCCGGGTATTGTAGAATGGGTGAATTTATTAATAGTTGTTTACAATTTTCGAATGATTCTATAAAATGTTTATCGTGTACAATTTTAGCGCCTTTTTTCAAACATTGCGTTAAAGGCTTAGTTATTTTTGCAAAATCTTTAATACATTTTCTATAATAGCCGACTAGACCTAAGAAGCTTTTAATTTCTTTAGAGGATCTAGGAATAGGGAATTCTTTAACGGCTCTAATTTTGTCCTGATTAGGTTTTACACCGTTCGGGGTAATGACATGTCCATGTAGTTTACTTCTTTTCGTAAAAATTCACTCTTGTCGAGTTGTACTTTAAAATTTGCTTGTCTAAGTCTTTCAAAAACGAATTTTAGTCTCTCTATGTGTTCCTGAAGGGTTGTGCTAAAAATGACAATGTCGTCTAGGTATACCAAACATGCTTCATTTTGAAGACCACGAAGTATGTTATCCATGACACGTTGAAAGGTCGATGGTACGTTTTTTAGGCCAAATGGCATACGTTTGTATTCGTAATGGCCATTAAGAGTCGAAAAAGCTGTTTTTGGTATATCGTCCGGATTCATTTCAATTTGATGAAATCCGTTGGCCAAGTCTAGTGTTGTAAAGTATTGACTTTTTCCATTTTCCATTTTTTCAATAAAATTTACTTCTTGGATGTCTAATTTTTCAATAATAAATGGTTTATTAATGTCAATTTTTATTGATTCTTCTCGTGCATTAGTAATAGTAGTTGTTGCAAAGAAATTATCTATATTTACAACTGCACAGGGTGATTCTACTTGGTTACCGAAATAATTATAATTCAAAAGTCCTGTACCATTTTCTATGTCAACTGGTAATTTTATAATTTGAGATGTTCTAGGTGGAACATTAATAGAAAAATTTTTTACTTTCAGTTTTCTTTTAAATTGTGTTAATTTTTCTGATTCATATATTATTGGTGTTTGTGTATTACAAGTTGTTAACAATTTCTTTTCTAGGTTTAAAGTAGCTTTCAGTTGCTTTAATAAATCAACTCCAATTAAACCGTCATATTTTTGGCTGAAATTAAATAGATAAAATTTATGTAATTCATTAACTTTAAAAATATTAAAAACCAGTATATTTATAACTTCATTGTGATAAGAAATATTATGAGCTGTCTGAATATTAAAATCTTCGTTAAAAATGAAATTTCTATAGTATTTATAGGCTAATTCAGGGTTTATTAGACTTCGCGTACATCCTGTGTCAATAAGAAAGTTTGCTTTTAGAGATGGTATATATATGTATGGTAGATTAGCTTTTACCAAATTTATATTAATTAAGTTTGATCGATTGAGAGGCTCTGCATATGAAACTTTTCATTAGATTCATCGGAGCTATTTTGTTGGGCAATACATTGTTCTTCATAGGGGTTAAATTGATTGTTATCATGGTTTTGGAAATTTGATGGGTCATAGTCATAATAGTTGTTATAGTCGATTTCTGGATTTTCTGTAGGATAATCCTGTTCAAAATTCTGTGAATATTGATCACAATTATTAAAATTTAATTCCTCAAAAGGATTTTCAAATTCTTGAATATTTTGATTATAAAGTTCTTGGGAAGTGAATTTTGGTTGTGGTTTTATAGGACTGTTAACTGATGTTGTGTCCATTGGTTCTGGTTTAAATGTGCGCTTCGTTACATTTGTATTTTGATTAAATCTTTGATTTTGATTCATAAAAGGTCTTTGAAAATTTTGATTTTGATTAACAAAAGGTTGTCTTTGAAAATTTTGATTTTGGTAAACATTTGGTTTCCTTTTAATTGCTAAATTCTGCCCAAAATTTTGTTGTATAGGTGGTCTAAAACCAAAATTATTTTGAAAATTTGGCATGGGCCTGTTATTTTGAAAATTAAAATTTCTAAAATTTTGATTTTGATTTATATTAGCAAAATGTGGTTTTTGAAAATTTTTTGATGGTACTATTCTTTGAGCAGGTTTAAAATTACTTTGTGAATTAAGAGTATTATTGCGATTTTGACTGTATAAAAAGTTTTCTTCCTCAACAACCAAAGATATTGCTTTTTCTAGGCTGTCAGGATTTCTTAGTCTTACATTATTTTGTAAGGTACTTGGCAAACCACGAATAAATGTTTTTAAAGACAAATCATCGTAACTTTTAAGTCTGACTACTTTTTCTGCCGCTTCAATGGTATTCATTGAATTTAATTTTGAAACTATCAAACTACGAGCGTCCTGACATCTCATTCCGAAATTGTAAGGTGCCTCGTTTTTAAACGGTTGAAGAATTATTAAATGTTGTATTAAGCAATCTAAATTCCTTTGATCACCAAAACATAATTCTAAAGCAGTTTTTATTTGATTCCATGTTGTTAATTCAATTCTAGAACCTATAAGTGTTAAGGCTCTACCTGTTAATTTACCGATAATGGCTCTTAAAATAAAATTATTTAAATTTTGATCATTTACACTAAAAAAAGTTTTAACTAAGCTCTCACAGCTATCAAGAAATATTCCTAAAGTATGAGGATTACCTTCATAATGTGGAATAATGTTTAAATTTAATTTTAATAATTCCTAATTAGTAGGGGTAGTCATATCTTCTTCTAAATCAGAATCGCTTCCTAATAAAATATTATTTATACTATCAGCTAAATCAGCTAAGTTAAAATCACTCATAAAGATTTAGTTTTTAATTATAACACTATGTCATTAAGGATAAAATATTATCATTTGTAAAATAAAATGGGAAATATGTAAAAAAAAAGGATGCAAAATTAATAATGTAAAATGACTTACAATAATAGTCCCAAAAATATTCTATTTTTCATTTCTTGAAATCTTCTTAATATGATTTTCTTCTTATTTTCTATTTTCTTATTTCTAAACGGATTCCAGCGATGTAGTCCTTCTACCGTCAAACTGCAGAGTTCCAGTTCCAATTTCGGCGATTTTGGTCTAAAATGGTACTTGGAAAGGCGATTTGTCTCCTTTTCTACAGTGTGTCTTGTATTGGCGATGTGTGTCCTATACTGACACTGTTTCCAAAAAGTCCGTTTTATTTTCACTTTACTGCTGCATAAACGATTAAAATCGACCGAAAAACACGATTTTTGTTGTTTGTCGTTGTAGCAATCCTACTGACTGCGCCAGTTAAATTATGTAGGTATTAAAAGTGATTTTTAAAAACAAACTTTATTTTGGAGAATGAATTTCCAAATATACTTGTATACAATACGAAAGCAATCTAGAAACTGAAACTATTAGATCGAATAAAAATCTACATTGACAATGGCATTGAAAAATAGGAAAACAAAGATAAGCAATAATATGCAAGCTTGGTATTCTTGCGTAATAAAATAATCTTTATATTAAAAATGTATATAGTCCAAGGATATAACTAGCCCATTTGTTGCATAAGACTAATACAGCTTTTAAGATTTTTGTGAAACCAAAGAGGCGCTGCTAAATCCGAATGGCCTCGCCGTATCTAAGATATTTTCTGTGTAGTCTTTTGTTGTTTATTAGTTTATTGTTTTGTTTATTAGTAAGTAGACTTTTTCATATCAATAGAGGCCATAAACCATTTTTATTAATTAAACTAGAGCAGTTTTAAGGTTTTCCATCTTCAAATGCTTATTTGCAATGAGTTTTATTTATTTATTTTTTTTAATTTAGGATTAATCTCCTTTTACCATTTTGTTTTGTTATAAGGAAGATTTTTGAGATAAATAGGTCTTTACACGTCCTACATTTATTTATTGTCTGTTTTAATTTTTTTGTAATTAGGAATCTGTAGAACAAGGAGCCAGTATTATCTGACATAAGATTATAGTTTTGGAATGGTTTTTAAATAAATTGAAATTTATTAATCTTTAATCCAAAACAATATTAAAGGGTCTTGACATATTAACTCCTCTGGGAGATACAGTTAGTTAATTGGTCAGCCCTAAAACTCACTTTAAAAACTTTCTAACTGTGGTAGTTGTGTTCTATTTGAATGTTTTATTTCTGCTCCAGTCTTTTCTATCGGTTTGATATCTTCATTTGTTCAGATAAGTTCGAACTATTTTCATTAATGTATAATACTGGTTGCCTTAGGATATAGTGTACTATGTATAAGTTGGTAGTTCCTAATCGGACAAGAAGAAATTATAATATATATTTGGCCATATGTTGTGATTTTTGGGAGAACATATAATTTTGTATTTAATCTTGGGAATACTGTTAATAAAAGTGGAAATGTATAAAAAATCCTCATTATGAAGATCAACTCTGTTTTTGTGTCACTCACGTTTCAATTAGAGGAATGTTCTCCCCCTTCTCTTTTTCTTGACCTTTATTTTTATTAGTGATAAAGCTTTTCCTAACGCTGTCATCGCAGATCCCATTTGACCCTGGATCTTTGATAATTTAGTATCCCGTTTATTAATAACTCATCTTAAGCTGTTTTTGTTTCAAGGTTTACGTTGATGAATACATAGACATTGTAAATGAAAAACTGAAGATGAGTAACAGTGAACAGGATAAAACCAATCAAATATTGGAAAATAGTAATAAGCTAATTAAATTAATTTAATCAACAAATTTGTCTAATGTATCTAATAAATCAATATTTTCTTAAGTCGTTGGTAATAAAAATAAAGATGAACCTCTTATAATTAAGCCAAATAATGTAAAATAGGACAGCAGTGAGATAAAAAAGTGAACCCAGCGGACCTACCAGTGTCAGTGCCAAAGGTGAAACAAGCTTCTCAGGGTTATTTAGTCATTCACTGTGATGATAAGGATTCTCTAGAAAAACTAAAAACAACAAGTAACCAACTTGGAATCGAATACGAAGTAAAGTGAAATGGCCCGTCAGTTAGTTTGTAACAACTGGAAAAGGGAAGTTGACGAAGGAAAAGTTGTGATTAGTGTATTTAAGGACTTGAAACGAGCTTTCAAAACGTTGATAAAGATAAATTAATAGTACAATGCAAAAAATATGGCATAAGGGGGAATGTTCTTAATTGGATGAAAAATTACTTGGCAGATAAGGTATCAGAAAACAAAAGTCAGCGGTGAATGTTTGGAGGAGCTTAAGCCGTACTATAGTGTCCCGCAGAGCAGTGTATTAGAGCCGCTATTATTTATATTATATATCAATGATCTTTATCAATAATTGCAGCATTCCTTCATCAATTTTTTTGCAATGATACTTTGACATCTGTATCTGGTAAAACCTATTTAGATTTGGTAAATATTATAAATAAGGAATTAGACATTTTAAATGATTGGTTGATGGAAAATAAATTAAAATTAAATGCACATAAAACTAAATGTATGATACTAGGTAGTAAACAAAATTGTTTCAAGTTCAGGCGAGGTAACTGGGTTGTTAAAATTGGCAATAGTATAATAGAATATGTAGATGAAATAAAATACCTTGGAGTTGTATTTGATCCTCAGCTCACATTTCATAAACATGTTGATTTTTTATATAAAAAAAAGTTGGATATTTCTCTAGAGTTAGTAAAAATCTTTTACTTTGGTGCAGAAAATCAGTATACAATACTATCATCTATCCACATTTTAACTATTGTATGTCTTTTTTAATATCTTGTTGTAATGAAAATATTCATAGACTGCAAGTCTTTAAACAAGGCAATGCGAAATATATTACGTTCAGATAGATACACCCCAATTAATAGAATGTTAGTCATTAAAATTTATAAATGTAACACAACTTATAGGTGAGTCCAATTTATTATTAATATTTAAAATGGGCAATAATCAAGCTCCGCCGTATTTTAATACATATTTAAATAAAAGATTTTTACACATGAATTACAACTTAAGAACAAAAGATAATTACCAAATTGAAAGATGTAACTCAACAGCAATGGAGAACACATTATTCGTAGAAGGCCTAAGATTGTATAATAGTTTACCACTAATTATCAATATTTCACCTAC
Organism: Hermaeophaga mercurialis; assembly: GCA_951812935.1. Lineage (NCBI taxonomy): Eukaryota > Metazoa > Arthropoda > Insecta > Coleoptera > Chrysomelidae > Hermaeophaga > Hermaeophaga mercurialis. The sequence continues at coordinate 10,812,688 of OX638366.1, forward strand.
TGTAAACCATTTTAAGTCAAGATTAAGGGAAATGAATTTTTTAATCTGATACTTGTCTTTGTCATTTGAAAATCTGTATTGTGAATTTAACTGTTATGTAATAGCGATCTTTAAATAAAGTCTATTCTATTCTAATATTTGGGCTCACACCCTAGGCTAGCAGAAGGTTACACATATACCCTGGCTTAATATTTGGGCACACACACATGGTAGTAGAATAAGGGTACACATATACCCTGGCTTAATATTTGGACACAAATCCAGGCTAGTAGAATAGGGGTACACACATACCCTGGCTTAATATTGAAGGTATTTCCGGTTAAACCGGAAGTATATTATTAAGAAAATAATGTACATCAGCTGCATTTTGGCCCATTCCACTTACCTACAAAATGTAATAAATATCGTCCGTTTCGTTTTAAGATATTTACTTGGTTCCATATTTTATTCCAACCCTGTATAAAGGAAAGAAAAAACCAAAGAAGTCTCGGCTGACTAGTTAAACAACGAAATTTTTAAAATCTTGGGTATGCAGCTTGCAGTTTTTAATGGGTGAAAATTCAGAAACTCTTTTCACTTAATTTGAGAGCTTTCGGAAAAACTTTATTCCTTCGTCAGTCATTCTACAATATATTAGAAATAAAGTCCTGTTTAAAATTAACGCACCACTTATATTTTCTGACTTATTTGTATTATTTAAAAAGATATCGCCCAAATATTAGCGATTACCGTTAGGAATCTTAGTTGGCTTATGTCAAGTAGTTGTTTTTATTAGTTTTGTACTGTTTTTATAACTGTATGTTATTTAATTAAGTCAAAAAAGTTAAGTACTTCGTTCACGTTATTTTTTTCAGTTTGATAAGTTTATTATTTAAAGTTGCTGTTTGAGTGTCGGTTATTCTTTTGTGTGGATTAGTGCGCTAGATCAATATTTAATTTAAGCAATGATGAATGCGTAAGAGCTTCAACTTTCCTAGAAGAGTAAAAAAGCATGCGTTATATGACCAATTTACTAGGTGTTAATCATTCAACAATTAGTCGAATGGTTAGAAGATTTAGGAAAACCGGAACACACCATAGAAAACGTGGTCAGTGTAGGAAAAGGGCTACAAGTCAAATTGATCAGCGCTTTCTCCGACAACAGGTATTACGAAACAGAAAGTGTACTAATAGAGAGTTAAGTAATAAACTCGAAACCATTAGAAATGTCATGATTTCTACCTTAACCGTCAGGAGAAGATTAAAAGAATTCGATCATGCACAGTGGACTGTCGATAACTGGAAGAGAGTTTTGTTCACAGATGAAACTGGAGTAAGCCTAAAATCTTCAGATGGTCGTGATAGAGTATGGCGCGGACCTGGAGAAAGCTTGTATGACTGAAGTATCTCTCCAAACTGGAGGGGAATATGTTTTGAGGCACGCACAGAGCTGGTTCCTATTCCTCCGCGGTCTATGAATGCAGAATTCTATCTGGAAAACATTATTCAAGATCACGTGACGCCGTTTGCGCCATCTAATAGGAGATATCTTCATTTTCATGCAAGATAATGCAAGGCCTCACTTTGCAAGGACTGTTTTGGATTACTTAAATGAAATCAACATCCAGTACTTAGAGTGGCCACCGCGCCGCCCAGACTTAAATCCAATGTTCTAAAAAGATTAGTTCGGGTCATGTACCTGTCCCAATGAGCCTGCAAGAGTTAGAGCGTGTTGTTCTCTTGGAATGGGAAAACATTTCCCAAGCAACCTTCCAAGATTAATACCCCGACGAATGCAAGCAGTTATAAGAGCTCGAGGAGGTACTACGCGTTATTGAAGTTAATTTTTTTTTGTAAATTGGAATTTTCTTTTTGTTTGTAAAGTTAAGTAGATTTTTATAATTTGTAAGTTTTTGTACCTGATCGCCAAATTTTGTATAATTCTTCGAACTTTAATTAAAAATAAAGGTTTTCTGGTGCAATATTGTTTAATTACCTTTATTTATATTATACTAACGCTAAATTAAATAAAAAGTGGCAAAAAGAAAGACATAATTATAAAATTTATAGTGGTGCGTTAATTTTGAACAGGAGTTTATTACATAAATATATCAATTTATAATAATTTTATTTACAGTGTTTGAGATAATTTTTTTCTATAACTATCATTGTAGAACACAGAAAACATTTTTTTTTATAAAATAAAGATAGTTTTTTCATCTTTACCTTTCAAAAGAACTACATTTTATTTGAAAGAATGAAATAATGTCAAATTCAAAATTAATTTGATATTTGACGTTAAATATACATTATCTTTTAGTTCTATGTTTAAATTTTGTGTAGTAGGCGATAAATTTGGATTACTTATGTATTAGATTTTTAGATTTTTAAAATGCAGATATATCAATTTTAATTTTATATATTAATAGGAAAACAATTAACAAATCTGAAGTATATAAAAAATTTTTTTTCGACTCATATTATAAAATATATTAAACAGACCCAAATATTTTCCAAGTATTCGGTTGTGAAATTTAACCACAATAATAAGAGGGTGTGTTCCATAATTTTTTCAAGGCTACCACTCTTGTTTATGGAGCACAAACTCTTATTTTTTTATATTTTAAAAGGAATTGAGGTAATTCTAGCTTTAAGGGGCCTTGAAGTGATACCTATATATATATCCCTTAATGAAATGCTCAATAATAATACATTACATAAATTTGGTTTTTAATATTTTTTTAATTTCAACTATATTTTAACTTTGTATGCAATACATTATACGAGTATATAAAAAATTGATTTAACTATTAAAATAAATAAGAATGGTTGACTATATCATGACTTTAGTGTCCCAGCTCATAACTAATGTTGCACGGTCGTCCATTTTTATATTTCGGTGTGGATTGGACTTTATTGTCCCATGGAAACAGTAGCTGACTAATTGTTCAATTATTCGCATAATTATTAAAGTTCGAACTTCGATTAAGCTAAGTAAGCTAACTGCGCATATAATATAATAATATTGAATATTTTTGACAAAACTCAAAATCTTTTTAAATTGTGTAGCTTAACTCCTCAAACCACTTCCGTTTGTTAATTTTTGATATCAATAATAAAATAAAAGTTATTTAACTTTGTCGTAAGGTTAGTATACCCCCTCCCCCCATATCTGTCATTGCAGTCTTAAATTTTTTTCAGTATCGGTTATGAAGTCGGAATGAATTTGATAGAGCATATCTTTGAAGTTGGGTATCCGGTTGCATAATCCAGAACTACCGGTTTGTGTACAAAAACAATATGAGTTTATTTTATTGTTAATGTAGGGTGATTTGAGTTATAAGGGATAGTCATATTTGTATGAGTTGGTTTACGATAAATTAAATATGTCACATAAATAAGCAGCTTATAATTCAATGATACATAGAGCCTTTTCAATACCTATGAGTAAGGATAATTTTAAAAGGGAAATTAATATAATAAAACAAATCGCTACTACCTCTAATAATTATCCATTGCATCTAATAAATAAGTTCATTAATAAAAAGGAAGAAACAGGCCAGTGCGTCGGAAGCTTTTCTAAAACAATCCACAAGAACTTAGTAACACCCATTTTGTTCAAATTTAAAAATTAAATGAACTTATAGCAGAAGACCTAGTTAATCTTTTAGAACCCCATATTCCAGCCCCTACTACCATTAAGCTTTTGTTGGTTTTTCAGGCATTTTAAATTCCTAACTTGTAGTCAAATTAATAAGTCAATTACTAACATGTAGTCAAATCAGAAAAATTCTTGACCTTGCCGGAATTAGAACTAACGATCTCTGGATCACCAGCCCGAGGTTTTACCACTAAGTCACCCTAATAGATATTTAGAATGAGTGGCCTGTAAGCCATTTCCTTACAGAATCATTGAATTACAATTATTCTCTACTCTATAATTATCTTAAAATTGCTGTTACTATTAAATAATAATTCCATATTATTTCATACTTTCCATTCAATCTTTAATAAAGATTTTACATTTTATAAAGTAAATCAGTTGAATAATAATTTAGTACTTAATATTAATATTAAAAACCAAAACCAAAACCTATACAAGAAGTAGGTAATCTTTTTCAAGACCTTTCGTTTTATTAAAAAACTTCTATCAATGAACGAGACAACGACAAACACAAGATAACCATGAACGAAATATAACCCTAGGGAAACAAATTTTCAATACTGAATCAATTATAAATTCTCATTCCAAATTTCCGAATAGTTTTAACTGATTAAACCGATGCAGCAAAAGTTTTTATTAATTTTATTTCGCCAGTTTTAAAAACTTAGGAAAATCATGTTGTAGTTAATTGTAGTGTGGATGTAGAAAAGGAACCAGGTCTAGTTACTTCATACAATAGTAATGAAATTATATCGGTTCTAGGTAAAATAAACTATGTAACCTGGGAATTAATTTAAATGATTTTTCTCTGAACTTGTAGATGATTTAATATTCTCATTAAATATATCAACATAACACGGTGACTTCCATACCTAAGAAAATTTCTAAAAACAAAATGTGTAACTACAGCAACTATTACATTCTTGCGTTGAGCAAATGAAAAGGTTGTGTAACAAAAATGGGATAATATTAGATATTGAGAAACCTGAATAGATGTTATTCTCTCCTATCGCACATAAATCTAACACTAATTTATAACTAAGCACTCAACTCTAGCGATATATTAAAACAAAGAAATTTACCGTAAGTTCGTAGGATTCATATAAAGCAAAGCTCTCCTGGGATGTGCGTACCACTTACGGATTCTTGCCTAGTAATATTCCAAAGATGCGTTTATCGACATTATACAATTTATATAGCGTGAAACAGCCAAATGGAATAAATACAATATTCCCATATTTTGGCATTTTTCACTGATATGTCGGGAAACGTCAATCGATTTTGATTGTAGCGGATATTTTCGTCCTTCTGCTTGCGCTTATGGTTCACGTGACTTTTGTTGGCAGCGTCACCGACATTTTTTTTAATGCCAAGTGGTACATCATTGGAAAGTGTATTTAAAGGGAAATTCAACACTGTGTATGACTTTTTAATCCCATTCAAAATTAACGATGAAAAAAATAATTTCGTTCGAAAATATCAATTTTAATAAATGCAAATACACTACAATTGCAGTTAATGTAAGAGGCACAGTACTGAATTCCTCTTTGAATGCCCTTTCCAATGATGTGCCACTTGACATACGGTTTCATTTAAACATCACCTACAGAAGTGACGTTAGCTATTAGTGCAACCAATAGCGCGTAAATATCCGATACAAATAAAATTAATTGACGTGTCTCGGCAAATTAGTGACGAGTATCAACATATGGAGATATTTAATTTATTCCATTTGGCTGTTACACATTGTATATTTTATAAAAATACAAGGGCCAGTCGGATAAATTCGCAAATAGTTATAAAAAATCTTTCTTTTACACAAAAACATTATTTTATTTTATTTCGAAGTATTCGCCAATACATTCAACGCACTTTTTTTATACGTTCTAGTTAATTATTAAAACACTTATTCTATTCAGAAGTTGATATGCTCAAAATCTGCTTAGAATTCGTGTATCAACTGCTTTTTATGGGTAGGAAAAACGTGGATCACGCATTTTTATTTTAATTGTGAGAAACGTAAATAAATCAATTAGTGCCAAATCAGCACTATAGGACCGGCGGTACATTATTTCAACGTTTAATCTTTTCAAATAATCAATTTTTGCGTATGTAACATGGAATGGTGATGCAAAATGATTGCACATTTACGCTTTGTTTTTAGCCACTCTCAGATATTGTTGTGAGATAAGGGCCAGCTCAAGAAAACACCAAAAATAATCTACTTCATACTTTGTTTGTTACTATTATGATATTCCATACTTTATCCCAACCCCGTATATCCACAATTGATTATCGAAAACTTAAAAAATACCGAACAAGAACTTCAAATAACGAAAGCTTTGTTTATATATTTACGTTTTATTAATTAGAAATGATATACTTTGTTCACATTCATAACATTTTAATTTTATAACCCTAATAACGATATTTGAGTACTTTTAAATACACTATTGTTGAGAGATTACTTACTCACTCATTATGCAGAAATGAATTACGGTCGATTTCTTTAAAATCTTAGAATAGATAGGTAGGTTTTTAATATGTTATATTTGCACTTCCAATTAAAAATTGCTGGTCATGTCAAGTATGAGTTTAAATTTCCATAATAATGTTAGTATTAATTTCAAAGTGAGCCTGAAGGATAGTAACTTAATATAAAAATGTGACGACCACCGCAAGATAAAAGTGTTAGTGGAAGCAAGTGACAATAACGGGATGTTAAATGAATCTGTTCATCCCAAGTAGCAATTTATGGACAACTCGGACACAATTTTTTTTGTACCTGAACCGTGTCGACTCTTTTCGTAGCACTTCTGCGTCATGTAAAGTGTTTCCAAAATATTTCAGTTTGTGTCCAGACCTTTCCAACTTATTATGTCAAAAAAGTGTGCGAATCTAAATAGAAACATTTTACACATTTAGTATATACACAAATTTGTCGAATTTGTTTCTTAACATGATGTTTCTAATTTGTTACCAAAATAATGTCCATGGGGGTACATTTTAAACATAAAGTTTCTATAGTTTTCCTACATTGTGTTGTACGGGCCCATAGAGATCCATATGGAAACATTTGAGACGCACTTTGTTTCTATAATGTGTTTAGTTATATCAAGTCAATTTTTTGTATGCGAATAATAGGGTAAATGTGGATGTGAAAAATTTAAGAAAATGGTAAAAGTTAAAAAATTACTACTCAAACTGTACAACTCTACCATTTATTATCGACGAGTAAAGAAGGAAATATACATTACTAAGAGAAAATTGTGCGAATTAATGAAAAAAATAAAAGCAAGAGTGCCATTTTCATTAGAAAAAACCAACAAAGAGAAAACATTGCAGTTGGCAATAAAAGTAAAAAAAGTCATTTAACGCTGTAGGTACAATACATATTTGTATAGTACCATTTTCCATTGTTTTAACAATTTTCAAGTGCATTGTTAATGTCATAAAAAAACCACACTTTGTATAAGACACCCTTACACTTAATCTTAAAAAAGTGAGGTTACGAAATACAAATGGAAACATTTCAGCACACACTCGGCGCATTTCCGACACACATTTGCTAACATGCGTGTATTGCTAAATAAAGACGCATTTTAGCCGCACAATAAACACGGGTGTCGTACAGGTTACCGAAATGTATCTGAGGGACTTTTTAATCACAATTCATTGAATGTTTGGTCTACATTTAAAAACATCACTCTAAATTCTTTCTTCTGTTTTCAAATGTATAGATAGACACATTTTATTCACATTATGGAAACATGTTTCTTTTTGTGTAGGTACGCCATATTTCAGCGACATGACAAGCACTTAACAAAAATGGCATTTTAAAATTATTATTTAAAATAATTTAAACTAGAGCTTTGGGTTATATTAAAAAAGCACAACTGTAGAATAATAAAATATGATCGGTATTTGATTTTGTAGAAAATAAAAAAAAAAATTTTATGTGAAAAATGAAAACAATTAATTACAATTAGTTGTAGTTTTTAAGGCGCGTTTAAAATTTAGAAGTACCATGTCAACTATTGTCAGTAAACTTAGGTTCGCAAATGTACCTAAGCGAAAATTCGAAAAATACTTTACTATTATGTTTTCTGGTCTGCTTAAAAGTAAACTTCTTTAATTTTATGTTCATAACTATAACGGGAAATATTGATTTCGATAAAATTTAGAACACTCTGTGTCAATTTTGGACCTATAATTAGAGCGCAATAACTGAAAATATTTTGGGAACAATGTGTTCACATGCAAGGCACATGAAAGTTTACATTTGGATCCATAATCGACACATGTTTTGATCAAGTTAAGAATAAAATAGACACCTTTTGGACACATCAATGTTCTATTTTAGGTACATATTGGGAAACGAAAGGCACAATCAAGACACATTTTAGAAAAATTTTATGAACATTTTAGACTCACGTTAGGGCATATTTGGTACACATTTTCATCACCATTTTGGTCTCATTTCCCACTTATAATAGTCGAAAAGTCGACATTATACCTTAAAAATGTGTCGTGTCCAAATTACAGTGTCGACACAGCGTCAACACTTCGTCTAAATTGAGTTGGAAAATGTTACTTGGGATGATGCTGTAGAGTTAAATGAACCTAGTTCATAGGATGCATTTGCATATATAGGAAAAATAAATGATAAAAAACATGAAGAAAACAAGTGCTATAAAGGAAACCGCTAGCAAGTGCATATATTCCAAATATTTTTGTACAGGATGTTCGAAACATTTGAAACACACTGAATGATTAAGTTCGTACATGCTTCTCTATATAAGTTAAGTAAATTTTATTTCAACTAAAAAATTAACAAAAATCTCTCCGATACCATTTCGTAACCCCCAAAACGCTCTTAAATGGTACTTTGAAGGTAAAATTTTGGTAGTACAATTGCCTGTGGAGAAATAAAAGGTAGATAAGTAGATTCTGGTTTTTCTGCTCTTTCGAAATATAAAAAGCAATTTAAAAAAAAACGATATACAGGGTGATGTTTTTTGGAAAAACGAATTTTTAAATGTTTTGTTCTGGATTTTCTTTTTGGTAATAATTTGGTTGATTTTCCAGGTAATGGTTATTAAGCGTACCAAATATCAAAATAATATACAGAAATTATGAGCTCCGAAAGAAATAGGCCAAATTGATAAAACATCCTATATCTCAGTTATAAAGTGTGGAAGACCCATTAAATTATTATTAGATTATTTGGAACCACCGAAGTGACGTCCATCTACAGTTAAAGTTAGACCCCTTTTCAATGAAACATCCTGTATATATATATATATATATATTGAATTAAGTTATACTAAAAAACAATTGATTGAAATATTAAAAAGTATTAATATGTAAAAAGAGTCTTTTTTTGATAAATACGCAGTAACTATGTGTCATGAAGTCTTAAGACGTATACCGCATATTATATTTAATCCAATTGAACATATTTCGCTTCAGTTAAAATCTGCAATTGGACAAAATAATGTTTCGCCTACGGTCAATGCTTCTGTACTTCATAATTGAACGTGAGTTTGAAAAAGTCGAACCAATTAGTGGAATAATTCCATCTTACATATAATCAAAGTAGAAGATTCTATATTCATACAATAAATAATACTTCTAACAAAATTATTATTAACTTAGATGACGCTGAAAGCGATAATAACTTAGTATTTTATCATTGCTTCCCTTAAAAATTTGTAATTATTGGTTTTCCATTTTTTTCAATTCAAATACTGTAACTCAGAATCAATGAAATTAAATGTTTTATTTATACATTATAAGGTTTTTTATTAATTTATAAAACATTTTTTTATTATTTGGACTCTTCTATGCTAACAGAAAAAAATTAATAAATAAACTGTATACTCGTATCTATTTTAAAAAATTAAAAACATTAGCGAATACCAGTACAGAAGAATACTATTTTTTAAATAACTAATAGATATTTATACCAATATAATAACGGACCTGTACTGAAAGTCCGCTGAGTTTATGGCTGATTTCTACCACAAATCACTTCAAGTCGATTAGTTAGAATATTATAAATGTGAACGAACCTTACTGTAAAAGTTTATTCCTATAATATAGAAACACTCCATATAATGTAAAATTACACATATTTCAGAAGAATCTTCTAATGGGATTATTTTAATTTAAAAAAATAAATATTTAAAATAAAAAAATTAGATATTGATATAATAACGATATAACAATAGTTTGAAAATTTCATTTCATTATTTTTTTCATAAATTCATTCTAGCGACATGGACATGCCAAATTTTTATGCTTTTATTAAAAGAGTGGTGCTAATCCATAAACTCAAAACTTATTTATATTTACCTGTGTGATTTAATAATAACAGTTACCTCCTTAATAATGTTTCAATATTTTTAGGTAGGTGTGAATTAGCCAAAAATCTGGTCCCATAAAAAAATATTTATTTATCTCTTTGTGTGCAGACCATTTCCTGTAGACTACATTTTCCCATGTCGAGTGTATACTTGCTTACGAAATTTAACCTAAAAAATTTTTATGTATAAAAGCGGCACAAGAAAGGCAAACAAAAGATACTTGTAGCTATTAATTTGGAAAGTCAACAAATGTGTAGCACTTGCCACATTTTTAAAAAATATTTACATAACGCGAACATTCAAAAATGTGTTTGTCCTTATAAGCTATTGGATTTGCAAGTGGCATAGTGTTTGATTATCTGATTTGAGAGGTTACGGACATTAACATTTGTTTCTGTTTTTACTTTCCCATTATAAACATTAATTGTAAAATATTTAAGTAAATAAGAAAAATCTGACCCCAAATTTTTAATGTACAGCATACATCTAAAGTGGTTTACTCTTTATTGCTTGTGCATTCATTAAATTATTATGTACACTATACAGAATACAACAAACCATTTTTTATTTTTGATTGCGGCTGATGCGGAAAAGTTGGCTAGAAAAGACAATACAAATATGAAATATACTGGAGTATGTGTTGTGGTTTCGCAAAGACTATACTTTACTGAAACTTTTCATTTTGATGACATTTTAACGACTTTTTAAAGAGTAGATAAATATTTTTTTATGTTGGGACGGAATAAAAACATTGCCTTTTGGTCTAGAAATATTATAAAAATTGGAGCATACCTGAAGGACGGTAATATTTCTTAAATTCGCAATTTTTTGTCACATTTTTATGATTTTTATGAAAGGGGACAAATATTGTATTTTAATTTCAAATCCCACCAAAAACATGAATTTTACTTAAAAAAGTCCTAAACCATTAAAAAATAGTATATTGTTTTTTTAGGAATTTACAGACGAGTCATAAGAAGTTGTTTTTACTACGAATAGAACTTTTCTTTAAAAGTTGTTTAAATATAGAAAAATAAAGATATGAAAATTTTTAATTTTTACATTTAATTGATCAGTTTCGAGAGGCTCTAGCGTTGCTATTGATTTATTATTATGTTGTTTGACATCGGCGCGTCCTTCGATTTGATAAGTTTAAGTGTATATATATATTATTGTCAGCAATTTATTATTCTAATAATACCATTTAAAAAATCGCACTAATTTCAAATTAAAATGTATTTAAAAAGTTGCGTTTAAAATATTCCAAATAATTTTGAAAATATACTTTTGGCGCATTTTTCTTAAAAGTAAACAAAAAATGAAATGTTCAACGATATGATCACATTATTCTATGATAAGATTATCGCTAAATGCATGATAGCATGGAAGAATTGGTTTTCGGACCTAATACTATACTATTTATTTGCCCTAGCTTTTATGTTATTTCTTTATTGTGTTACTAATTTATTATTTGCCAACAATAACAAATTAGTTATTATTATTATTATTATTATTATTATTATTATTATTATTATTATTATTATTATTATTATTATTAAACGTCAGACAATGGATAGATGTAATCAAATATTTGAAACTACTTGCTTATTTAAAGAAGCAAAACGAAGGCTGCATTTCCAAAAAACCTACAGTATTTGTCAGGGAAAAATGTGAAAAATTTCTGTCTGAAGCTCCTAATTAACAGTATTCGGGTATTAGAGAAAAATTGGATATTACGTCAAAGGTTTTTTATGAGATATGTTATTTTTATATTGTTGTAGTTTTATTTAGTAAAAATGATAGTTGATGACATACAAGACTTAGGATCTACCATTCTAATAAGAATTCCTGATAATAAAACTAAACAACTGTGGTCCTTTATTATTGTGACAGAACAATATTTAATCATATATAAAAAATGTATCATTACGTACAGAAATATGAAAGAAATTTTTTTTTAATTTGTAAATGTTCGGTGTTTTTGCCTGATAATGAGAATTCATAAGGTAAGTACCTCCCTATGGAAGTTCCACTTTTGTAAAATTGACAAAAAAGTACACTGGTCCTTGTTTGAAAAGAATTTCAGCTATACTGCTTGTAGATGCGAGGGCATAAATTACGTGATTAAAACGCCACGAGGGTGGCAATCCTTGAGTGTAGCTGAAGGGTAAATTGAGGAATCGATAACCAACAAAGATAATGCAAATACATTTAACTAATTCCTAACATGATCAACGTTGTTATAACCAAGTGGTTTGACCAAAGCTTCAACACCAAAACAAGTCAGGATTCTACCATTCCAACAACTGGAGCTGCAATTAATAATTGCACTTTTAATTTAATGTTTGAATAGTTAAGTAAGTCACATGTTGTTTTTTATTTAAATAAATAAAGTATGATTATAAGTTTATTGTATTTATTATATAAATTTATTCATGAGCACATAGTCAAATGTATACTTCCGACAAAAAAGTGGTTTGACTTTCGCTGCCAATAGCTTAACTTAAACTTAAACTTAAACGTTAAAAAAGATAGTAGAAAATGTCAAATTTATTGACATTTGAAGAAAAAAGTATTTACAGTAGAATAAGTTATTAGAAAGGAGCGCTATTTACTTACAGAGTAACCAAATTCTAAGTTTATAGGTCATATTACAACAACAACAACAAGCTCTGGAAAAAAATAACAGGCAATATAGTCTGAATTTCTTAGAAATAGGGAACACAACGAACAATTATTGAACTTTACTGTCGCTGGTTATGATGGACCTATTTTAAATACTGGACATCATAGCGGTGTGATATTTTTGTTAGAAAAAGATAAAGGAAGATTATTACAGTAGTTAGTTTCTTTCTTCCATGCAAATGAATGGCCTTTGCGACTATTTTTTGTCATTTAGATGAGAAAACCAAATAGTTTCTAAAGTTCTGTAGCTACATCTTTTATAGCTAAACACATACTAGAATAGTACTCGAGTGTACTGGTTTCAGTTAAAACTCTGTGCTAATATTCTGGTAAAGTTAATTTCAAGATATTTCGTTGACTTACCATATGCTTGGAGAGTACTATCAGTTAATCTTGTAAATTCTTCATTTTAAAGTAAAGATCTACAGAGTCTTACTTGAATGTCTGCCAGGAATTTAGTGACTAGTGATGCTCAAGCGCTGATATTTAATTTTTCAAAAGTGAACTTTAAACGAAAGTCGTCCCAAATCATTTTTGGGTACAATTTATTAGTAGATTTGGCAGAAGTAGCCACAGACTTAACATGGTTACTTGCGACTTTTAATAGAAATGGTAAATGGAAAAAATTATCAGTATCATTACAAAGGACTTCCAAATCATAAACATAATTTAAGAAAGCATTCGAGCGCTAGACGAAATCATTTACAGAAATACCATTGGCGTTGCAAAAAGTAAACTGTCCTGGATAATCATCATAAAAATAACCATTAATAACCGTAAAATAGTTCGCACATGAATTCCATAAACCAATTTCCTCGAGAGTTAGTTACAGTATCGAGACTTTTCCGAGTGTAGAATAAACTTATATTTTAAAAAATTTCTTCTGAGACTTCATTAGTCATATCTATATGACAACAAAATACCATCAATTAAAAGCAATACGTTAGAAGGCTCCGAAAAGATTTCACTTTTAAAAATTAGGACGAAAATAACATTAGTATTATAGTAAAGTCACTAATTGAGCCAAACTTATGGACTTATTCAGCCCATGGTGTGAAACAAAAAAGTCATAAATGAAACGAATCAGAAGATTATTCCAGGTTATTTCGAGAATCTATCTAAAAGTTATAAATCTTCAAGCCTTGGGGCATATTATTCAATTATAAGCGCGATGATATCCACAAAGAAAAATATATTGAATTGATTGCGTTTCTCAAGCGAAAATTCGAAGGGAATAAACTCAAAACGTCAGTTGTTGTTAACATAATTGATAACTGCCAAAGGAGATCAACAAATTGAAAAGACTATACCGGCCACTGCTTCAGAAGACCATCAACTTCACTATTTGCAAACTCACGAGCAGATCTATTAATGAAAAGGCGTGGAGGCTGGAAAAGCAATACGGTAACTGAGGAATACATTGAAATATTCGTAGAAAATATAAAACGAACAGCTACAAAAATTCTGGACCTATGGACAGTAACAGTAACCACAGTAGTAATTTGGAATCTATTGGCTCTTTAACAGAACAGTCTTCGGCTGGAGTGAACTTGTTTAAATGCAAAAATATTCATAAATAATTGTTTTCAAATTTTATTAATAATTGATTAACTTTTAGTTCTGATTTCTTTAACCAACTGAAATAGAAAATGGGTTCATTATCTAACTCACTAAGATAATATCCTTCAATACCTAATTTAAATAAATTTGGTGTTTTTATCCAGTCGTATTTTTTCCATTGTTCATTTAATTTTTAATTTTAAGAGATGAATAAAAAAACCCCTAAAATTAGGGCCACTATGTCACAAGAAAGTGAAAAAAATATATATACAATTATTTAAATATTATTTATTTATTATTTCAGATCTGTTCACGAGGGAACCAAAGAATTTGCCGCCAAATGTTTAGAATGTGGAAAAGTATTTAACGACAAAGGCTACCTTTCGAGTCATATGAAGATCCATCGAGATAAGAAGGAGTACGCCTGTCCACACTGTCCAAAGAGATTTAATCAAAGAGTTGCTTATAACATGCATCTTAGAATACATACGGGTATGTATAATTTAATTTTTACGAATAACATTTAATAAGTGTACGATTGTTGATAATAAATAATATAATAATTATAAAGGGGTAAAGCCAAAACTTTTCCACCATATTCCAGTGAAATTCGAATAATAATGAAAAGGGAAGAAAATAAAATGATTTTTATGAAAAAATAAGATTCATTAATGTGATAAAGACCAATATCCTCTATATCATTCAAGTCGTCAAAACAATGTATTAGCAGATTGTTCATATTTTAAAATTATTTACAATTGTACAGGATGTTTTTTAACCCTGTGCCAGTTTAAAGTATTATTTTTTAAATGGAATTTTATATTTTTTTATTGCGTATATGAATTTCTGCTGACTTTTTCAAGTCCTGCAATATACAGGGTGATCAACTTATACTCCGAAGTTTGATATCTCCGTCATCTCGAGAAATAGGAAAGAGTGTTTTAAATAATAGTTATAGATAGAGTAAACTTCACATTTTAAAAGTATTTTGTAATATACAGGGTGTCTCATAAGGTCATAGCTTATCAAAGTGTAGACAGTCTTGAGATTCACATTTGAAAATTAGTCCAAAATATATAGTGTGACCAGGAACGCAGTGACAGACCAAAATTTTTTTATTTTTACATTTTTATAAAGTCTTGCCGACCTAATTTCAACGATGTATGACACTTCATGTATGTATATTATGTTTAATAAAATATCTACAGCCACCTGAAAAACACATTTTTTGAATTTAGATGTCTGTAGTAGCCAACCGTTGAAAATCAATAAAAACAGCTTACCAGTCCCTATCCTAAGTTTTCAAGTTCTATGCTATGGCATTAAAAAATATTTGATAGAGAGTGATCAAAAATCTGAAATCCCATCTGATTTTTAATCACTCTGTATCAAATATTTTTTACGCCATAGTATAGAACTAGAAAAGTAATATACAGGGTATTACGAAATAACTTTAAAATGTGAAGCTTGACTCTATCTATAAAATTTATTTAAAAAATTCTTTCCTATTTCTCAATATAACGTAGATATCAAACTTCGGAGTACAAGTTGATCACCCTGTAAATTTCATAGCTTCGTTCCGGATGTTTCAAAAGTTATGACCACTTTTATGTCAAAATTAATGTATATTTAGCACCCCTTCCCCTACATGCCATTTGTCAAATGACAACATTAAAAAACACTAAACAGTCGATTTGAAGGCCACTACTCATAGCTGATTTTCCCATTGGAAAAGAGCAGCGAGAAAGAAGTGTATTAGATAAATCTTTAAAGTGACAAATTTCTGTGCGAGAAATGACTCCAACTTTAAATTTTAGCCTTCACTTACCGTCAACTTAAAAAACATTGTGCTGAAACGAAAACGTATACCATCAGAACTTTAGCTGCAAAATGTAGTAAAAAACAAGAGTTGGAGAGGCAACTATTCATCTATTTCGTAAACATATCACCGTAAAACCCCCTGGAAAACATTCAATAATAATTAATCAAACCATGAAAATTGGTATGAGAAATGCACAAATTAGATTTTCAAAAAAAAAGTTGCCTGTATTGGACAGACTTTTAATTGCTCTTGCTGAAGGTGAGAACCTGTCAGTACTAAAAAGACTCAGGCTTTAGAAATTTTAGTATGTTTTAAAATTTGTTTTGGAGAGACTAGGGAAAATTTCTATTTAATAGCTTAAATAAATTTTTATGTTCTTAATTCATTCATCAATTTCAAATGAGCTACCCTCACTGTAATTTGTAATATCCAAAGAGGGCTGCTAAAAATGCAAAAAGACTAATGCTGATGCACAATAGAAATACGATACATTCAAATTTGAGTTAGAGTTTGAATGAGAATTTGAATTAGGTGTGGAGTGTGGAGTTTGAATTAAGTTTTGAATTCGAATTTGTGTTAGAGTTTCAGTATAGATTTTAGATTCAAATTTGAATAAGAGATTAAGTAATTTAAGTTAGAGGTTAAGTGATAATTTGGATTTGAATTTTAGTGAGAGCTTGAGTAATTTGAGTTAGAGTTTGAGATGAATTTTGAGTAATAGTCGTGGAAATTGAATAAGAATTTGATTTTCAATATAACTATAAGATTGAAAACGGATTGAAGTCGAATTGGATTTTGAAGTTGACTTAAAGTTTGTATTCGAATTTGAATTTGATTTTAAATGTTGCTTAGAGATTGAATTAATGATTGAAATCGAATTAGATTTTGAATTTGTAATAGAGCTAGAACTTTTTAAATTAATCGATTTATTACGATGGAACAACTATATTTGGTATTTTCTTTTAATTCTTTTAACTTCAGAAACTTAATTTTCATTTATTAAAATTAAAACTGTATGTACTTCATTAAATTATGTTTTAACTCTATGCAGTCTCGATGCAATCTGTTTTTATTTTACAGTTTTGAACGAATACGGTCCATGTTAAGTAGACCATCCTCACATATTTCGAAAGTTTGATATAAATCATAATGTATTACAGATAGGTCACCCTTAGATTGACCGTTGGCGAAGGAAATTTCTTTTATGACATGTTAGACCTACATAATACTAATAAATATACATATATCTATATTTTAAAAATCCTGTGTTGCTGTGTGAAATAATACTACTGTGTTACTTAAATCAAAATTCAAATAAACAAAAAAGACATGTTCAATTGTAGTTTCACTCAAATGGTCACGAATATGTGACTACTACTACCTTATTTGTGCGTATAATTATTTATTTACAGAATTTCTCAGTAACTTTTCTGTGCGTGATTACACTGATGAAGCAAATCTATTTTAATAGTGTACATTTAAGAATATAGTTCATTAAAATTCTCGGCTATCTCTGCGGTTATTAATCCCTAATAAAATACGTTTTTATTTCTTTGATGCGCGAGCTGAACTCATAAAGTTTTTACTGATTTTATAAGAGGACAAATAAATTTATCTGTTAAGAGTAATGCTGAGAATATAAAACCTGCTGCAATTTACAAATTAAATATATGTTAAGATATATGTACATTTCGCACGTAAGGTTTGAAAAATCCGTTACTGTACCGTACATACGACAATAACATACCATACATTATTTAAACGTCCTTTTGTGAACGGTATCCATTTAGGGGTTGGGTTGAGAAAATGTTTGTATAGGAAAGATCATTTATAATTTTTAACGAGGAACCTCTTACTGAATTATTTCGCATGAATTTAGAAACATCTTGTATATACGTTTTTGAAGGTAAGCTCTTCATACAAAAACATTGCTTCCTTTACTAAATTTATTATAGACTACTTCGATTTAACTTTTACAAATTGGATATAATTTCATAAATTTAGATAATGAGTTTTTATGCTTCCTCTAACCAAGCTTTTCTTAAGGTGATCTTAATTATTCACTTAAGATTTGTCGCTTTGAGCATATGAACAAAAGTCAGGATTTTATGGTCTCATTGATCATCCAATACGATAAAAAATTTTAATTTCGTTCTTTCGGGGATTATATCCCTTTAGGGATTGGGTTGAAAAAAAATGTTTATAAGAAACACCATCATAATTTTCAACGAAAAATCTAAATAATTTCGCATGAATTTAGCAACATCCTCTATAGTTTTTAATGTACATCACATTACTTCTATACAAATACAAAGTTGGGTACTTTAAATAGTCCTTTAGTGTCCCTTGATTCTAACAAATAAGTAACTTCCAATCTCCCTGTATACAAGGGAAGTATACGTAGTTTCTGGTGCCTCACCCAGTATAGTAATTTTTTTCAGAAAAAGCAGAGATTAAAACGTATTTTATTAAAACAACTAATAAGGATATTGTGAAACATACATAGAATGCGAATTTACGTAATTTTTTTCTAAACGGTAAATCGCGCTGCAATATTTTATTTTCATATATCAAACATGGTTTTATAGCTCCATAGATTTTTTCATTTTACTCTTAAAGACTTTATTGCACTTAAATTTACGACTGTTAAAAAAGGTTTTCAATAGAATTTTCCATAAAGTCTTCTTTAAAGGAATTTGCACTTTTAATTAGTTGGTTCCTCATAAGCATGACTTGCAAAGGTTTATTTCAATGGCGTTTGCAGGAAATTGTTACTTTTTTTTACGAAGGAAGGAATTAAAAGCAATGAATGGAATATTTTAATTTAACAAGATACGTATTATCGACATGCTTCAAATGCATTCGAACTCACCGATTTTGTAGTAGTTTTTTTATACCGGACAAGGTAAAGTAATCTATTAAACATTAGTAATTCAATTTACTGTTAGTTCTCCAGTTTATAATGCATTTAATGTTTGTTGTATATTTAGCTTTCATCACTAATATTTAATAAGATGCAACAAAACATTGGATATCAAAATTATCTAACCTGCCCTCATTAACGACTTTTAACAAATCTTTAAAGTATATGTATACTTAGTAGAGTCTGAAACTTATTTACCTCAAATTTAAAAGTTCAAAAATGTTAAAATATAATTTGTGGCAGTTTTTTCCTAAATAAATTTACACTAAAAAATCTTGTGTAATCTTAAGACTACACAATTTATTTATTATATTTATTATTATTTTTTATGTACCTGAGTCAACTGATGTTAGTGTTAGATCCATTGGGTCTTCCTTATGAAATTTTATGTGTGTCTGGAGGTATTTTGCCGCTATTAACAGAAAATAGCTGTTACTAGGACAATAATTATGACTTTGTCCGTCTTTCGCAAATCTCTAAAATTTCATTTTTAGGTCTTTGTAGTTCTGTGGGTCTTTTTTTACACCGAAGAAGTAAGTGAAAATGGCAATTACGTAGGCTAGTAGACGTGCGTTGGAAGAATAATATGAAGGATTAATTTCATCCTTATAGAAGTCAAATGCAATAATAAATTCTTGGGAGAAATTATCCAAAACATGTTAATTTTTTTGAATGAAATAATTAATGCACAAACCAGGATTTTTAAAGTATTGTTATGATATATAATTAATATTAAATAATACTTTTACTATTGAGGACAAAGTACTTAATATTAAATACAAATTGAAATTTTACTATATTATACATACAGTATATGTCATTTCACGACAAGCCAGTCGAAATAACTTTTGATTTTACGTGAATTTAAGAATTCGAATTATATATCAACGGAGACATTTTTCTAACATATTCTCAACTGATATAGATCATTCCCCTCCCTTCAGTCACGTTAATCAATATAATTTAAATAAGGAAAGTTCTCAGTATGTTACATCACTGAAAAGGTAATTTCATGAATAATTCAGCAATATGATTGTTCTCTGCTTTAATTTTGATTTTAGCGCCCTTTTGCGAGAACAAAAACTGTTACGTATTCGAACGTTTGAAAAAAACTTGAATAACACTCATAAACCATCGGTATAATAAATAACCTTAAATATTTCATAAAGAAAATAGAGGAAGTTAAACAGTAATCAGACAGATACAACTCCTTATGACACCGTTGTAGTTTTTTGATAAAATTAATTTTCTCTTTAAAAACACAAGTTTAAAATGTTTCACTAAGATTACTCTGTAAGTAAAGTATTATTTCAAGTACTTCTCAATTGATGCCTTCGTAACTGGCGTACAAACAAACGTCCTCAGCAAGATTTTTGCTTTAGGATAAATTTCTTTTAATTCGTTTACTTTCAGTCATTTATAAACATATAATGGATTATTAGATTCAATGTTGTTTGCTGAAAAGTATGATTTTAGATGAACCAGTTCGTCAAAAATTGATGGTTCCAAATTGTTCTCAGAAACTTTACTTGTTTTTGGTCTCGTTCTCAGGTTCAGATGTTGTTCGCCTCCACAGTTTTACTGTGACACCAAATTTTTCAGTGAACTCTTCATAAGATTTCACTCTTGTTGTGATTTCTCTTTGAACTCTGTCAACTATGGGCAGAAAGTACAGGCAATGTCTTGATATTCGATACAGAACCAGTTGCTTCAAATTTCAAACATCACTGATATTTTTATCCAAATGCCTTGCATTGAACGCAGTAGCCGTTCGTAAAGTACAGCGATTTTTTACTTGCATAAAAAATATTTCAACCCGTTCTTCAATTGTATAATATTTTTGCAAATTGTTTATAAAAAATCAGTTCGTATTTAATCAAAATTTGTCAACAAAATTCAAACTGACAATAAATAACAGATAAATGAAAGACACAAAAAACTACCTTTAATAATGCACATATACAAGAAACTTATACCTGCTTTTTTAAAAAACTGCATGTGACTTTTTGTGTTTAAATGTAGATCTACTGAACTCTTGGAAAATAACAATGCAGCTCAAAATTATGGATAAAATAAATTTTGGGTCTAGCCGTTATTTCTCAAAAGGCGTTGCTTATTGCATATTAAAATCAAACAGGTTTCTCCTTATTATCGTTATTGGGATAATCAAAAACCTCGTATTGTACGAGAAGATCATACCCAATATCCTCAAAAAAATTAAGTTTGGGCTAGTATTCTAGGGGATAACTTTTCAAAAAATAAAAATGTTACTTCATCATTTTTTTTTGTACGTAGTGTACAAAGACCTTTAAATTGAGGTATCACATGATAATGGTTGCAATTTGAAATTTTGAAGTTAGGGTGACTACACCGCTTAGAAGACAATTCAGAAAACTGACGTCACTATCACTATATTATATCTTGATGGAAACATTTTAAAGAGTACACTTTTATTATCATAGATTCCCAATTAATTCTAAATCACATATTCAACAGAATTCTTTGCTGATCAATTATTGGGAAGTAAACTCTTTAAAATTGTTCCAAGCTTACGGAAAATTTATTTTTATCTTCGAGAAAACTACAAAATATGGAGTTCCAATACATTTAAAACAACGTATCGTACATATATATTAAAATAAGATTTTATCTAGTCGATTTTAAATTTTGTTTAATAAATGATAAATAAATTCACGATTAAATTATATTTATTGAACTTGAAATATGGTAACATAAAATAAAACAAATCTAAAAAAAATAAAGTAAAAACATTAAAAAACAAACAAATAAATATAATATAATTTAAGAACAATTTTTTTTTAGGTGTTAAACCACACGAATGCCCTACATGCAAAAAAACATTTTCCCGTAAAATGCTTTTGAAACAACATCAACGTGTTCACACTGGGGAGCGTCCATATTCTTGTCCTGAGTGTGGAAAAACATTCGCCGATAGATCAAACATGAGTTTACATGCAAGACTACATACTGGTGAGTAAAATCTCCATTATAATATACATATACACGGTGTGTTTCATAAATAATAATAAACAATGATTTATTGAACATATTCGTACAATAAGTCAAAAACTTGGAATAGCATTCCTGCAACGGTACACTTTTGGAGGCGATCCAATCCAAATGTTTCCCTTTCGTGTCTCGTTTTAACTGAAAAAACAACAAAAATGTCTGGGGAGGCAGACCAGGTCTAAAGGATGGAAGCAATGGAGTATGGGTCCTGGCTAGGAAGTATTTGACTACGAAGACGGTGTTGCTTGACGCATTGTCGTGATGTCACAAATGATTGTTTTGGTTTTATTTAGTGTTTCAGCTATCAAGTGAAGACTCAATCGTCGGTCCAAAATCAAACAATCACTCGGCACATTTTCCCTCGGCTCTCCTTATACAAGAAAAAACTTTTGATTTGGATAATCAATCACTTCCAAAAGCCCCATGAATTACGTTTCGGTGGCGAATTAGTTTAACTAAATTTGATAGATTAACGTTATTCCATCGTGCTATATAACTATATAACTAAGATAATTAAAGATACTATTCAATACTAGTTTACAGTCCAGCCTGTTTTCTTTCAGTTGCTTGCACCGTTTCAGTTAGTCGCCATTATTCCTTACATTTATTATGTATATTCTTTCTAATGACTTAATTAATTCAGTGCTATAATGTTTCAAGAATAGTTTTTCGTTTTTATAAAGTTATATCTTTTTGTCTCTAAAGTTCTTCCATAAATGATTCGCTTTTCTAACGGCGATTTTTTGCTTTTTCCCTTTGCTTTATGATTTCATTATAGTTAAAATTTTTATGACCGACTCTACTGTACACTTGATTAATATAGTTTCTTCATTTTTTCTCTCTTTCATTAACTTTAAAATCTTTATTAATTCATTCATCATTGTTAAAATCTCCTTTTCGTTTTTCTCCTTTTCGTTAATTTCCTCTTACCTATCTAACTCGATCCTTCTAATCTTCCTTTTGTTTTCATCACAGTACTCCGTGCCCGATTTTTGCCTCTTTTATTCCCAAAAATGTCTAAGACCCTGAACAAATCATACTTAATCTAATAAATACGTCATTGATAACACACAACGATATTATTTTTGTATGAACTTTAACACTTATGATACACTCTGTATAATCCGCTAACCATTTCTTTGCTTTTTATTGGCGTGAAACTTGAAAAGATACTTCTTTCCTCAATAGATTTTATCGAAATTGCCGACTAATAAATAACTTAAATTCTACAAATAATAAAGCTGCTTTCAGAATGCCAGTCAGTTTTAGCATTAGCATTAACAATTAGACTTTATCCGTGTAGATAGAAATCTTTTTCAGTGTCAGTCGAGATGGTAAATGGCTATCGGAAACATGATATAAGATAAGAACTGTCCTTCTGTACATGCAATTTAGATATACTCGTATTAAAAGAATACTTTTAGCTACTAAACCATGAGAAAAATAATTCTACACACATTTACATTAGTGTTTTATTAAATTTGTATGGATATATTGAAAGAATTTAATTGATCAAAATATACGATCACATAGTTATTGTTTATTAATACATCGGCCCAACTGAGGAGTGTTTGTTCAAAAGTAGCTCTACGTCGTAACTAATTTTTCAGAAATGACCAAAAACTGATATGTTCAAATAGAAATATGGGTAAAAATTACAGTTAAGCAGGGACGGCTGCTGGACGGATCGAATAGCTTAGTGGTCGCCGCCGCTAGTTCCTAGCTTGACTAAAGGAGGAGGGTTAGTCAAAGGGTTAACGACCCTTTACTGTAAAAATCTTACGCTTAAAAATCTTAACCGAACGCCTCGGAACCAGATTGGAAAACAAGGAACACGACATAAGCAACAGAAAATTATTTTGAATTTTGGATGTTGGAATAAGGGAATAAGCACAAAGTACATATTTTAAAATCTGGAAGATTATAATATGGATGTTGTTACCCTCAGTGAGACAAAGAAAAAAGGAAATGGGAATGATAGAAAAAATAACTATCATAAAAGACTTTCAACGTATTTATTATTTTTAGTTGATTCACTTGATTTAGATGCTAAACTTGTATGCTCAGGAAGACTAGTTGGTATAGCTTTATTGAACACTATGAAAATTCATAAAATATTTTTCAACGTCTTCAGAACTTTCTTTTATTTTATGTGCTGCTGATGCTAGGCTTCCATTTACAGGATTACTTCATTGTTCAGCAATCACATTTTGTTATCGAATTTGTGGAATCTCTTGCTATTGAATACCGTATTTAAATTGACAATGTAAAATTTTCATTGTTCGACTTGAAGTCTAAGATATTATTATATAACCTAAAAAATACACGCAATTAGAAACATTTATTGAACGAATGTAACTTAATTTAAAATTAATTAGTAGTTTAATTTACTTTGATCAGTTGAAGTAGTAGAATTCAAATTAAAACAATTTCTCATCCAGATTTTAATCAATCTCAATTCTAAATGTTGCATTTAGAAGACAGCTTTTTTATTAACAAAAGTAAAACAATTCCAAATACTATAGTTACGATAAGCGCAAACACCCACAACTACCAACAGGACACGAGAAAAATGATAGAACACTTTTTTATATTAAGGCAACCACTGACTGGAACATAAAAAAACGGCACAAATGCCACCTGGCTGCTAGACTATAAAGTTAAGTAAGTTCGCTTTTGATGATGAAATAATATTTATAGAATTTATTAATGGTAATAAATAACTCAAATATCAGGTGACGTGTGTCACTTTTGTCGCAGAAGTGCGATATTTTTCTTGTAATTTAAATAGTTACACAAGAATATATGAGCCAGTTCCTTATTTTGACAATTGACGATTTACTGTATGAAAAGTTTTTATTTTTCCAATATAATTAGATTGGTTCTTAATTACCAATAATCCCTTTTTTTTCTAGTTTTATAAACAGACCTAGGTTTTACATTTTGTTATTTTTATTGATATTTCTTCGGTATTCTAAAATATTATGAGTATTTCTAAAACATATCTCTTAACCAGCAAGATTTAAAGTAAATCTTAAGTCGAATTCTGGGGGTTTTAAAACACTACAAGGCATTTATTTTTCTAAAATCCCGTGGCCTTCTAATAAATTTTTTAGGAGGCAAGTTTTCGATTTAAAATAAAAACTTGTATTTTTTAAAGTAACACAGAATATTTATCATTTTTTACATCTTGTTTGACACTTTTTTCAATTTTGAGTGGCAACAATAAACATAACAAAAAATATTATAGCGCCAATGATATGTTAAAGTTCAAGTAGAATTATGAAAAATAGCAAGAAATAATCTAAGAAACGCATCGTTGGCGTTTAAAAGAGTAGAAATAATTATAAAAAACTAAAAGCTAGTGGAAATGGAAACGTTTATTTAATAAAAGTATTTTACTACTCTGTTAGATTATAAATATGCAAATTGCTGAGCTGCATTCTTGCCTCATATAAAAGTCTTGATGAATATTTCAAAACTGCCAATTACTCAGAACACCAGGCCAATTGATTTTATCAGCATAGCAAATAGCAAGAGTATTATTCTGTTTTTGCTATTTTAAGATAGTAACAAAATTCTAATTATATATGCAAACTACAGCAGAGGTGGCAATATATTTCCATAACGTATACTATAATAAAGCATTAGTACAATTTATTGTACTTTGCAGTCTACTTGACAAGTAAAAAGAGCGATCCTTTCTAATCGTAAAATAACTGACCAGCACATATTACATTGTCGTACGAGTATCTCTGAGGCTGGGTTGCATAAAAGCGTGTTAACACTGGAATTATTTGATCCCGAATCAAACATAACACAGTGTGAAATATAAATTTAGACCGTTACCAAATTTTAGTTGCCGAGAGTTCTAAGAGATTTCTTAAATTCAAGAGTCACTTTTTAATTAAGTACAACGATATAAGTTAAGAGATTATTTACCGATCCATTATGCAGAAATGATTCTAATGAAATTTAAATTACATTAAGGATTAAAATCTTAGTATTAACTTCAAAGTGAGCGTGCAGGATAGTAAATTATTATAAAAATCTGGCGACAATGGCAAGATATAATTGTTAATTACGCGGAAGCAATTAACAATAACGAGATGTTAAATGAACCTGTTGATGATGCTATACTGTTAAATAAACCTAGTTCATTAGAATTATATTAAAAAGGATACATTTACATATAGACACAAAATAAATGATAAAAAACGTTTTTCTTACAATCTTCGAAAAGAAAGTATGAAGAAAACAAATGCTATGAAAGAAATTGATATTTTGACTATAACAATATTATCAACCATAAGAAGTATTGTTAATAATCCGGTATCTTCAAGAAAGAATAGAGTGATACTGGCTCATTTAGGAAATTAGATCGATTTAATGAAGATCTCATCCAGTGTACAAATTACAAAATGGAAGCAGAGCAAATATTAAGAAATTTTAATATGCAAAAAGATTATTTTTGTAATAATTACGTACGAAGTATGGGTCACATAGTCTTAAGACGTACACCGTATTATTGTATATTCAATCCAAATGAACATATTTGGCATCAGTTAAAATCTGCAATTGGATGAAGTAATGTTTCACGTACTGCTAATGCTTCCGTATTGCAATTATTCAATTCAATCATACATGTAATCAAAGTACTATAATATAAATGATACTTCTAACAAAATTATTATTAATTGAGATGACAGTGATAGCGATATTGATCTCACAGAAAACTAATGCATGTATTACAATTATTGTAAAATTATACCACACTAAAAAGTATTTTCTTTCTAAAGATTCTAAAGATTTCTAATAATTTATATTTGTTTTTCATATATTTCGTTTATTTTCTATTTGATGATTTTAACTTTTTAAATTTTTTCGATTCAAATACTGTAACTGAATAAATAAGATTAAATGTTTAATCATGCATTATAAAGTGTTTTTTAATAATTTATACAACTTGCAAGACGAGAGTGTTAATCGGAGGCGGTAAGAACATGAGTATATTAATAGCCTTTATCACATGAATTAAAAAAGAACATTTTATCTAAGACTGTCAAGAATTATTAACAACTACAAATATTGATAAATATGAATGACATTTCGATTTAATTTGTTTGACAATTAGCGTATATTTTATTTAAACAAAAAGTAACTCGAAATCTTTACCACATGTACTTTTATTTAAAATCAAAGCAGCGATTCTGTAATAGAAGTTATTAATTGATATGGCAATCTAATAGTTTGTCACAAACAACGTCAAATATTTTTAATTTCTCTTAGTATCTAAAACACGCATTAATATCAGTGAACGTATTACTAATATCTTGAAGTAGGGATACATCGAGGTGGGAACATCATTCCAAGTAATTTGGTAGTAACGAATCGGCAGTCGTTGTATCTCTAGTTCGGTTAAGAAAGGACATATCGCTGTCCGCTACTTAAAATTTCGCCTATATCATTTCAGGTACTTTCTGAACCTGTATATGCCGAATTTGATAAAGCTTACTAAAACAAGTTTATAAAGCACATTCAATAAAATATATTCGAACATGGAATTGTTTACCTAGGTAAACTCCCTATACGAGTATACCTGTTAGAATCGGAGACTTGTCAACTCAGGCTGAATCAATCTCAATTTCTTTTACGAAATAAGAACTAATACAGTTCATCAAGGATAGGAAAAAGTGTGAGATTCGCTAGCGATGCGCAGAAGAAAGAGTGAGGCAGCTTTCGGAGGGAAAAGGATGCATTTTACGTGCGACCAGATCGAGCTCTGTGTACATTCTCGTTGAAAAGTTGTTTAAGTAGATTAGGGTACATTTCTACTTATTATAAAGGTTTGCAGTTTATACCAAAACAAAAATATGTTATTGTTTATTATTTATTTCATTATAATAAGTTGGGATTTTTACATTTTTTTAAAAAGAAATGTCAAGTAGGTGATTAAATAAATTTACAGGTAAGATTTTAAGGGCTTATATAGGTAATTACAATATAATTTAAATAATAACAGCAGAATATAATGATTTCATATTAAGGAGAATGATTGCTTAATGAGTGAATTAACGTAAATTTATTGAGTTCGGACACATTATAATACAATAATATAACAATATAAAACGTCTTTAAAGAGGTTCAATACCTGACAGGTCACTATCAGAATCCGAAAGATATGCTTCAAAATCACTTTCACTATCTTCTTGTAAATTTATTATTAACTCGTCTACTACTAAATCTAATGCTGGTTCCTTCTCCATGAAAAACATTTTAAAGTCTTTAGCGTGTTCACATCGTTTTTTCCACTCTGTTTCAGAAAATATGTTGAAAAATTCGTCACACAACAGTTTTTAATTTAAATTTTACGTTTTTTTGAGCAACATATTGTTTTAAGGATGCTCACACTAGTTCAATGGGGTTCAAGTCGGGATGATATGGGGAGAGCCTTAGAACTGTATGTCCGTGATCAGCCATTTTTTTGTCGATCTCATATATTTTGTACTGTTGTTTATGAACTTTTATTACACTGTACAAGTTTAACATGAATTAAAGGTTTTGATTTAACAATAACCTTTTTAAAAAGATTTTTATTTACTAATAACTAAATTTAGACATACAAACAAATTCATGTCATCTGTAAATGGTATATTTCGTGTTCTTAACTACTCCCTCATT
Organism: Hermaeophaga mercurialis; assembly: GCA_951812935.1. Classification (NCBI taxonomy): domain Eukaryota; kingdom Metazoa; phylum Arthropoda; class Insecta; order Coleoptera; family Chrysomelidae; genus Hermaeophaga; species Hermaeophaga mercurialis. The sequence continues at coordinate 10,841,400 of OX638366.1, forward strand.
TCATCTTTTCGATAACCCATAATAGGATATTTTTCAACTTATACGTTATGGTAGGGGGCATTGTCTACAACTAAAATACTTATCGGTGGTAAATTAGAAATAAGCATTTCCTCAAACCATTTTTTATAATTTGTATAGTTCATCGCACTGTGATAATGACCCGACTTTGTGTTTGATCTACATTTTAGATAAGCATTTTGTATAATACCATTTTCGCCTCCTGCATTCACTATAATTAGTCTTTATCCTTTTGAAATCGGTGCATGGAAACCTTCATTAGTGTTGTCGTTCTAACTTTTGACATGGGTGTGAGACGAATAGACATACTTTTCGTCCATATAGATTATAGGTCTCTTTTCTGTCCGGAATGCTTTATGCTTCTTAACAAGTTTCTTCTCAGTTGTTGTATTTCAGGTTTTTCCATCAGCAATTTTCGGTTATTTTTTGTTTTTCTCCAGTAAAATCCCATGTTGTGTATTATTTTTCTTAAGGTTTCATGCGATCCATTACAGCCTGTTTCTTGGCTAAATTTCCGGTGTATTCTTCACAAAGTTGGAACTTGTTTTTTCACTGTGTAATAATTATGATCCGTCGAAGCAGCTCTCTATCAAAGTCATCCACATTAGACTTAGGCGCTGATTTTATCCTTTTTTTGTTAAGCGTTGATAACGGCGATGATTCGCCATCCTGGATAGATTTCATTTCCTGTACAATTTTCTGTACTGAACTTAAACTTATACCAGTGGCCATAGCGACACGCTCCTGAACCTTTTTTAAATCTTTTATAGGTTATTCTCATTCGCTTCTCGTTTCATAAAATGAATAATATTGGCTACACTCGAGTTTCATGAGAAAAACCAGGGTATTTACAGCGCATCTCTTGGGCGGTCCGATGTCGGCGTTTTCAAACTTGTTCCTATTCTTGACAAGCTGTACTTTGATAGGTTGAACTATAAATTTCCTTTACTAATAATATTTCCTACACTATCACAAAATCAATTCAATGTACATTTAAAACGTAATTAAACACCGTAAAATGAAAATGTATGCTAATAACGATATGTCACTTACAAGTTGAGAAAATAAAAATGATACAATTGCATTTTTATGTGTCGGATCTGGCGCCGAATTTAAAATTCAATTAAATCAGTACTGACTCGTACATATATAAACTAATTAGATAGCTTTCACTTAGATTTCTCATTTGTTGACTTCTGAACTTGTAGTTGCTTCCCGTCACTAATTTTTGATAAAAAATCACTTTTTATTTATATGAAAATTTTTCACAGTAGATAATATTCAAATTTGACATTTTTCTTTCTTTTACAGGTATCAAACCCTACGCTTGTAACGTTTGTCCAAAAAGTTTTACCAAAAAGCATCACTTGAAAACTCACATGAACTTCCACACAGGACTAAAACCGTATACGTGTCAAAAATGTGGTTTAGCTTTTTCTCAAAGTAGTAACATGAGAACACACTATAAAAAATGTCTTAAAAAACACCAAGTTTCTGAAAATGAAATATTACCCAACGAAGAGGAAAATAAAACTTTAAATTGAGCAACAAGATTCATGTATGTATCTGTACAGAATGGTTCAGATTATTTTTTATATAAAGACAAATTTTTGGCTTTATAGATGGATTAAGACTACTAGATTTTTAAAAGTATTTTGTAGTTAATTTAGATTATTGGCTTATTTTTTAAACTCATATAAAAATATTCATAAAACGCCACTGTAAGGAAAAATAAGTGAATTGACATTAATCATGAATAGTAATTTATTGTTAGTAATTAAATCGGAAAATTTTGGTTATTAATGATCTAAAATTACCATACTTGAATAAATGGTGTCCCAAAAGTGCATCTACAAAGTCAAAATAATATATAGGTACATAACTACCGTTCATTCAAACAACGTTGCTTTAAAAAACTTTTAAAATGTTTAGGCATAAAACACATTGTCAAGATTGAAAAACATTGTATGTTTATTTTTAGAAGATATTTTTTTTATTTGAAAGAACTATTTTTCAAAAATGTATCGTTTTTGAAAACTTAGTCCAAATTTAAAATGAATAATAATTTTAAACCGACAGCTCTTAAGTCTTTAATTCTTCGCATATGTTTGTTAGAAACACTCTGTAAATAATGTATAGGTCGGTTTTTGAAATTTCCAATACCTGCAAAAGAAATTTAGAAAATATATTATTATAATGTTAAATTTTGCTAAAAAATAGTCACAGATTCAAGCTCAAGATCGACTATTCTTACATATAAATTTACCTAAGGTCTATTCGTGGAACTTACTATTATCATCGCGTCAAATGTTCTAGAACTATTTATAGAAAAAATACAGGGTTGGGAGAAAGTATAGAACCAAATAAATATCTTTAAAACGAAACGGACGATATTTATGAAATTTTGTAGGTAAGTGCAATGGGCGAAAATGCATCTCATGTATATATATTTTTGTTAATTATATACTTCCGGTTTAACCGGAAATACCCTCAACTTTTTTCATTTTAATGGGGCACCCTGTATATTTAGGCAGATTTTGAAAGAGCTTGTTATTTCTCGAATTTGTGGAAATAATTTGTAAAAACGAGAAATAACTCACTTTTAGTTGTAGAATAAGTAAATTTATTTATTTTAGACTAATGAGAATAATAATTTAAACAAAATTAATTCAAATGTTCAAAATGCTCTCCGTTCACCTCCTGACAATATGCCAGCCTTTTAACAAATTCTTGAGTCACTCTTTCCAAGACTTCTCCACATATTAGTTCACATTCATCAATAATTATTTGTCTCAATTCCTGCAAGCATATTGGTCGTTTAAAGTAAATAAGTGATTTTAAATACCCCCAAAGAAAAAAATCTAATGGGCTTAGATTTGGAGAACGAGCAGGCCACTCTATGAATCCTCTACGTCCCATCCATCGATTGGGAAAATTCGCATCCAGAAAATTCCTAACCCGTCTATCAAAGTGGGGTGGTGCTCCATCTTGTTGAAACCAAACATTTTGTGGTAACTGCCCATTCTGTTGAGGTGCAGGAATAATTTGGTTATTCAGTAAATCTAAATACTTGTCATTATTCAAGTTTCCGTCTATAAAAAATGGGCCTATTTTCGACAATTCCCATCCAAACATTCAACTTCTGTGGATGCTGGGTATGTGTTTCATGAATCCAATGAGGATTCTCATTGGATAAATTCCTTGAGTTATGGCGGTTAACTATTCCATTTAAACAAAGAGTTGTTTCATCGGAAAACACTACATTAGATGCAAAATGTTCGTCGACATTACAGATGTCCGTCAGTCTTCGCAAAACTCCAGCCGTCGGTCAAAATCATCGTCTGACAATTCTTTAACCAATTATGTGTATCTTATTCGGATGATACTTTTCGCTTTTCAATGTCTTTCCTACAGAACGTCGACTTATACCATGGTTTAGTGCCGAAATTATGGTAGAAGTTTGAGGTTATTCCTCTACATCAATTGCAATGCTTTGTCTAATAGTTTTGTTCGTTGCGGTCCGCGGTCTTCCAGGTTTTGGAAAATGTTTGACCATCCCAGTTGTATTAAAACGTTGTAATGTTTTAGTAACTGTTGAACGTGATATGGGATTTTTTTCAGGATGCAAATCATTAAAAATATGACACACTTCTTCATGAGTTCTAAAACGATCACCATAACCGATCATCATTAATATTTCAATTCGATCTTTTTCACTTAAATGAACAATTCTTAATTGTACAATTTATATCCGTAAATAACAATTTGACAGTTTGGCAACAGTTACCTACTAGGTAGTACTCGTTTATTTCTTACTATTAATACAAACAATCAATTTATTTATTTAAATGGTATTTTACTTTAATGTATAAAATCTTAAAAGTGGTTTAATAAAGAGCTGTATGCCTCGTTTTTACAGGTTTTTTTACACTAAACCCAGTATGTTCGAATTCGAAATAACAAGCTCTTTCAAAATCTGGAAAAATATACAGGCTGTCCCATTAAAATGAAAAAAGTTGAGGGTATTTCCGGTTAAACCGGAAGTATAATATTAACAAAAAAATGTACATCAGCTACATTTTGGCCCATTGCACTTACCTACAAAATTTCATAAATATCGTCCGTTTCGTTTTAATGATATTTACTTGGTCCATACTTTATCCCAACCCTATATACACAATCATTAAAATTCCGGAAAAATTTAAAAAATGTGTTTACCACACACCTTATAAGTGTGCAATAAAGGCCTTACTCTACTATTATAATTAGTAGTGGTCTGATGTGAATTGGAATAATATCATTCTGTATTAAATGAATTGCAAACTTAATAAATACAGTGTGGGCCACACAAAACAGTCCACCCCGATATTTAGTAGTATTCATTAGATTTTAAGGAAATGCTGAAACACTTCGATTTTTGTTCTAAGGGGGACACATTTTTACGATACAGACATTTGCCATTTGTCAACCCCCTTCCTTCCACTTCCCCTACCCCTTAATTTTAAATAGGGAATATACCATGTGTGGTACGTCATTAGAAAGGCATTTACATGGAGTATTCAGGATATGATCATCCACGATTTTTTTTCGATATTTACACCGTGTTTGATAAAAAGTCTTAAATAATTTAAAGTGCAACACCTCTTAAAAATAAAATGCAACGCCTATGTTTTGCTAATGTTTTAATTGTTTCGTTCACATCAAAAGTAAATTAAAACAAATTTTGCAAAAAATTAGTAATTTGATACTAAGACAGTTTGTTTAACATTGCTATTAGTAAATCAATTTAGGTATTTTTGGTTTTATAAATTTTGTTCTTTAAATAACCCCACAAAAAGAAATCCAGGGGCGTTAAATCGGGAGACCTTGCAGGCCATTCAATAAAGCCTCTTCTTCCAATCCATTGCCTTGGAAAATATATTGCATTGGAAAAGATATTGCCTTACAGCTCTACTATAATAATGGAGGTGGGCCGCCTTGTTGGAAAAACAGATCATCTTCTGAGTATCTATTATCATTTCCGATTTTATCTGTGAGAGCGGGATCAATAGTGTCCTCTACTGATTCGAGATATGTTTTTCCGTTCAAATTTTGTGGCAAAAAAATGGCCCAATAATATGATCCCCATAAATTCCTGCCCACACGTTTAATTTAAGGGGATGCTGGGTATGTGTTTCGTGGAATGCTCTAGGATTTTCGATTTTTTGAAGAATTTGTTTTAATTTACTTTTGATGTGAAAGAAACAATTAAAACATTTCATTTTTAAGAGGTGTTGCACTTTAAATTATTTAAGACTTTTTTTGCAAACACGGTGTAAATATCGAAAAAAAGTCGTAGATGATCATATGCCTGAATACTCCATGCAAATGCCCTTGTAATGACGTGCCACACATGGTATATTCCCTATTTAAAATTAAGGGCTTGGGGAAGTGGAAGGGAGGGGGTTGACAAATGGCAGATGTCTGTATCGTAAAAACGTGTCCCCCTTAGATCAAAAATAGATGTGTTTCAGCATTTCCTTAAAATCTATTGAATACTGCCAAATATCGGGGTGGACTGTATAGGGAAACATACATTAGTAAGACTGCAATAGGCCCTTACGTCATTATTTTCATTACAAATATAAACTCGAAGATGGTATGTGACCCTGAATTAAAAAAAAATGAACTAAACGGACCTTAGATTTCCTTATAGAGATTAGTCGTACAAATGGCCGACTTGACCATGAATTTGTGCAGCCTATTTACTTTTTGTATATACATTTACAAATACACACCAATTAATATTTTTAAATTATTTAAATTAATAAAGATATTTTTGTAATAACTGTTTTATTTATTTTGTTATAAAGCTGGTTGGGTCACTAGACGACAAAGTAAAAAAATATTCTGTAACAAAATCGTGATGATTGGAAAGCTTTTTGTTGAGAAAATAGAAAAACGGATGTCATGTAGTGTCCGTTCTGTAAAAGTAAGAATTCGGACGAATAGCGGCAACTGCGCCAGACCGAACTCGACCACCAAAATACGAATAAAAACGGAGATGTTGGTTCGATGCATTATTAATTTTAATTTTCTACAAGCGTTGTACTTAGTTAATGTTATTTAATAAATACAAAATATAAAGAAGTAGTTGCCTCAATTTTAATAACTCCTAGAAGACAAAACGAAACATTTATTGGCCCTGTCGAACCAGAAGAAAATGAAAAGCGTGGAAAATATGAGGTTAGAAAAAACACGCCTTATTGTTGGAGACTGGGCTATTCTACCAAAATGTAAGTCATTTTAGGTTTCAATCCCATAAAGCAGTTCTTGATTTCTTTAGATTTGTAAACAGATACTCAGTCATAATAGATTGTTTACAAACTATTCTCTTAGAATTTAAATCATTTCGAATTTTCCACTCTTGTTATCCTACTCAAAGGCATAGATAGTCAGGATGTCACAAGAGCATGACAATTTAGCCAAATTGATCCAAAATGGCAGTTTAATAAAATCTAAATAACTATTTTTTTAAAATTCGTGTCGTAATATAAAGCTACATATCCTAACAAAAACATAACAGACCTAGAGGTATTATTAGATTTAAAACGACACCTAGACAATGCTCAAGGATATATTGAAGTTTTTGACAACATTCTAAATGAAATTGATTAATAGACGACGACCATAGATTAACGACAACGTCGTCTTAAAACAACTAACAGAACGCGAATATCTTTAAGGCTAAAGCAATATTAACGTTGTTTTACCCTTTTGGGACGAAACTAAAAACCGGCAGATGTCGCAAGAATAGGAAATATCAAATAAAGACACAGTCACTCCTTCTGTCTTTACCATTGGCCAGAGAAATCACTGACTATTAAAATAATTTATTACCCAAGAATTTAAAGCCTCTAGGTCAGGTATATGATATTTATCTTTTAGGATTAATCCGTCATCAAACTATTCGATTTAAAAGGATTTTGAGCAATTTCAGAATATTAATTTTGATAATCTAACTTTTTAAATAACTATTTACGCACCATTAAAGAATAATCAATGAAATATGAATTATTACCTTTTCTGAAAATAGAACAAATCAATTACTAATATTTAAATTTCTTCCTATTACCATGGTATATTTTAATCACTATCTATCGTATTTACAATTTGATTGGCGTCAGTTTAAATTTTTTATACTTTCTACATCTTTATAGGTATTACTATACATACATATAGGTATTACTATAAGTTCAAACTTTATTTAATCTATTTAAATTTATCATAGTTCTGTAAAATACTAAATAAAACACCGTTTTTATATAAAAACATTAAAATAAGTTGTTATAATACTTAATAATTATTGTATAGATTTTCCCTGATGATGACAATAAAAATTTCCGATTTTGATTTGAGTTCAAAATAAAGGAGATAATAGGAGAAAATTTTTTAAAAGTTGTAAAAAACTCTCCTTTATCAAGTATTGAAAAATGTTTCTTTAAGAAAATTAAAATATAATTCAAATAATAACAGAATATATGTATTTAAAATAAAATTCAACCTGGCCACTCGCACGAAGATATCTTGAATAAAAATTTAGATAATCGCTAACTAATTTTTTATTTATTTGTATTTGATTCGTAAGCGCTGTTGCTGCGCTTGTCCGCTTGGAAATATATATTTATCTAAAATATTACTATTAAAATTATATTCTTATCTATTAAAGGACCACAAAATAAAAAATTATTTGTCTATTTTTTTTTTGTTAACAAAGGGCAAATTTTCTGAATTGTAAATTACAATAATTAAGTGACGCTATTATTAATTTTTTTTTAATGACGACAGTTGCTTATTTGAAAATCAGTTCCTTGTAAATACTTCAAAGGTAAGTCCATAATTATTAATTGAAATATATATAATCCTCACAGCCACCGCGAGTTTCACACAATATTCAAGATACTCGCAACGATGCTTCAGTATCATCAATTTCTACCCATTCTAGACCTGCCAAAATTAGAGGGTGATGCTAATCAGTGGCTCGGGTTTAGAGACATATTTGATTCGCTTTTACATTCTAGGGACGATATTAGCGACATATAAAAATTTCACTACTTAAAATTAGTGATGGGGGATCGAATCGTTTTTTAGAGATCGATCATTAGTTACTCGAGTACTTTAAACGATCGAGTTCTTAACCGAGTACAGAGTACTAGGCATTCTTACAGTAGGTAAAACTAATTACCTAAACAAATTCAAAACATGTGTTTCGGATTGAACTGGTCTCCCCTTAAATACATGCACTGTTGCTACCACTCATAAAATAACTGGAATTTTGTGGCAAAATTGTTCTTGCCACACAAATAATCGCATAGAAAATATCAAACGTTTAAGATTGTATCAATTGCCTTATTAAAGAATGCCGTTTAAGTACCCGTAGAAAATGCAGACGGTGGCATCATACACTCTTACATTTAGATAAGGCAAACCCTACTCCGGAATTAGAAACCCAAGTCGGTACTAATATAAACGTTGAAAATGTAACCTCGACTTCACAAAGCGCATATAATATTACCCAGGTTTTTCTTTACACAATTTCAGTTCGCGTATTCGATAATTCTAATAAATCATTTTTAGTACGGGGACTCTTAAATGTAGGATCACAGACTGGCTTCATAACGTCATAGCTATTGAAATTATTAGGTTTCGATCAAACTCCATTAACAGTTGGTGGATTAAATGGACATTACTCAGACGCTCGAAACAAATGTTCAGTTAGCATTCATTACTTCTCGGTTTTCATGAAATTTAAATTGTTTAGTTCCAAAAAATACAGGAACTCCACCCAATTTTAAAATCAATCAGAGCAGAATAGATGTACCAAAAAACGTAAAATTCGCAGATCCAAACTTTCATATTCTGAATAAAGTGTATCTTTTAATAGGCTCGCATTACAAAATACCAAATTTGGTTGGGTAATTAGTAGTCCTATACAGGGTGAAATGTCTCATAGAATTTATTGCAATTTCTCAAGAGACGACAAACTAGAACAGGAATGAGCAACACGCGGCCCGTTAAACATGTTTATGCGGCCCGCCAAGCATTTCTAAAATTGAATTTATTTTATCGACTCTCTCCCATCAATATATTGTTATAAAATTAATTATAATAAAATGGTAGTACCTACATACTAAACCGAAACTATTTTTTGTGACGAGTTACTTACTCACTTGTCGGCGACTTGTTCAAACATGCAATACGAACGCGCCGCGTCTGTGCTTGTTTGTGTTTGCTTCTGTGACACAATCAGTCAGACTGGTAAGCTGTTAACTAGCAATTTTAGCAATTCTTATGTTTCTTGAAAGGCGTGAGTGCAATATTATTGTCAAAAAGTTAATATTAGAGTTTTTTTATTCAAAATTAAGTTTTCCTACAATTTTTTTTAATTTTCAAATTTTTAATCCATAATAGCATGTCGGAAAAGCAAACAAAAAAACGGAAGGTTGCGGATGAGCACAGGCATTTCCAAGACAAGAGGAAATTTGATTATGTTTTCCCTTTCGTCAAAGATAAAGCTGTATGCTTAATATGCTCAGAGACTGTGTCGACATTAAAAGAATATAACATAAAAAGGCATTACGATACAAAACATGAACAACAATATAAAAACTAAACAGGACAACTTCGGATAGATAAGTTTAATCAAATAGAGAAAACTTGGGAAAACAACAGGCTATTTTTAAAAATCAAGCTATTTTATCAAATACGGCAGTAAAGGCTAGTTTTGTTGTCAGTCAAATACTGGCAAAAAAAATTATCCCTTTGCGGATGGAGAGATAATAAAAGAATGTCTGACTGCTGTTGCAGAAATAGCATTTCGTGATAAAATAAATATTATTTCAAACATTAGTTTATCAAGATTCACCATTGCAAGGAGAATTGAAGACTTGTCCGAGAACATAGCAACAACGCTTCGTGAACGCATTGCAAAATTCCAATACTGTTCTTTGGCACTTGATGAGAGTTGCGATATTAGCGATACAGCACAACTGGTTATATTTTTACGTGGTATTGACACCAAATTTAATATTACCGAAGAATTGTGTTCGCTGATTCCAATGCAAGGGACTACAACCGGCAAAGACCTGTACGATGAACTAAAGTCTGTGTTTGAAAATTTTTCAATTTTATTAGAAAATATTATTGGTATATCGACAGATGGAGCACGAGCAATGTCAAGCATGGAGGTAGGAGTATCGGGAAGGCTATTTCAAGACATTAAGAAGGTCAAGAAGGGAAATATTCGTTAACCACTGAATAATTCACCAGGAAAATTTGTGTGCGAAAAGATTGAGTTTGCCAAATGTCACAGTACCAATAATTAAACTAATCAATTTCTGAAAGATTTAGAAACTGAATATGGCGACGTGGTTTTTAAAACCGAAGTACGTTGGCTTAGTAGAGGTGCAATGTTAAAAAGAGTATACAACTTAAAAAGCGAAAACCAATTGTTCTTGGATATGAAGGGATATGCCTTTCCTCATTTTGGTAATAAAGAATGGATGTGCGATTTTGGGTTTCTTATCGACATGACTCAGCATCTCAATGATCTTAATGTGGAACTTCAAGGCAAAGGACAGTTTATTCACAATTTGTATTATAAAAAACAGGGCTTTGAGAGCAAATTAAAAGTGTGGAAACAGCATCTTTTGCAGAATAATGTGTCTCACTTTCCACATTTAGAAAAAGAAAACGTTACTACTTCTTAAAAATACGCACAATATATAAACATTTTAATCAACGAATTTTAATTACGATTCCAAATGTTCAAAGCTGAGAAGATAACGGTTTCCATGAAAATGTTTTCCTCGCCATTTAATATCGATGCGGATACATTTCCCGAAGACTTTCAAATGGAAGTGATTGACATGCAGAATAATACCGATTTAAAAAATGTATTTTTCTCAGTAAACATCGAAAATTTTTATAAATCTTATGTGAGCCCCGAGAAATTTCCGCTTTTGACGAAAAATGCAAAGCAAATGATGTCTCTGTTCGGAAGTACGTATGTTGGCGAACTATTATTTTCAACCAAGAAATTAATCAAAAATGACCACCGATCAAGACTGAGTAATGCACGATTAGAAAGCTGCGTACTTGTAGCTACCTCATCAATTCCGGCTGATATTAAAATTGAAATTCGTTTTTATGTTCTTTTATTGTTTGTTTTTATTTTGCATTAAAATTTGTATATGAAATCTTTACTTTTTTTTTAATTATATATTTTTTTATTCTAATGAATATTATAAATAAATTTTTGTAAATTATTAATAAGTGTTACTTTATGTGCGGCCCGCCAAAAAAATTTAAAATTTAAATTGGCCCGTTGATTAAAAAGGTTGCTCACCCCTGAACTAGAACACTAAGTAGCTCGATTTTTGGAGATAGAGGAATATTCGAATGATAAACCGTGGTCAAACTAGGAAAGGTTAGTAGGAGCGCATTTTTTAGAAAATACAAAACGCCATGAACACGGCAAGTTTGTAGTAACAATTACCAGATAGGCTGTTATAGAACTTCCAAGTGAAACGCAGGCTTTTAAAACTTAAAACAAAATTTGTAAAAAATCCGAAATAGAGAAATGTATATTTCCAATTTAAAAACGAATATAATAGCCCAATAAACGAAGGTATCAACCATGACATCAGGTCGCGTGCAGAATTTTTTTTTTAATTTGTAGGTGTTCATGGGTAGATTAAGCACGCTCCGTGAATGCGGGCAGACAAATTGTTCCATAACTTGGGTAAAAATTAATCTTTTTTGATGATTCAAAGTTCATATGAACGGAGGGACCTGTAGCTATAATATAGTATTATTTTTTTTTTCTTTTTATTTTTCTGGAATATTGAAAAATCTAGCCAAAGTTCGTTTTTCCTCGATATTTTACCCTCCTTATCAATCTATTCATATTTTTTTTAATCAAGAGTAGTTTCACCGAATCCTTTTGGATAATGAAGCTATGATAGGCGACGAATGTATTCCGTAAGAATCAATCAATAATTTTTGTGTATTTTTATAAACAACGCGTTCTTCTTGAGACGTTTTTTTTGTATTTTCGGAGTTTTTGAAAATGCCTGGGTCTCTCGATAATTGATAAATAATGAAGAGCCATATTGGGGTTCAATGCACATTATTTGAAAGCTGAAAATGTCCCCTTATCGATGGCTTTTTTTATTTTTCTACAAATTTTTCAGTTTCCCGGAAAATTGAGAAAATTCTCACCTCGATGAAAAATCTACGTTTTTTTTTAATCGTTGTTTTCTTTTCAGGGTTGAATTTTTGGAGGTTAATGATTGTACTAATTAAAAGATCAAACTCCCAGCTTTCCATCAATGTATATATCGACTATTTTATTAGGTGTACGCTAAAAAACTTTGCCTCCAAACTTCCTTGATTGTGATACATGTCTCGGTCCCGGCCACGCGTCGTCTCTGTATAGTATCAAAGCGGGACTAAAGTGCTCGATTATTTGTGGTTCATGTCATGCTGGACCGAGTTGTAATTACAATGATATGGAAAATGAAGATACGACAATACCTGAAGAAGAAAGGGTAGAGGGAGAGCCAGGAACAGAGCCAGACGTAGATGGTAAGGAAACAGAAGATGTAGACGGAATAGACCAAGGAGAGATTGATTACTCCAGTCAAGAATTTTCATCCGAGCCAAATGTGACGGATTGGTGATTAAGAATAGTTGTTATACTCCCATATATGTTATGTTGCTCATATATTTTTCAATAATAAATTCTATTTTTCAAAAACTGTGACTATGAATTATTGCGAAAAAATGCGAAAAATTAGCAAATCTAATCTAATTTTTACCCATGCCGACATTCACGGAGCGTGCTTTCCGAGACGCGGCGCAGCAGCTCGAAAACCAGGCTACGGTTAGGGGTAGTTATCTCGAAAACGGTTAAATTTTTCACAAAAATGATAAGGACCGTTTTTGTAGATAATCGACTGCTCTTCATTTCAAGCCAAAGCCCACTTCTCTAAGTGTCATATTTCGGGAGATATCGGCCAAAAATTTCTGGACATTTTCCGGCCCCCTCCACTCATCTCCCGAAGGACATATTTTCAGAAGTTAATGTACCCATATTTACCTACAAGTTGAGAAAAAAAAAATTTGCACGCGACCTGATGTCCAGGTTCCAGGGTTTCCCGGCCTTTATTTACTGGACTATAAGCAATTAGGAGACGTGGTTAAAATAGATAGCCCGGATTTAGCTAAATTTGCGTATTATAGTTTCAAATTAGGCCAGTATTTCCACAAAACTTGGAGTAGTTTTTGACTCATCTTGCTCAACCACTAGCGGATACTCGTTAGTTAAATTAGTTTAAATTTAAAATTACTTTTTTTAAATAATTTGATTTTTGTACAATTACAATAATACAAAATTACAACTTAACTATTTTGTCTTTACATAACTCCTCCCTTCCTAACTGAAAGCAACATGATTTTGGGGTTGTTTTCGAGTGGTCTTGTTCTTGGACGGTAAATCTTACGATTTTCTTGAAATAGAACAATCTGATATCAGCAGCACACATTGAGATGAATATTAGCAGAAGGCTAGGTGTATTCCCAATTGCAGGATGGGTTTCTTGAATTTTTGGGGTTGTTATTAATAAGGGCTCCTAGTTTTATTTCCTTGATGGTGTTTTAGATCTACTGCATGTGATTTTATCGGTTTTTCGTTGTTTTGAATATGTTTTGTCATATTTCTAATGTCAAAATGACTTATTTTACTTTTCCCGTCTTGATATTTGTGACTAAAATTTAATGTAATTTATTTATTAATGGAAGTGGTTGAGAAAAAATAGAATGTGAATTTGTCTGGAAGTTTTACTTTATAAGAAGTCTCCTGGTAAGGTTCATATACTGATTTTAGTATGTCAATATTTAAATGTCAAACGGAAGAAGCTAAAAAATTCATCAACAAACGTTATAAGTGCAAATAATGAAGAATAAACTGCTACCAACGGACGTAAACTCTAAAGTTGCCAAAGCAAAATACGGGTTCTCAAATTCGTGATAAAATAGAAGAAAAATCAGATCAGAAACCAGAAAAACCCGGCCCACAAACGTAAACAAACACCAACACCAAAAGTTGAGAAAAAAGAGGACAAGTTCTACACCAAGCTATTTACAGGCCCGTACTAGTAGGAGGGATAGTTTTTCGTTGAGAAAAGTAGTACATATTTCTTCAACTTTAATTTTGGTAAAGTGGCACCTTCCAGAAGAGTCTACAGTAAAGGGAGGTCGAGCCCAATAATTTAAGGCCAAGCAAAGCAGAAACTGTGGAGCAATCACCTACAAAGAGTTGCACAGGAACTTCAACATTATATTTTTTTCTTTGTATCCACAAACTTAATACAAACAAAATAAAATAATTCCATTGAAAGTTTGGTAAAATTGTTGGGTTTCCAAAGATTTGTTCTGTATTTTTGAAAATTGATAATTTCGCATTCTTTTGGAAATTTTAACAAGATGTTTTCTTTTATAATCAAAATTTGTTTCTTCTCTCATTTGGATTGAAGTTTTACTGAAGAGTCGGCTGGGAATGTAAGAATAAATTGATTATAGATTTCTTCTACTATCGGATCGCTGAATTCCATTGGCATTTAGGATCTTCGGCTTTGATTAAATGGATGGTGCAAGCGTCTAGGGCAAACCCGTATTAAAGTGAACTGAAACTGTTGGTCAAAATGTTACGATTGTGCCACTGCCACATCAAAATTTATATAGCCATTAATTTAAGCTTAGAACATTGATCGTCTGAATACTGCTGTTTACTTAGAAAATGTTAAAACAACTAAATATTTATCAATAAATAAGTGTTGTTATTGTTTCTAAATAATTTTTTCAGTACTAAATATTATAAAAACTATTTGCACATGAGTGGCTCCATATCAAAAGAGGCCAAAATATTTATTTAATGTATATACTATCGGCATTTTTTACATGATTAAATTGAAAATCACAGTATAATTATTATTTTTATTTAGCTGTGCTCAAACGGTATGGAAAATGTTGACATTTGAAGTTCATATAAACAATGCTTATTTATTTACAAATATTTAAACTATGGCAATGAAACTAATATTCTCTGATTTTCTCTACTTTTATGCAAACTCAATAAAATTAAGTTCGCCTTGCAATATTTATTTGTTAATTAGACCCTACATTTTAGTTGTGCTGTTACAGCAAAATAAATGAAATATTTTTAATAAATTATGTAAAAAAATAAGTACCTGCTGGTAAAATTAAGGGTCAACGGATTGAGGTTAAGAAAATGATTACATTCGTTTATTAATTTAATAAATCAGTTCCCATAGTTCGTGGTATTTTCTTTTGATAATAATCAAACCATTACTTTGGTCATTATGTACTATTTAATTAGTGGGTGTGACAAATCTGATTCCGTTGACCAATCATTACTGCTTAGACTTTGGTTGTTTTGTTTTCATTTTACACAATAATAATGACTCTCCTTACTTTAATATTGAAAATGAAACCATCGTTAACAATGTACATTAACCAATCTAATTAACGAGCTACACTTTATTGCTAAGTTAAAATGACAATCTATGTAATTGGGGTATACTTAACCCAAGAAAATTGTACCTTGAAAATGAATATCTCGTTATTATAGTTTAAAGTTAATTAGTACAAAATCTATTTTTCTATTATAATTCAATACTTACTTATAGCAACTTATACAAATACTTCAATTTGGTCAGTATGTGAAAAAATACAAAAAAAAACGGGTAAAACACCTCCAATTGTCTGTCAACAACGGGATGCGTTGTATTCAGTAAAATTTCAACAATATCTTTAATTTCACTTTTAGTAGCAGAGTGGAAGGACGTGAAAACATCTTCATCTCTCTTATCAAGTGAAGAACTGGAATTATATGAAAAAATAATTCAATTTTAGTTATTTCCAGCTTAACATACCTATGTACGTTTTTATTAATTATAAAAACAAACCAATATACTCATTAATTTTAATTAAGAAAAAATAAGACTACTTTAATATACTTACATATTAAAATCCATCTTAGTAGTAGTTTATAAAAATTAAATTTTTAAGATTATCAACATGAAGTTAGCTTCATTTATGTCTGGTGAACATGCAATCCAGTCTAAAACTGTGACATCTTCCGTTTCAAGACATTCTCTAGTCACTCTGCTGGTATGGGGAGGTGAATTATCTTGCATGAAGATAAAATATCCCCAATTGCAGCTCTTCAAAGCCTAACAATTGGTTCTAGCACTAAATCAACATACCTCCAACCGGTTAAAGTTTATTGAAGTTGTAACAATGGAGTTTTTGGTCCCAATATAATACCTCCCCAAAACATTACAGTTCCTGCTTTATATCTTGTGTCATCTGATCTTAGGCCAATTCTGGTCTCTTCCGAAAAAAGAACATTTTGCCAATTCTCAATTGTCTAGTTTTGGTGTTGAAGACATCAATTTAGCCGGTCAATTTTATTTTGCCTAGATAACTGTGGGACCCGTAACTCTCTCCTACTGTAGAACCTTCGAGCGTGAGGTCTTTTTCTTATGGTCTCAACTGAAACGTTCACACCTGTAGCTTCCAGAAGTTATCGTTGCAGCTCTGGATGAGAAACACTGGGATTTCTTCTAGCAATTTGGTACACAAAGCGGTCCTGTTGTTCAATTGTGACTCTTTGACGAATTTGTCTGGGCCTGTTCTTGAGAGTTCCTAGTTCCAAGTACCTTGCATATGTTTTAATACAACACCCTGTGTAACGCCTACTATCTCTGCTACGTCTCTTTGGAGCATTCCTTGTTCAATGAGAGCAATAATTTTTCCCCTCTGAACATCTGTTAGTCCAACATAAGGCTCTTTTTGGACCGAAATAAAATTACCGGAGAATCGTGGTTTTACTACTGAACACAAAATTCACAAGATTATAAATCGCAGCAGTCATTTCTTCTTTATTATCCTGTTTGTTTACAACAAAAAGCCTCATCTTAAAGTTGGATATCAATTTTTTTCCTTACAAAAAGTTTAGTCAGAAATACAGAGTGATTCCGTATAAGTTTGGTTGTGTGTATAGATAAATGTGCTGGCTAATTGGAAGAAATTCCACCCGGTTTCTAAAAAATAAACTAATGCTCTATAAGATTTCATTTTATGAAAAGGATAATTAAATAGATGTGAAACAGAATATGACACTGATCCTTTTCTTGCTATCTGCCTATTTGGAAAGGTTCAACAAAAAAATAATAGAATTTAGTTCTTCTAACAGTCATCCTGAGTAAATTGATGAACAAACCGTACTTTATAAAGATAGTATTTTTCCTTTTTAAAAATAGTCCGTATTGATTCCTACGCTGTAACCTGTTTTTGCTTTATCCTTCGCACGTCCAAATTCTCTGTACTTTCGCTCTATTTTGCTTAATGTAGACTGTGAAAGACGTTCTTGATCTGTGTGTATGTCATGGAACAAACTTCATACCTCTATGATTTTGTATCCTGCCGCCAATATCATTAATCATAAAAATTTTAAGTTCTTACTTTCAGTTAGGCGAAACACGTAAATGTACCTACTTCAAAATGTTACAAACACTGCTATATTATAAAAAATAAGCAATTGTATTATCTGATATTAAAAAGGCACATAGATTATGTGTGTATTAAGACACTATTGATTCTATGCTCATTGATATAATTGAAAATGAAGAAAATTATTTGAAAAGCATAATTTATTCTAATCCACCTGCTTCACTCGAAGAAAACGGCCAACAGTTTGAACAACCATTGTAATGGTGTTAATTTTGTTATTAATATAATACATTTGATTGAAAAGATTTTTTTTAGCTTTTATAGTTTTTCGCTATTATGATTTTTATTTTTATTAAATTGCAGCAACTGGTCTAAAATTAATTCTATAAATAGCTTGTACCTTTTTTTTAACTATTTAGATACCTTTAATCGGTATTTGAAATCGAATTAATAATATGGATTAAAATAAATCCTGGTTTAGCAAAACGCCGACGGACAAGTTACAGTACAAATCGTAATTTGTAAATGATCTAAATACTTGCAGACTTTTGTTTAGAACGAAATCTCTCCACCACTGTTAATTTTAACAGCATAAAAGGTTATTAGTTTTTTAACTAAACCTGATCAGAGAATTTAAAAAAATTAAAACAAACATTTTTTGCCAGTGGCGTAAATAATAGGGGATAAAAGTTGCCATTAACCCTGACACAGCACTAGCGGATACATTTTTGAAAAGTTAGTTTATGTCAAAATTTGACGTTCTTAAAGAATGTATGGATCATCAAATTTGAAAAAAACATTTAAAGGAGTTCTTGATTTATTGCAAATTTTTCACACCATGTATCTCAGTAACTAGGCCCTTTAAGGGTTGATATTCCTACATCAAAATGTATTAATAAACAAGAGCTCTCTAGGGTAAAGTTTTTTTATATAAAAAATGCAGAAACCGGTCGATTTTTATTCCAAATGGGGAATTTTTTTCTAAACATCCTCGACTGTCTCAGGTCTCTCCCGTTCATAGCTATCACCAATACAATTTAATTAGGGAAAGTTCTAAATTTGACACATCATTGAAGAGATAGTTTTATAGAGAATTCAGTCACATGACTGTTCGTTGAGTATTTTTGATTTTGGCGCCCTCTTGCGAGGAAAAGCTGTTACGTATTCCAAATTACGATATTTCATTTGAAAAATAATTTCAACAATCTATTACACATACCGTTGGAATAAAAATTGATTAATTTTGACATTTTTTTCCACAAAAAAATTACCTTCAAGATATTCGATTTGTTTCGTTTTCGGTGCCGCATCCTGTGTATTGTTCTTTCCACCATTTTTGGATTGACTTCATTACATTACAATTAGGTATAGGAAATAAGTAGACGGTAGTATTAGTGACGGGTTGCTCAGTGCAGTTCTTAATTGTAGCAAAAACTCTATAACAAAAGTTATCTGACTAATTGAGAGCGTCCTCAGTTTGTCTGATATCAATTTTTTCCAGATCAGTGCAGCTTATTTTATTATATTCAACAGTATTCAGACGTATTGCTTTGATTCCGATCGGTACAATTTTTTCACATTTTCAAAACGGTCTCAAAATATAAAGTACCCACATTTTTTTCAGAAAAATGATTTTTTCACATTAATTGACTCAAATCTACTTACAAGTCCGATTTTCCGATTTTCCGATTTCCTGTGTATGCGTGACATTACAAATGTTTGAAAAACCGAAAGGTCTTACATTTATCATTTAACCACATTCCAAAAATCAGACGTATTACTATAAAATAGTTGGTTTAAAGTAATCGATCTATTGATCTTGTACGATTTTGGCCATATTGGTGTGAATCAAAAATTGTGGTCGTCGGATCTTAGTCTAACAGAAGATATTTTTATTTAAAATTAACTACCACTAAATTAAAAAGAAATCATTATCAATAAATAAAGAAGAGATAACGAATAGTTAGTGGGTACCTACACGAGTAGCAATTCTTTATATTCATTTAAGCATGTGACAGGATATTTGCAATTTAAATGCGTCCAGATTCCCGAGCGAACAGTACATGTATCAAAAAAGGTATTTGAAAGAGATTAATTTAAATTCTTTCACTTTATATCCTCATTCTTGTTTTTTTTATAACCGCGAGTACCTACATAATATTTAATAAATGTTCTTAAGATGTCATGAGAAGAAGTTTATTACTCTTAATACCAAAAAATATATAATTTTTTTTTTTTTTTAATAATTCGATAAAGTGGTTGATAAAACGGTACATCAAGAATACTTTGTAATACGAGGTAGTATTAATATTTCGTTAGCTTATATTTTTAGGTTTTTGGTTTTATATTTATATACGAGGATGGGTTGATTAATTCGCGTCATGGTTTTTCTTTTTAATTTTTATGTTTACATCTAGTAATATCCTGTCACAATTTGACATTAAAATTTTGTCCGAGTCTGCCAAGTAGTTTTCATTTAGTGTCTTATCAATGTTTGTAAGTTGTCGGTGTTGAAAAAATGGAGAAAACTGAGATTAGAGCCGTGATAAAATATTTTTATATTAAAGGTTTAACACCTACAGAGGTTAAAAATGAAATAGATTCTACGTTAGGTGAATTTTCTCCATCGTTCAACATGGTTAAAAAGTTGATGGCGGAGTTTAAACATGGGTGTACAAGCATTAAAGATGCACCACATCTAGGAAAGCCGAAAACCGCGACTTCTGCTGAAATGATCGAGAAACTTCAAAAGAGCGGGTACATCATATCCTTCATGAAGTTGGTAGGTATGAGAAAATTATACGCTAGATGGGTGCCGCGACTCCTTACCCCTGAACAAAAGTTTATCCGAAAAATCACATCTGGGCTATGCTTGGAGTTATTTCAGCGCAATCCAACAGATTTTGGTCGCCGATTCATAACACTGGATGAAACTTGGATACACCATTATCCACCAGAGACCAAACAGCAATTCAAACAATGGACAGCAAAGGGTGAACCAGGTCCGAAAAAGGCGAAAACAGTTCTTTCAGTCGGAAAGGTGATGGCAACGGTTTTCTGGGACGCAAAAGGAATTCTTTTTGGTTGACTACCTTGAAAAAGTAAAAACAATAAACAACGAATACTACGCTAATCTACTAGGGCAGATCTACAAAAAATTCAAAGAGAAAAACTTGTTTCATCAGGACATTGAACCATGCCACAAGTCGGTTATCGCGATGACTAAAATTAATGAGCTGGGCTTTGAACCGGTACCTCACGCACCCTACTCCCCTGATTTGGCCCCGTCGGACTGCAGCCTATTCCCCAAGAAATATGTTTCAAACCTGTAAGTGATTGAAGCGACAAACAGTTATTTTGAAGAGTTGCCAGAATCTACCTACAGGGATGGGATAAAGAGTTTGTAACATCGATGGACCAAGTGCATCAACTAGAAGGAGATTATGTTGAAAAATAAAAACAAATGTATTCTTCTAAATTATTGTTTTCTTTGTTAGGCCGCGAATTAATCAACCCAT
Source organism: Hermaeophaga mercurialis (assembly GCA_951812935.1). Lineage (NCBI taxonomy): Eukaryota > Metazoa > Arthropoda > Insecta > Coleoptera > Chrysomelidae > Hermaeophaga > Hermaeophaga mercurialis. Next base: position 10,862,513 of record OX638366.1, read on the forward strand.
CCTCGTACAGTTCTCTACATATAATTAAATATATCATACGTTCTCTGGGCTAATTTGAACTTATTCTTATTTTACCATTTGACTTAACAAGATCAATGAGTTATTTTTCCATTGAAGAATATTTGTGTATTTCGTTAGGCGCTTATGTTAAGATTTGTAAATCGATTGCCTCTATCGAAATATAATGAATGCCAGAAACAGCAATTTTAAGGTGCAAAGTGACGGGAAGAACTAACAAATGTTCCTAAAGGCTACAAGACACTCAACCTAGACTCAATACACCATTGATGGAAAAACTTCACAGTTGAAAATATAACACATGCATAAAGCACAAACTTAAATTACATCACATAACAAACAGAAACTAAAAAAACCAACAAACCAATAGGTATTCAAAAACCATCTATACTTTTAACTAAGCAAAAATAAATAGAAAATACAGAGAAGAAGCTCCAGCGTACAACAATCCCGCTGAGTTCGCAGAAATTAACTACCAGTTTAATAAAGTAGCCACAACGAAAAGTACAGAGAAGACTATTGAAGCCACAGCCAAATTTAACATAAAAAGTATCAGCACATAAACCGAAAGAAGAAACAATCAGGCAACTGGAAAACTAAAGAGGACAAAAAAAACAGAATGCAAGGAGAACACCGAATATTAGGCAGGAGAAGAAGAAAACGTCATAGAAACTCTAGACATAATCCTTGCAACAGAAGTCATCTTAGACAGGAAGGATTTAGGTGAAAAAATAAAAATAATGGAAAGGGCATTTGTGAAAATAGTCTGGAGAGACATCACTTAATACATAACGAGAAAATTTATCAACTTCCAAAAGGAAGAACAATCAAAGGACTACCCCTATGCATATATATAAAAAAAAATATTATCTCCCCTCACAGCTATGCGAAAAACCCAAGCAGATACAACCTTAGATGAAAGATACGAGTATTTCGAAGAAATTAGTAAAAGAACACTTGGGCGCCTGATCCGTAATTAGAATCGTGCATAATTATTTTTCTAAATTAGTTGTTTCAAAAACAAAATAAAAACTTACATGACAAGGGTCAATAGTTATTGAAAGTTAATACTACTAATAAACAATTCAATATTATTTTTAGTGGTAAAATTGTACTGCAGTTTATTACTAGTTTTACCTTGTTATGACATTAGACAGTTTCATAAAAAGTACTACGGCAGCAATTGTAGAAAATTTGTCAATCGTATTACCTAAGGTTGGTTTTTAAAATTACTGTGGTGGTTTCTTTTTTTTATGATAAAGTGATATCGAGACAAGTCTAAGTTAAGCTTATTTGTATTTCAGTTGTATTGTTGTTTTTCCATTTAGTGACAGGGAATGCCATTTCCACGACCTAGGAGATTTTTAATAACTAATATTTTTAGCTGCTTATCCCCTGAAAGACTTCTAAGTAAGACTATTGCCGTACTGCTTAACTATATGAATATACAGCCTTTTCTAAATACTAAGAGAAGAAGACAAAGGTAAAAGGTCTCTTTAAAGGACTGTAAGAGGGTAATTAAATTCACTGACTGACAAAAGTTTGATTTCTTATATTTTTATTGATTTTAGAGTGACTAATTAATATAATTAAGATAAGTTGCTTTAATAGTTGCAGATATTTTGGCCTTTTAATTGGGCCCATAACAATATATATTTTAAGCCATCCAAGAAGAACAGCTAGATATACTGCTTCATTTCGAAGGTAAGCTCATCCACATTTATTGGCAAATAGGCTTTTTCGTAACACTTTTAGAAAATTCTGAGTGTAGTATAAATAATGCATTTGAAAAGTTATTCCAAATTCCATTGTACGTTAAAAAATTACAACTAGAGACAATATAAGATTTTACTCGTACAAGTTTTACCAGAGGCTCAAGAAAAAGGCTGGACTTTGCCTCCAGATGATTCAATATCGGATGAAGATCCCGATTATTTTAGTAAAATATTGTGGACTCAAAAATTCAAGGTCGTGGGAAAACAAAAAAAGATTACTAAAACCAATCAAAAAATCAGGAAGAAAAACTGTTAGCGTTTGGTGTGGAATTTTCAGAAATAAAATTGTTGGGCATATATTTTATGATGGACTTAAAGTGTAGTTAGCTATCTAGAAATATTAATCCCAGTAGTACAAAATATTCTTTTACAGAATTTTCCGCGAGCTGAACTTTATATACTTTATATGATTTAGATGTAGGATGGGGCAACTCTGAAAAGTGTCCTATCAATTCGGGATCATTTGAATAATGCATGAATAGGGAATAATGGAACTATTAAATGGCCACCTACTTTAACAATATTAACTTTTCCATATTTACATATAAGTAGGTGTACCATATGGTATATTTTTGAAATCAAGAAAAAAGATCATTTCAAAAAGACAATAATATGCAGGTTATACCATTTCAAAAAAAACATTTTTTGTATCCTCTGTACAACTTTTATTTCAATTTTTTTTCTATAGATAAAAATAACGAAGGTAAGGAGTCGTGTAATTTATAATGAAAAATCCTGTACCTATTAGAATTTTTCAATACCTTGAAATATATACGTAAAATAGCAGTAAACAGTAATAGTGAAGGTAGAATTCAATTATTTATACACAACAAAATCAAGAGATACGATCTACAAGTTTTTATATCTAGAATAAATCAATGTGACACCAAGTACAAAAAGAAATTCTTCCAATAAGCCAATAAATACTAACAAAAATATCAATTTGTCCACCCGTTTTAAAGTTTTTATAAGATTATTCAGTATTCAGCACATTCTTTGCAAATTCATTAAAACAGCTTTTATACACGGTGCTTTATGTGTAATGGAACGGTCTAACCTATACTTTTTTGAAGCTTTTTAAAATAACATTGTGAATGGGAATAATTTGAATAATTTTTTAGTAGACATCAAACTTACTTTTTGTACGAATGGATAATCTTATATTATTTTACGTTTTTTAAAACTACTCATTTAGCCAACGACAATTGAAAATCGCATATTTTTAAAATTCTCAACTCGTTCTGCAATAGAATATACTATTTTGGAAGTATTCAAAAAAACACCTTAAATTGATTTACTAACAGCAATGTTAAACAAACTGTCTTAGTATCAAATTACTAATTTTTTGCAAAATTTGTTTTAATTTACGAAACATTTCGACATCATATTTCTTCTAAATTTTATCTTTTACTATGAAATACACCTGCAAAATACTCTGAGTTCAATAATATCTGTGAATTTTGCATCTCTCTCGATAAATCGATAAATCGAAAAGCATTTTTAAATAGGAGTATGAAAATGTAATATTTTTGGGTAATTTCTTTTCTCCGAAAGGGGTAGGATATTAAAAATAATATTTTGTAAGTATGTATTAGTGACTATATAGTATCTAAAAATGTAAAAAAGTTGGGTCATTCCATTAAAAAAAAAATAAGTGTTTTGCCTATTTTACTGTTGGGCCATCCTGTATACATGAAAATAATTTTAGAGTCTTTGGTTTTGAGCCCCATTGACAGATATCCTTCAAATAAATCGTTAAGTTTTGCATATTTATAGAACAACGACTACTTAGTAGTTTATAAAGAAGTGATAGGTTTTACCTTACATATTTTTTCTGGATTCTGGATATCTAAAATCTGAAAATCTAAAGAATGGTTCGATCAAGCATCCAGGATCGCTGTTTACTAGCGCGATTTAGCAGTTTTGTTGAACTTTTTTATTGGTTCTTCGATTCCAATCTCGTTCATAGCTTCTGCTGCCTAAATCCTTTTCCGATTCTTTTATCTATTTCTTGGTATTCCAAGTTCCTGTTTGTGATTGTTACTCCCAAGTACTCGAACAGATTTGTCGAAGCAGTACGTTTTTTCGTTATTTTTTCATTTCGTCTTGTTTTCTCCATCACCATATATTTGTCCTTGTTTCATTTATTTTTAATCCGTACTTTCTTGCTGCTTGCTCAATATTACTGAACGTTTTCTTTAATTCTATTTCTGACCTTGTTAATAATACCATATCATCTGCGTAGGTTATACGTTGGTGTTTGTGATGGAGAATGGTTCCACATGTTTGTATGTTACTTCTACGTAAGATATCTTCTAGTACCATGTTGAATAATGTCATCGACAGAGGATCTCCTTGCTTTAAACCTACTTTAATTGCGAATTTCCTTGATAGTTTCCCCTCCACTTCCACTTTGCTTCTAGTATTTTGTAGGGTTACGCTCACTAATTTTACTATTTTTTCAGGAACACCAAGTTCTCTCATTGCCTCATATAATCTTTTTTTTATAATTGTGTCGTATGCTTGTTAGAAATCAATAAATAACATCTGCAGCTCCAAAACTTATTCATAACTGGCGCTCTGTAATTGTTTCAAGACAAAAATTTGGTCTGTTGTGGATCTATTCTCTCTAAAACCTCCTTGGTATTCTCCTCGGATGGTGGTGTAATTGATAACACAATATTTTTTTATTGGCGATGAAGCATTCGCATTATAATCAGATTTTCTGAAGCCATACAGTCAGAAGCAATTAAATCATGATCGAAAAATGTTTAACTACCGCCTCTCTCGAGCACGGCGTATTGTAGAGAATGCCTTTGGAATACTAGTTGCTAGATTTCGTATTTTTCGGGACCATTGTCTACATTATTTTAATCACGAGGGTTGTGTGTCATGGCAAGAAGCTATAATTAGTTAATAACTGATATGTACTATTGTAAGGTTTAACCACAGCAAGCCAAAAACAGTGATGCATCTGCAACTGAGGACCACCTCTGTCGTCGTTGGAAATTTAATGGCGAAGCTAGTTTAAGCGAAGAAGAGGAACAATTACGTGTCAAGATTTGTTTACCTTTACCTGCGATTGAATTTAGTTATAAAATTGTACCTATTTTCAAGTGTTTCGAAGTTTACGTTTAGCTGCTTAATATTGTCTGCAGCATATTATAAGGTTCACTTTTATTTCAAATAAATTAAGAAATAATAACACATTTCGAACTTATTCATGGAGAACTTACTCAACAAAATATATAAAGTTACATTTCTAGAAACTGAGTATTGTTCATTCATATTTGAGATAAGGTGATCCGAGGAATCTTTTGTTTTGGATAAATAGCAGCAAATTGTAAAATCACAAATTAGCAACATACACATCTTTCTTACGCACACCGGAAGTTTTCTCGTTTACTTTTTTCCATTCTTTACGAGAGCAGCCTCGCATTGTATTAATTTTTTTCACTACAGTTTTCTTTGTCGCATCTGAGTCGACTTCTCTATTTTTTTTTTACTAATTCCTCATATGCTTTCGTTTTTTTGTTACGATCACTGTATTCTTTATTTTTAATTTGCCATAAACAAGGATAACTTCTGTAAAAGTTCTAGAAATTCTGTATGAAAATCTCTGGGTATTATTCTTATACATATATATATATATACACTGTCGTTTTTATCTTGCGATGTTCATTGTACACGCTAAAAATCAAGCCCATATCTCCTTTCTTGTGTATTGAGCTATTATGTGTATGATAAAATTGCAGTCTGTAGGAATATCATCTCCACTTATTAGACATCTACTGAATATTTCTGCTAGTATTTCCTATAGCATAACTGGTCTGTGCTTGATTAGTTCAATGGGTATGTTTCCTGGTACATTTAATATAAATATTCTAAAATAATATTATTTTCAGTCAACAAAATGGTTCCTATTTAATTATTAATATAAATGAAATTGTTAGTATTTATTATTTCTTTTTAGATAGGAAATATTTCTGTAACAGTTTTTATACATGTTTTTTTATTTTAATGCCTAAAGAAAAAATATATATAACTCGGATTGGAAGGCACATTATACATTTGATCAGATTCTGGACTCAGACGACGTATAAATCCCATGGGCTCAGCTAATAATGTTAGCCTTTTATTCCTAGTAACGTACTATTAATTATGCAATTAATTAAAATATATTTTACTAAACTGACGCTCAGTCTACCATTAATACACGCCATAGTTAAGTGTGTTGCCTAAAGGTTTCAAAACATAATTATGGTTCCATCTACTGTGTGGTAGTAGAAGGTTGAATTGAAGTTGGTAAAATCGTTACCTCGAGTTGAAATGTCAAAACGTCACATGTCACAAAATTATTGTTAAATGTCATTTTCATTTTACATACATCAAGAATATTTTGTCAATAGTAAACCAATTTAGTTCGTAATTACGGTCATGCACTCTATTCTGTGAGAGGTATTAATACCAAGAGCAGTTAATAAGATTACAATCTTAGATAAATAATAATAAGAAAAATGGGGATTTTTGGTACATCCACAGATAGTGTTATTACTGATGAAGTTGGTGAGTCATAATTATTTTCTCGATTGATTTTCGCGAACCTTTGTTTGTTACGTGCCTGTTTATTGCTCAATAATTGTTTCTTTGGTGCAGAAACCGCGACTAGTGAGAAAAATGTTGAAGAAGACTGGGGACAGATAATGAGCATTTGTGATAAGGCGGGGAAGTGTACTGAGGACGCAAAAATTTACCTTAAAACTATTACAAAGCGATTGTATCATCCGGACCCCCATGTTGGAATAAAAGCAGCAACTGTAAGATTTTCGTATTTCATAATCACTAAAAGATCCATATTTTTGAAATAATTTTAGCTATTGGATGCCTGTGTGAAGAATTCGGGAAAGATCTTTCATATAGAAGTTGCTTCTAGAGATTTCGAAACTGATTTCACAAAGTTAATGAACAAAGCCCATCCCACAGTAGCGAAAAAATTACGAGAATCTCTAAGAAAGTGGTCTGAAAACGAATTTAAATCTGATCCCCAACTTAATCTGATTCCTACTCTGTTATCGAAATTAAAAAGCACTGGCTTTGATTTCTCCATTACAGAAACTGTAAGTGTCTTTAATTTATTTTTAAATTTACAATGGAAATGTATAACCCTAATTATTTAAATGAATTAAGGCCAAGCAGTATAATACCTGTGGTTTCAAACATCTTTGAGAAATGAGTTTATTAGCAAAATATGTCAAGGATAATAGTATACAAACAAGTCTATCCTATTTCTAAAATGAACTAACAATAGCACTGGTTTGTCTAAGTGATATTTTTTAAGAACTAATAATGTGTATTAAATAAATTTACTGATTTACTTGCCTGTTCATGAAATTTGATAGAATTTTTATTTAAATTCACTTTTTCTTTGTTTTACTTCTTGGTTGATATTTAAGTTGGTATATAAAATATAATTACAATAATAATTGTTTTTTAAATTACTTTATATTTAAATATATATTTTTTGGGCATAACAATAATCTAGTAAATGATATTCTTGGTATTGATAGTCAAAAAACACTGGAAATTAATTTATTCAAACTGAGGTATTGTTGAAAGATACAAATTCTAAAAAACAATTTTATAATTATAATTAACAGAAAGCAAAAAAAGTATAGTTTAAAATAATACTTATACATAAAAATACACTTAAAAAACAATAGTCAACACCAACAGACAAAATCGTATTTTTATCTCCTCTGAAAGTGACACTAATTTTTGTTTAATTTGTACCTTAATAATGAGGCACACATCATTATCTTTTAATTTAAATATTTATATTTAAAAATGTATTGTATGGGTTCAGTGGAATTTGTTAAATTGCCCAGAAAATTTTTGATACCAATAACAATATTTTAATGACAAAAACAAATGTACTCTACATCATCTTTTTTTTGGTGGCTCTGAAGTTCCTCTACTAGGTCTTTTTCTTTTAGTGGGTTTGACATCTCCAAGATTGCAAAATTTGCCAAATTTGTCTTGAAGATAAGTAAAGAAACATTTTTATTTTTTGGCAAAGCTAAGTTTTTATTCTGTTAAGTAGAGAGAAAAAGAGAATTTATAAAGTGTGTACATCTTTATAGTTTTTTCTCCTTCTGTTTATATATGGTCTAAGCTTCTAACATATGAAAGAAAATACGGTGGTACCACTCGTTGCGTTTCATTCTTAAGGAATACAATCCTAACAGTGAATCTTGTAAGTCTAATCCCCGCCTTCCCCTATGTAGGTTATATTTATGTATATCTGGATACTGAATTTCTTCTGTCTCGTTTCATTACTTGAAAAACTTTTGCAATGAATGTATGTTGTTGGTGTCACATGTTGTTTATTATATATTATAATTCCGTGTTTTTTCATCTCTTTTTCAGTAACTATCTAGTGACAATTTGTGGTTACCATTGTTACAAAATGAATTTTCTCTTTGCTAAATAAAAAGAAACCAATGATATACAAAATGAGTAATTTCTTTTCCTATAAACAGCACAAAATTATAAGAAAAATTAGATAAGAAAGATAACACTGACATTTCTATACCCTATTTGTGTAGTTTTTGGGATTATCTAGACTTTAGTTTTGATCTTTCCGCGAATGAAATAATTTTCTCGTATCACGACATATTTATTAATAACCTAATTTTAATGTCTTAACTTACTTGATTTGATAAGCGTATATGTTGGCGGTTTATTGAAGGACAGGAGGTATAATAAATTAAAGAGAGTATAGAGATTGCATTTGATTTAAGTTTTCAAGAAGTTGATCACTGTGGTTACGGAATTTGTAACAGCCAAAACATATATGGTCTAAATCACGTGCTGTATTAGAACTGTCATAAGACTTTTGTGCCACACTTCGTTAGGGACGTCGGGATACAACGAAGTGTAGCGATCGATCTGTGGAATCGTTGCAGTATTGTTTCTACAAAGCCTGCCAATTTTCTCTGAGTCTCTTTTTAAAGAGTGAAGTGCATTCGTCAATGCCGATGTGATTTTCTAGATGCTGTCCAGTATTAATACTTTTTCTTAGCTAGGCTGTCAACTGTTCCATTGAACTGAAGACCTGCATGGGCTTTTATCCATAGAAACTTAATATCGAATTTTTGTTTTTTGAGCTTAGTAATTTCCAAGGTTTATTTGTTTTTATATAAGGTCTTGTGATGTCTGTTGGTCGGGATATGCTAGTAAGATCTGACAATGAATCAGATGATAACAGTCTTTTTAATACATGTTCCTCAATATAATTTAAAGCTTTTATAATGCTTAATGCTTCGACCGAGAAGATTAATTAAAACAAGAACTCTGTTTTTTATTTCATTGTCGACGTTTTGGCCCTTTAGTGGGCCATCATGTTTTAAATTGTACTGATTTCATTAATTTGTTATACAACTCTTTATACAGTTATAAAAATATTTACCTTGGAAATTCTACTAAATTTTTGTTCCCCTGTTTATAAATAACTAGATACAAATAAGTATAATGAAACAATTTTTTTTTATATAAAAAAAGTACCTAAACAGGTCACAGATACGAGAAAACCATTTTAAATTTACGAGTATTGTCATGTACAACATTATTATATTGACTAAAAGAACCTAAAAATTTTTCGGTAAGGAACACCCTTTTTTATTTTATAATTCAATCATTTTTAATTCCTTTGTTTATATAAAAAAAAAGGAATTATTTTATATATCCGTTGTTTGTAGGGCCCTGAAAATGTCCCAATAAAGGACCGAAACATCGGCAATGAAATAAAAAACAGTTTGCTTTAATTTTCTGGATCCCATCCAACAACCTTAACCTTCTAAATCCATCTGGGACGCAAAGCACACAAGAAAGAGAAGATTAATTATTGTCATATAACTTCAACTTCATTTGTACTTCTAAGGATGGGATGAAGAAACCATAACCCTCGCTATTGATTTGCTTAGATCACGTTGTATATACTTTTATATAGTCCGGGTATTTTGAAAGGTACCATATTGCTGATAAACGGAATGTCACTTTAAGGGGTTACAATAGATAAGGTATTAAAAAATTCCTCTAGCGCATATTTAGTAGGCTTATGAACTAATTCCAGTAGATTATGGTTATTCCTAAAAGAAGAAACGGGAAAATATTTGTCAAATCTTATGTATTCAGTACAATTACAATTTTATTCAAGTTGCAAGGATCAGTTAAAAGTGGTTTGGTAATAAATTTGTCAAGCAGTAATTATCGACGAAGCTAGAGAGGGGATTCTAAAGCTTCTTCTCTTAAGGATTCGACTGGTGTGAAACACATGGCGCCTAGGTAAAGTCTGAGTTAATTATTCTGTACAGTTTCCAATTTCCAATCTTTTTGGTACACCAAAGCTAGTCGGACCATAAAAAGTGCTGCCATAATCATGATGGATCGAATGTACCATCTGTAGAAAGTTAAACAGGTTTTGGAATCAGCTCTCTACTAAGTTCTTCTAATCAGTTTAAGTAAATTTAGACCTTTAATGTATTCGGTGACTATTTTATCAATATATATTTCAGGTTAGTTTTTGTCTAGAGCTATACCTAGTTGGTGGCTGCAGTTTCTACACCTGTTGTAACGTGATAATAATTATCGTTAATGTTATTAAAGGTTTTCGAAATATTAATGTGATGCTATTTCATACGCTCTCCAGTTGGCTTGTCTGTTGTTTCACTTTGTTTTTAGATTGATAGAAGAGTAGGGCTGGTGCATTCAGAGAGCCATTATCATAAAAATTACAAAGTAATCTGAGCCAAGAGAGTCTAAGAAAAGCTTCCAGTTTACTTTGTTTGCGATATCGGAAGGAGTTATACTAAAATGTACAGCGTAGTTTTTACCAGATCTGGATTTTTTGGTGGAATCCGTCAATGTTAAAAATGTTTATAAAGTTCTGCGTTATTGTAGTAAACTAATTTTATTGGATACAGCGGAATGGACGTTCCACCGAAGAATTTTAATTCACTACAATTCTTAGACGTCATGATCGGACATATCTATATCTTGAATAAACGTTATTTTTTAATGTAATTTATATTCATTGAGGAGAGTTCTTCAAATTAATTAATATCGTTAATTATTTTATGGAAAACAGAGAAAAAGTTATTTATAAATTCTACCTTGTGGTCAGATTCAGGATCACAATTATCTATGGGATGACGAATGAAAGGTTTTTTAGAACCAAACTTATATGGGAACATACGTGTGATACTCGTATTTGGTAAAGTTTTTGTCTCTTTTGGCAAAGTCGTCTATTTGTGTTAGGGGTCGTTTATATGTACGGTATTGAAAAGAATTTCCGTCGGTGAACTGAGAACGGGTAGATTGGCTTGATTGGCTTTTTCGTCGTTGAGGATTTGACCCTAATTGATTTAAAGAAGAGAAGTCTTGTTCATTAAAGATATGAAGAGAAGTAAGTCTTGTTCATTAAAGATATTTAGCGCTTAAAATATGTTACTTGTTTTTACCGAGTTCACAAAGTATGTATTTTTGCTTCCAGAAAGGTTATATTTACTTTAGTCATTTTTATGTCTTGTTATTTTATTTACATAGCACAGACTCTAGGTATTGACTTATGAGTGTTGGTTTCACAATAAATACTGCAATTGACTTGTGAATCACTGCCAATCTGTGTATCGATTTTTTTTTCCATAATTAATACATAAGGTAGTTGAACTACGACAATGATTCGCTGCACGACAGTATTTGAGACATCGATAATATTCTGTTAGTTTTTAACGTATGGTTCTACACGGCTGCATACCTAGTTAATATATATGATATACGATAGGAGCAAGTTGCCTTCAAAAGTAACTATTACGGTTTGCCTAAGAAATAAATAGATTTCCCCATTGTTTATGATTTTACTTTTAACACTGTATACTTGTTACTACTGGCGACAAAAAATTACTAAAAAAATATTGTTTATCGATTGTAGTATCTATCCACCTCTTTGATTACCCCCTTTCTAGATAATAAATTATTTGAGATGTAAGCTTTTAGATTTGTTTTCAGAGTTTATCATTAGTAACTAATTTATTCACATTCCTAATATTTTTTACTTGGGCGCTAATTCTATTTCTACCCACTCATTCTTTTTTTAAATGTTTTGAATATTAAGTTTCACATGGAGAATATGACCAACGGTCATTGGATGAAGTTTGTTAATGTTTTGTTCGTAGACGTTTTGATCTTACTTTTTTGTTGGTTGTTATCACTTATTTCTTTAGTTTTATTTGTTTGTTCCACAGCGTTCTCGCGTAACCATGTCGAACCTGGTATTGTGCTATGTATTTGAAGTGATGTCTGAAGTGGATCGTCTCCATTGATTGTTCACCTTTTATCAAGAGGAGGATCTTCGCACGTGGTCACTAACTCACTTAATGTATATCTATAGTGACTAACAGAACAATTCAACTTTATCGCAGATCACCGATAATTTTCGATTTAGGAGCGCACTCGAATTAACCAGCAATGAACACATGTTTATGTTAAGGCGGTGTGGGTTGGTTAACAGTTATTATGAATAATAATAGATTTACTGTATACTTTAAACCTTAAATTAATTATTCACTATATTTGTTGGATTTTATCTGCTTGGAGTTGGTCAGTATTTGTATTAGTTATATTTCCTGCATTTTATGCTTATTTTTTGAAGTTGAGCATATTAATGTGTCAAACATATTTTCTTCTTGATTATAACTTTATGCATGGTGTATTCTGTACACCACATCTATCACTCCGCGATTGAGTATAATGGGAAATGAATATAATAATTGACAAAAAACAAACATAAACTGGTGAAACAAACTCTACATTTTTATTTGTTTCATTCGTTGCTTTGTTCGCCATTCTTGCATGAATCGTATATAACGACAGTGATCATATGTTGTTTGCATACTGATTTATTACAACTGCCGCATATGATTGTGTCATCTCGCTCGTATTTTTGCAGTTGGCTCCTCTTCCGTCTGTTCTGTTTTCTTATATTTAATCAAGAAACCTTTTGTATTACTTGGCAATGACTATACTAGCACGTTCAAAAAGATGTGGCGTCATCAAAGCTGACTATTGATTCCTGCTATGGATGTAGGTTGGAAGAATATTGCCAATGACCATCACCTTGTTCCTCTAGATACAGAATAGGTGCTACACATTTTGTCGACGGTGTCAACTCCGCCTTTGGTGGCGTTATATTCTAATATTATACCAGGTTTATTCGACATTGGATCTATAGCTCCATCTTCCTGCATTGTTGAAATCCAATACGACAGACTTAATTTGCTTAGTACATATGAGATCATGTTACATTTTCTGACGGTATTTCGCATCTATTTTTTTCTATTATTCTAATCAATCTAATTTCATTTTCTAGTACTTATTTTGCTAGCGGCTAACTTGCATACCAGTTATCACATTTCAAATTACTATTACTACCCTTTACTTCCCTTAACAAGCAGTGAAGTAGGAGGATTCGGCATGCTGTAGGGTCCTTCAGGTTGTTTTTAATCCGTACTTCGCAGGTTTGTTGGGTAAGTATTGTACAAAAGTACATCGTCCTCGAAAAGATATCAATGGTTATGATTTCGCCTATGAAGTAGTTGTTTTTGCAATTCTTACGAATTCATCTATGATCCATCTTATGGCAGCCAACTTATCTATCTGCTTTTTTTGGTTCCTTGCACTTTTATCGTTGAATCTTATTACAAAAAGCAAAAATAGGAATCGATCTTTGCTCATGCATGCCGGAAACATTTCACCTGTACCACCTTTGTCTCCATAGTTCCAAAAAAATGGGTATGATTCTGCTATGAATGCCAGCACTTCAACTTTTCTTTCACGTCACGTTATCTCATATATTTGGATCAAATTTTCGAAATTTATATATTTGTACATACAGTTATGTGTTCTATTATTTTATCTGTAAGTATTCTCATAAAGACATCTACTTCATTTTGTATGTTCTTTGCTTGTTGTTTAACACCAGGAAAAATGTTCACAAGATTATTAGCGCCCACTTTACTGAATTTCCTTTTCAGCGAATTTTTGTGCCAACTAATCATTCCATCTTTGCCAATAAAGTGATTGTTAGTCTCTTTTTCTTCTAAATTCAGAGTTCTGTTCATTTTTCTCTATATATTCCTTAGTAGACGTATTAGTATCATCGTTTGGTGTTTCGTCTTCGTTTCGCAAATTACTTAGGCTAGTTCCTCCAATTCTGCTTGAGTAAATGTATTTGGGTTTCTGATTTTTACTTTGCCCCTAAAATTTTATAGAAATTTTTAAGTCTCGACAAAACCCGTAACTTCATCAGTAATGGAGTGCCTTAACATACAAATCAATGTTAAAGCATTATTTTGATTATACTTACATAACTACAACATTTAGCTGACAAAATTTATTGGAATATTGTGTACTTTTTACACCAGCGCAGATAGTCAAAGGTTAACCTACAATAGCCATTTTAGCCCAATGTAAAACTGATGTAGCGTCCTTTGCTTTTATCTCTCTCTCTCTCTTTCTTTAACAATGTACAAAAAAATGCACATGCTGAAATGTTACTGAGTTTTAAATACGTCTTAGTAATTTTATTGTTCATTGGCAAATTTTTTGGGGATTTATTATATAAGTTATTCTGGGTATATAAGTCTATTTCTGGGAGGTCCTTGAAGAGCCCTTTGAAATGTTTGTTGGTTGTGAGGCTTCTTGGCAAACTTTTTAGCTAGTTTCTTCCTTTTCACTTGAATTGGCTCTACCTTTGTCTCGGTGTAAAGGAACGCATTAGATGAATAATGAAGTTGATTATTTGGATGTCTTATTTTTATTAGTTAAGTAAAAAAAGATACAAATTTTGTTCATGTCTATGAGAAGACGCATTCTAAAACTAGTACACCGAGTACTTCAAAAAGTGTCGTATAATCAAAGTTATACTTTTTATAAATGGAACACGCTGTATTTTATTACATTTTTATATTTGACTCATTCAGTTGATATCAATAATGTCCCATCCGCGGGGTCTAAAATGAATAGTTTTCACAGCGCAAAAATTTAAAATCTATTTTTTTTAATTGTTGGTAATAGGTCTATCTTTCATAATTACTATTATTTATCACTATATCATAAATCAATATGCACTTAAAAATTCACACTTGGAAACACCCTGTAATTTGTTAACGACTTGTTTTTTCATGTAGGTATGTAAATATATGATTGTCTGTCCGATATTAAAGACCTCGAATGGATAATCTCTTTGTCTTTTAGAGAGTTCATTACCTTTTTCACTTTTAAATAATTTGTTTCCAGTTTAAATATGTTTCTCTCATATCATATGTTGAGTGAAATTGTGTGTAATGCTAAATTACCAGTAAGTTTGAAATTTTTTGTTTTTTGGTTGATTTCATAGATGAAGATCGATCTGGGTTTTTACTAGATATTTAAAAAAAAATAATATCTGAAAATAAAATTTTTATCTTCATCATTATATACGAGTATGTATATATCTATACAGTATGTCTGAAAAAGTTGTGAGCAAATGGGACTTTTTTTATTATTAATTTTATAAAAAAATATTCTTCATAAAAGATTCTGCATCACATAGAAATCAATAATTTGATGTGATATACAAGAAAAATAAAAAATATCGATTTTTGCTAAAGATTAAAATGCTTTTAAATTTAATTAAAGAACAAAATGTCATTTGAAAATTTTGATGATAGGAATTAAATTTTTTGTCCAAGTTTAGATTCAAGGCATTTTAATAATTAATGATTAAATTTCGGAGCAAATGAATATGTAAATAATGTCGGCAATCGTCAAAACGCTAGTTTGTATTTGTAATAGTTAACAATGTCGCTAAAATTGAGTCTTCAAGATAAAATTGAAATTGTCTTCCTTCTTGGAGAAAATCTTCAAACTTTTAATTTGATTATTTAAGCCGACAAATGCTAAAATATTTAGTATTTTTTTGTATTATTTTAAATGTAATGATTAATTAATAAAAGAACATTAATCTAAATTTGGACATTATTTTTAATTCCTATCAACATTTTGTTCTGTAATTAAATTTAAAAGTCCTTTACTCTTCAGCATGAATCAATATTTTTTATTTTTGCTGCAATATTTTAAATAGTTGATTCTTGATTATTAATTTATATGTAATGTAGAGCTTTTTGCGAAGAATTTCTTTTTGTAAAATAAACAATAAAAAAAAGTCCAATTTGTTGTCAACTATTTCAGACATACTGTATGTATAAATAAAACACAAAGTAATAATAATAAACAACTAGGTTATCATTTCAATATACATAGTTAAATAAGTAATTTATGCTGAATTTTCTATTTTTAAAATGAAATTGTAATTAACATTATTCAGTTTTACAGAGTTATTCATTGTATGAAGTCATTGATTATTTAAGGGTGGCAAACTGCCATATCTCTTAAACCGCGTGTCTGATAAGTTCTAATAATAAAATCGGGTAATTGAATAATGCCTATTTTTTAAATATGTAGTATCCCTAGGTGGCTTCTTTTATCATTTCCAAATCAAGGTTAGTAACAAGTATCAATATTATAAACTACTGTCCCATAATTTTTTTTTTTTTTTTTGTATTACTTATTAAGTAGTTGGGGAATCATTTTTAAAATACTAAAACTTATTATTCTGATTAGTCCTGATTAGTCCTAACAGAATGCCTTCCCTTAACGCTCATCATCCTCCTCAACATTATTGCGGCCCTCCTTATAACCTTTAAACCATTCAAAAGTTCTTGATTTACTTAAGGGTTACATCACCGAAAGCTTGAACTAAAATTTGATGTACTTCAGTCGCTGTTTTGCCGAGTTTAAAACAAAATTTAATACAAATCGCTTTTCGGACGGGGCCATTACAAAAATCGCAGCTCCTTTAAAACACTACCCTTGACAAGTATGTACTCGGGTATACGTGTTTGCACACATGTGTCGTTTGGTACACTGACTCCTCATGGACAATATATGAGCCGACCAGCGGCGGAGCGTCGTATTTGTTCACGCTTATCATATCATTTACATTCTTGGACATGTTATTTACGTTTACATACTACGATTAGTTTATCTATATGTTTATAATAATTTGTAGTCAATATATTGGTTTAATTATAAATAAAAAATTATACATTTTCGTTTATTAACTTTTGACAGACTGATAGATTATTACATGACATAAAAACTATTGAATTGTTGAGCAATTATTTGATAAAAAAGTTGACTAATGTAAGGTTTTATGCGATTGGAGAATAAGTATATGACCGTGTGGCAAAACCTTAAATAACTCTCGAAATAACTTATTTTTAATTACCTCCTTATCATTGCTGAATTTTAATGTATGCTTGTTTAAGTTTACTCAAGAATGTTTTTCAGTTGTGAAATATTCTATAATTTGATGTAAATGATTCATCATCGCATTGTTTATTACAATCAAATTAAATAGATAAAATTATACTTGAATTTGAATTAAAAGATCTGCTTCATAAAGTTTTTAATGAAAGAGACATGCTTCATGTTAGAATTATTTAGTAGTGTAGTGGCAACCAAAACAAACATCTAAAAACGCTTCGCTATGATAATAGTGTTAAAGATAAAAAAATCGGTTTTTTGTTAATATCTAAAAAATATTTTCGATGATATTCAATATGTTGTTGATGTTAAAGATATATTTTTTTTAATATAAATTTACAGGTTTTTATTTTTTTTTGTAGAACATCGTAAGTTGGTTTTTCTGTAATACCAAATCTGTGCTTTTTAGGAAAAATTAATTTTTCATTTAGTTTATTCCATTGTTTTAATAAAATTATTTTATAATAATTATTTAAAATGTTAACCATTTGCTTTCATACAAAGATTACACCTAGAGATCATTATATTAAGATATCCAAGATTCTTTTTCTTTCTTTTTTTTATGGTCTGAAATTAAAAACAAAGAAAAATCACAAATGTTTTATTTGTAACATTCAGCTACACCTCTCTACGTTGTCGCTGCTCCCACCCTTTTTGATCTTGACTTTTTTTTATCAAAATGAAACCCTAACCTAACGTAACCCCAATTTTCTTAGTGTATACTTTAAAGAAGCCATCAGTTACGAATTCTCTAGGATAACATTTTATTGAGTCTCCAATTGCGAAGTATACTTCATGCTAAAGGGTAGAATCCCCATTGAGAACTCACGAGTTGCAAAGATACCATATCTTAAATAATAAATTTATAATCCTTAAAAGACAGATGATCAACGCCATCTGTAAGCTAAGTCAACTAATTTATGCTGAGTAGCAGAAAACCACATTTTAACAAGTAGGTTCATCAAACCACTTCATTGTGGCTCAGCAACTCAAATTCCTCTAAAGCTAGACAAACAGAAATATATCACTACTTATCTCAGACTGAGTAATGCAGACTCTTGGCCATTCTGTGTCAGCAATTGTAACATCGTACAAAGAACTTACAAAACATTAGAATAACTGGGCTGTGTAATAAATACCGTCAGGTACTGATTATTTAAATTTGGAGAAGGTTGGGTTGCCCATTTACCTTTATCTCCGTTAGTGAAGATCTATTGAGTGATATCTTTCTTGTCTTGCTTCTTGAAGAAGCCTTCGATTTCCTTTGTACTAGGTGTTCCGAGCTCCATTTGTTATTGACACACTTCGAACTCTCTGAATTGAGAACTTTCAAGTGTTTCAATTACCCTTATGTTTTATATTTTTATCTTAGTGAGCTCGAAACATCTTCATGAGTAATGCTGTTATCACGATCTTTTTATAAGGTGTTGTTGGTAATTTATTCTATGTACACTGTAATACATCATGAATTAGTTTCTACAAAATAAATTCTATAAAATGTTAATATAATCTTCTTACATAACCATAAGTTATCGACATTTTTATATTTTCAGCCGGTCAAAAAGTTAGCCCCTCTAAGTAAAGACCCGAACGTTGTCGAAACTCAAGAGGAAGAAGAACAAATTTTAAAGGCCATAGAGCTATCCCTAAAAGAAACTGGTTCTCCCAGGTCTTCGACTAACGTCACTCATACTACGACACATACGCCATCTTTGTATCCATCAATGAACACCGTGACTAGCGCATCTGGAGGCAACACCGCTCCACCGGCAAAGGAGTCGCGAAAGGTTCGAGCGTTGTACGACTTTGAAGCCGCCGAAGACAACGAGTTGACCTTCAGTAGTGGGGAAATTAGTAAGTATTTTATTGTAAATTTAGAAGACTGTTTCCGTTTGTTAATTCTTTCAAAAAATCCGACCAATCCACGATTACCAGATTAAGACTTGCGTTGTGTAGTGATTTGATTATTTATTGCTGTTGTGGACATGTACATCCAAAAAGTCCGCCAAGAGCAAATGCTTGTTTTTTATAGAATTAGCAATTTTCTTGGTCGACTCATCTATTAGTTTTTTTTATCAAGAAGTAATATTTTTTTGTAGTTTTTGTGATTGATGACACTGATCCAAATTGGTGGAAAGGTAGCAACCAAAGAGGCGAAGGATTATTTCCCGCAAACTTTGTCACAGCCGATTTATCAGTAGAGCCGGAAAAATTCTGTAAGTGATTTCTAAAAGATAACACATTCCTCGCAATGTAAAAAAATTAATTTTAGTGTTTGAAAAAGCCAAAAAGATGGTGCAATTTAAGGAAACTGCAGACGTTAAACTAGTAAAAGAAGAACCGGAAGAAGTTGAAATAAATGAGCAAAAAATTGATAGGTTATTGCATCTCTTACATGAAGCTGATCCTACGAATCCAGAAAAGGACACCGAGGAAATGTTAAACCTCGAAAGTAAGTACTAAAAAATATATTGGAGGTTTTTCAAGGTATTATTTTAAAATTCATATTTCTTCAAACCAGTTGAAACTGTTTTTATTTATTAAGTAATTAATATACAAATAAATAATGGTGCCACCCTTTTCTTTGACGTGGAGAAAGCATTCTGCAAGGCGAAAGCTAATTTTTTATGTTACTGATTATTAATTTCAAATTATTTTCACAGGAGAAGTAAATGCAATGGGTCCTCTAATAGATTCTGAACTTGAAAAAGTGGATAGAAAACATGCGCAGCTAACTCAATTGAGTGCAGATTTGGTAGAAGCCTTAGGACTTTATCATACTCTTATGAGGGAACCGGCATTTCCATCGATGACCAAACTGCCGTACGGGTTCCCACCCACATCCTCACCAATGGTATTTTTTTTGTCTAAATATAATTATTACTTTCTTTAAGATTATTATTTCTTATAAATACGCTGGTAGTTTAAGAGACTTAAAATGTACCTTGTCAACAACTAAAAAATAAGAGATTTTTTAATGCAACTATATAGACTAGTTAATTAAAAAACGTAATAATTGAAATATATAACAAAATATGTATAACAAAAAAGTTAAATTAAAGAATACAAAGCCAATGTTCAGAAATGAACTTCTATAAAATCATCTTCTTCTATACGATATAATGTTTTATAAAATAAAAATAAAAAACACGTTAAATTTTATATTAAGCTAGACACTTCTCTAACATTTCACTATATCCTCACCTGTCGTACATCATTCCCCTACACTCAATCATGTTAACCAATACAATTTAAATAGATAGAATAATTATAACATTTCTTTGAAAAGGTAATTTTATTGGTAATTCAGCAAGGGTCCGGCAAACCTCTGTCGTTGTTCTATAACTCCTACTATGCAAAACTTAATGATTTATTTGAAAGATATATATCAATCGGGGCCAAACCCAAATATTCAAAATTATTTTCATCTATACTGGGTGGTCCGACAGTAAAATAGGTAAATCACATTTTTTTTTAATGGAATGATCCAACTTTTTTACATTTTTACATACTCTTAGTTACTAATATATATCTACAAAATATTATTTTAATATACTTTTCGGAGAAAAAAAAAATTACAAAAAAATATTACATTTTCTTATACCAATTTAAATATGCTTTGCTCTCTCAGATTTAACGTTGGAATTTAAAAAACTACATATGTTCAAAGCCAATAGACTAAAGATTTTTTTAGACCGAGTTTTATCTTTTTATTTTGTAGAGGATGGTCGAAAATTAATTTTATTTTTCAAAAATTTCCAGGAAAGTTTTCTAAACTTTTTCAAATGGAACACCCTGTATTATTATTCATCAGCGGATGGCGATTTTTATACCCTTCGACTTTCGCATATTCTAGCGACTACAGAGTATCTAAAAATGTAAAAAAAGTTGGACCATTCCATTAAAAAAAATAAGTGATTTGCCTATTTTATTGTCGGATCACCCTGTACACATGAAAATAATTTTGAATAATTGGTTTTGGTCCCGATTGATATATATCTTTAAAATAAATCGTTAAATTTTGCATAGTAGGAGTTATAGAACAACGATAGGGGTTTGCCGGAAATAAAATTTAAATAGATAATTAATGGCAATGTAATACGTTGATGCCTGGTTGTTTATTAAAAGTTGGACGCAATTACCTTTAATTAAATATATTGTAATTTATTTAGCTTCATGAATTGGATCTATATGTTTTTTAAATAAAATAAAAGTCATTTGAAAGAAAATGGTGCACAATATGTTAAAAAAATAGTTTTAAGATCTTTCATCCGCAGTCTTTAGGTTGTAAGGTGTAAACAGGTATATTAAAGTTGACCATTTACTTTCATCGTGTTTTCCAAAAAAAATATATGCCAAATTGTTCCAAAGTATAGTTGTCATCATTTAAATTATTTAATTTCGCTCTAAATTAGTGTGAGTGAGCGAAAAGTAATGTACCCGCTGCTTCGTGTTGAAAAAAGACGCTGCATGTAACTGTTTTGACAGAAATTTCATATACATGCTTGATTTTTTTATTATAAATATTCCAACCAATAACTTTCTTCATTTTTTTTTCGGCCTCATCAGATAAGACTTAAAACATTACAGGTATGTCTTATACAGTAAGGGTTTATATTATAAATTTTTTAACCAATAATATTTTTTATTAAAAAAATTTCAAATTCTTCTAAAAAATCAAGTTCTTGCTTCTTGTCACTAATATGAAGGATTTCCACAATTAAAAGCTTTTACAACTTTAAACTCGCAGTCAAATAATTTTTATTAAGAAAAATAATAAATTTGTTATTTGATTAAAAATTTTAAACCTGTCAAAATTGAGAAAGAAATCAATAGTGATATTTTAACTTTAAAAATTAACCTAACCTAACAGTCATGAAATTAGATGAAGATGGCGAAACCGTTATTTTAAACACAAATGATTACAAATCTAACGTAAACGAATTTATAGAATCAAGTGATTTAAAAATTGTCAGGAGAGGTCTATTGTTCTTTACCCACATAACTTGTATAATTATTTTTTGCAGCCATTTAATGGTACGTTACCCCCGAATCCACACATGCAGGTTATGCAACCGCCTCCTGGAATGAGCCATGTACCTGAACGATCGGTCCCACCTTATATGCACCCATCCGGCAGCATATCCGGCATGCCGGCACATTTTCAACACATGTCGCCGCAGTTGAGCGGACAACAGTTGCCGCCGCAAATGCAGCAAATGATACCGCCTAATTCGCAAATGCCAATCCAGATACCTCCGCAACAACAACAACAACAAATTCTAGAAGACAGGAGAATCGATCCACAGATGATGATATATGGGCAGGGGTGAGCATTTAAAAAACTAATTACAATATTCTCTCTAATATACTGGCTTAGATACGATAACCGGAATCAAGAAGTAGTAGACACGCTTAGGTATTGGATGGGTGACCGGCAGGAGAAAACTTGTCGTGATTGGCGGTATGGATGATAATGATTGTATGGGTAGTGAACTTGGGGCGTTCAAGTGCCCTGAAAGTGACTGAAAGGGTGTGTCCAAAGGGTGAACAAAAACGAAGAAAATTGAGATTGTGCTTCAGTAATTATAAGATTAAATAAAAAATCGATACGCCTCCTTGCTCCCCGCGTTATTAACCATAAGTTAAGTTTTAGGTGTTTAATAGAAATGTACAATAATATAAAAATAATGGAATCATTAATAATAATTATTAAAAATTTATAATATGTAGCATTAAAGGCTAAAAAGTGAAAATCAAAATGGTAAGTAAATTAAAGGGAAATACGAAATTAAATTAAAGATTTGAATGATTTCTAAACCTTGCTGAGTTCACTAATAATCAGATTTGATTCTATTAACTGACTAATTTAGACAATACCGGTCAAGCTCTAATTTACTGAACGAGCTCTAATGTAAAACTATTGTTTTGAAGGAGACAATTTTACTTTCAGCAAAATAAATTCCTGAGATCTTTTGTGTTTAAAAAATTTAGAACTATTGAATTTGTAAACTAAAAATAAATCCAAGCCCTTATTGAGATATTCTTAGAAAATAAGTTTCTTTTACAGACCCGGCTCTTTTACATTATTGTTCATCCTTTTTTCACAAGATACATAAATAAGTTCATATAGGTATTTCTACTTTTAATTCAACTGACTCGAGAATTAAGAGCTATATCGATCTTAGTTTCTATTGGGAATGTTTGATTAGAATATTGTGGAGAGACGTGTACTGTTTATGAGCTTGAAGTTATTTCTTTGATTTAATATTCTTTTTCAGGTTAACAAATTACGGTCCACCAGGAAGTATGCCACCGTCTAATTACCCTCCTCCTACGGGTATACCATCACAGACTAACACTCAAAATGGTCAGCAGCTACCAGGAACTCATTACGTCACTTCCAGCACGCATATGACGCATTGAGGAAGCGTCAGCTTATAGGTCCAACCAATTAAATTAGATTAATGCGAAATTAACCAAATGTGACCATATTTGAGTTAAGTTTGTGTTAATATTCTTGAAATGAAATATGTGATGTACTATATATTAGTTCTGAGTTAATAATTTGTATAGTTTTTTGATTATTCCGCTAAAATATATATACTGTTTATTCACGTTATAAGTATGTATAATACATTTACTGATATTTTTTTATAACTGAAAGGTAGCCAAAGACCTATATGATATGTTTCGACACACCATCTGTGGGTCATGCTAAAGAAATCTAGTTACTTATAGTAGAAAGTTACAGACTTCTGCAGGAGGGTTCTTAAAATCATTTCCTAGTAAGTGAGAACCAATCTTCTTTACAATGCCGTTTTTACTACTAAAAAGTTTGAATTCTTTGGTTTGGCACATTGATCATGTTGATATTTGCTTTTCTATTTATTTAAATTTATAAAATATTTCTAACTAATTTCTATTATCATAGTATAGCAAACGATAATTATGAGGAGAAGCTAAGAATGCGCTAGGTTGAAATATTTAGAACGAATTTGAGTATGGCTCGTCATAATTGTCGTTTGCAATACATAAAAAACGCTTTAAAATTTCGTACATTTCATTGGCTATTTTTTATGTAAATAACAAAAATTCCGCAAATTATATTTTGTTTTGAAGGAAAGTCTGATAAAGGATCACTTATGAAGTGATCTGTTGGTGGTGACAGTGTTTTGTTTTTCTTGCAAAAATCTATTTTTAAGTCGGCATTATAGACTTTGGATGAAAATTATTAAAAATTTATTGAAATAAATCTTTGTTCTAATAGTTGTCTTTATCTATCTTATTGAATGTCATACGTTCATTACAGTTACTGCTTTTCCTGTATATTTTTGGATATGCATTTCTACAAAAAGGTTAATAAATATACAAGCAATGCTTTAGAACTAAATAGTTACATATGGCAAATATCATTCATTAAGCTTACTTCAAGTTGAAGGTAGCTTTAAATATAATTTTAACAGATGAACGATTTTTAAAATGAAATTTAGGGGAAATACTATTTGTCACTGTTGAACCAAAATGTCAAAGTAAAATTTTAATTTATTTGTTTAAAACAAATTGTTTTCAAAACATTTTTTATTTTCTTTAAATATAGCATTAATTTATCAATTTAAAAAAAAATTAGAACAATTTTTTTTTATATTTCTTGTTTCAGTCATAAATTCGATTTTGAATTACCCCGATATGACAATCGTTAAATTTTATTCTTGTAGTACTTACACTGAGTACATTAGTCCTTCTTTGGATAATAAATAAGAAATTTCATTTTGATGCTTGAGGTGACAAATGTCATTTATTAAGTAACGCCTGTCCATTGACATTACATTCCTCGAAACCAATAGGTAAGGTAGTTAGCTTAAAATATCACTTTGACATAACTTTTATCAAATGTTATTCAATAAGTTATCCGGAGTCTCCAAAGGGTTAGCATGTATCAAATTTTATTCACTTAGATGTACTGAAGTCCGTTAACTGTTCTTGAATCTACTCCATAAAACATTAATGGTCTTCCTGTTGACGATCGAGTAACCAGAAATCGCGCAAAATGTATTAAAATATTTTGTACTGCTTGTAATGCTAATTTAGAGCAATTTGGTGATATATAATCGCTTATTGAAAATTTCAAAGATTATCTGTAAAGAATGAAAAACAAATTATCTGAAGTAAACAAAAAATAACTAGTTTTGAACGTTTAACTAGATCTCATTTCACCGATAAAATAGCGCGAGAAGCAATAGATAGAATGAATCGGGCTAAAAATATTGTAATTCGAGGAATACCTGAATCTACTATTGATACAAATGCAAAAAGAGCATGACGAAACTGCCATTAATACTGTACTCACTACCATTAACTGCGTCTCGACTCCTGTTACACATTTGCATTTAGGCAAACCAAATTCAAATTCAAAATTTCCTCCTATGATTAAAGTGGTTTTAAATAACCAATACAATGCCCGCCAAGGCTAGTGAAAAGTGGAGTTCACCAGGGATCAATCCTCGCCCCACTTCTCTTCATAGCATACACTAGCGACTTACCCTATCATATTCAGTACAAAAAGCTTTTTATGCTGATGATACGAACATTTACGGTAATCCCTTACTAGAACATAATGCTATATAAGCTGATCTGAACTCTATTAGTGACTGGTGTTTGGACTGGTTGTTTTCCTTGAATGCAGATAAGTGTGTCATTTCGCACCTTGGCAAAAATAAACCGCGTTTCGAGGAGGAGCAAAACGTGGAAAATTAAAGAGGGTGAAAATTGAGGATGACAAAAAGGGCCTGAACAGGCTTACTTTCTAGGCATCAGTCTCCCCGCCCTGCTACTACTACTTACTAGGCTGATAAAAATATAAATAAATTGGTTTATTAACTAATTTAATTGGAGCATTATCACAAAAGGTTCAATTTCTTCAATCCATGATTTTGTCCAACTTCCACTTTTTATTTAATGTGGTCTACACGTTCCTTTCAGTTTTTGAAGTGATGTTTGAAATGACTTCCCGAAAGATTTTTTGAAGATCAGCAAACTTGTGTGTTGAACTGGTATTTTTGTTGGCATTGTAATTTTTTTACATTAGCCCAAATGAGCTTAATGGGATTGAACTCAGTGGTAAGGAGGTAAACGAAGAACTGGTTTATTTTGCACCATTTCGTCGATGATGTATTTATTAAACTTTTGTTTTTGTTCTTTGACAAGTCCAGTAATAATTGTACTTTTAATATATAATCTTTAAAAGCTATATTTTTGTTTCGCAATCGCACTTGAATATCGCTATTTCTGGTGGCGGTCGTTGTATCTTCTCCAACTTCCTGGAATGGACTGCAATGTCCACAAACCACCAGGAACGAAGTCGTCTTCACTGCCAATATATCAAACAATTAATCTCGCTCCTTTGCCTGCAAACAACATAAAATTTTATTCATTTGAAGTTTTTATAAATAAAATGGGAAAGAGGATTGTCGTTAAAATGCAGGACCAGGAAGTGACGAAAAGTGATAATTTATGATCAATTGGGTACAAAAAAAGTATGTCGCCATTTTTTATTTAAATTACCTCACAGATTTTTTAATCCAGCAGAAAGCACATCGAAAAATACTTATCGGGAAGATGTAACCGACATGTCCATCTATATATACCCTTGATTTAGTGCGGTCTACCAATGTGTATGTTTGTGGAAATGTTTATATTCGTTTGCTATACGCCACATATTCCGATTGTCTACCTCCTATTACGACCTAGTTTTTATAGTTAATATGATAATTCATCTTTTTTTACTAACCTTTGTCAATTTTAATATATACGTCAAAAATAAAGCAAAAAATAAAAATATACTCTTAGGGTTAATTCTAAAAAACAACGACAAATACCATTGGTTTTATCAAGTTGTGGGATAACGCCGTGAGGATTTTCAGTAGCCTACCACATTTCCCAAAAACTTACGGAAAAAGAGTTTAACTTTCCTTATCTATATTTTTATATATATTACGTATATCTCAATTAAAAAAATCATAAAAAGCTATGTCAATATAAAATAATCTCTATAGTGCCAATATCCCCCGGACGACATGGGTTGAAACTTAATACCTCTTTTGGATTTATTATTCTTCTCCCTTATAGGCTAAATTAGATGTGTGACTCCTTCTCCTGTAAATTTTTCTTTTCTTTGGGTATTTTCAATGCTGGTCCCTACTGATCTGCTAACACTACTTGTTGTAATTTCTAAAGGAAACAGCTTCTGTAGTAGTCTGGCTAATGTTCCTCTACCTTTTGTTTATAATTTTGCTAATCTCGTATTACCATCGTTTTCTTCATGCAGCTCTAGTACTCTTCCTACTAACCACGCAGTACTTTTCTTATCATCTGATCTTATAAGCTTTACTTCTCCAAACATCTAGTTGCTTATATCTTTTTGTTTTGTGTTATGAACTAGGTTTGTATCTTATTTTTTTTCAAATCGTTTTCGTAACCCGTCTTATCTTTTGTAAGTATTATTTTCCCTTAATCAAATGTTGTCTCTCTATCAAATCCAAATTTTTGCCGGTGTGTCATTTTCGTTCGCTCGTAGAATTAAAAAAATATATATGGCAAAATGGTACTAGGTTGTCTTATTCTGTGACATAAAATAAATTTTGTTTCCCCAAATTTTTCTTTAATAAATTTTTAACAATTCTCACTAACCTTTCCCATAATCGACCTCACCATATCTCAGCAGGTGTATTAATAATCCATTTAATTCTCCATATATTTAAAAAAAATTGTATTTCGTTCCAACCTAATTTTGAAAGTTAATTTTCAATTCTAACAAAGTTTGCTCCATTATCTGGGTAAATTTTTTTTGGTCTTGTTCTCATATTAATGAACTTTCTGAAAGCAAACAAAAATACTTCAGCAGATAATGACAAAGTAAGCTCTAAATATATTGCTCTATTCATTGCACATGTAAAAACAATCCAATATTTCTGTTTACTTTTTAAACATAATTCTAATAATTTCAAAGACTTTGGAAAATTCAACTCTGTTTTTTGATAAAGGGGCTAGTAGGGGTTCTATATGTTTGCTACGAACTAATTTACATTTTAAAAATTTAGAGATAATCTCTTTTTTTGACTGTCTTGTTTTCAAAATCCAAAATGGTTGTCGAATGATACACATAAGAGTAATGTCTGGGTGATGATTTTTAGTATATTTTTCTATAATTATTTTTTTACTACATCATGATTGCCCGGTAGGACAATACAAATTATGAAATTCTCTTCAATGTCGATACGAACTTATTTAGATTCTACTCTTATTAGGCCGAATTTATCTCGTATGTTCAGGTAAACCTTTTAATGTTTTCTCCTGAAGTGTTTCTTTCTGTATAAGTTTCATTAAGATTTTTTCTGGACTACGAATTTCATCAAAAGAAAAAAAATACTTTCATTTCTTTTCTGGATTTCAGTATCAGGATTCGAAATTTTATTAAGAAATCTGGCCTTAGCATAAAGATTAACATCCATCCAATCAAATTTACAATGTTGCTAAAATATTTAAAATGGTTGGTCTTATATTTTTCTAGCCATTCAGGATCATCCTACGACTCTTCCTCAATCAACTTCTTTACATCACATCAACAAGATAAAATATCAGCAATATTTATTTTTTCCACCTTCGGCGAACTAACTGATCTAATTTTTGTATTCGATTTCCGATGAAAGTATTCTACATTAACTTTATATAATTTTATAATTTTCTTATATTTTGAATAGTACCGATAAAATTGTTGAAAATTATTAATCATCGGCATTAAAGAGGTATTACATTTTTTCCTTTTATCTAGTAGCTGATAATTCTGACTCTTCCATATTCAAGAACCATGTAAGACCTTTTCACCATCGAGAAGTTGCTTACTATCTGGGTGTACGTCCCTTTGAACGTTAGTCGGCTGGATATATTGTTCCGGGAATATGAAACCATTCCTCTAGTTTTGTTAATCGTTTGATTTCTTTCACCCTATTTCCAGTGAATGTCTTTCATTGTTCTATTCTCTTCAACCAAGCTTAAATGGTTGTAGATATGTCCAACAATAAGTTTAAATATAATCTTTATCAGAATTTTCCGGAACATTCTTTAGCAATTGAGTACCAATTTTCGCACCCACCAATTCCATTCTTGGAATAGACATTCTTTTCAAAGGTGTTATGCTATATTTTCCAAGATTCAGTCCACAAAAATATTACACCTAAACACGCATTCTGACTACCATCACAAAATAAGTGAGTGCTCGAATTCTCTCAGTCACTAGTATTTAAAACCCAATGAGGAATTCAACCATTTTAAAAATATAAATTTAATATTTTCAGGAACTTCTTCGTCTCAGGACAACTTCAAATTCCATGTTTTTTGTAATAATAAATTTGGCAAAATTTGAATAGGGACGAAAAATCTTAGTGAAAGAAACAAACGATGAACCAGTGACAAAATAATTCAAATTGAATGCTTTTTAACCAATCAAAATTTAATTTTACTGTATTTTTCTTTCGATCCTACAATAAAAAAGAGTGCATTCGATAATATGGCTGTCGATTCCTTTATGAAATGATAATGTTCCATTCCTGAATGAAAATTGGCTATAGAGTTCAAGATGAAAATCTATAACGGCGCTCAGCAAAAAGGATTGCAAGTTAGTCCGAATACTCATACAACTCTGGTACGCTGAAAAATTTTCAAAACTTTATTTTAGTCATACCACAAATAGTCCAGTAAATAAAGGCCGGGAAACCCTGGAACCTGGACATCAGGTCGCGTGCAATTTTTTTTTTCTCAACTTGTAGGTAAATATGGGTACATTAACTTCTGAAAATGTGTCCTTCGGTAGATGAGGGGAGGGGGCCGGAAAATGGCCAGAAACCCCGAAAATCCGGTTTTTGGCCGATATCTCCCGAAATATGACACTTAGAGAAGTGGGCTTTGGCTAGAAATGATCGATTATCTACAAAAACGGTCCTTATCATTTTTGTGAAAAATTTAACCGTTTTCGAGATAACTACCCCTAACCGTAGCCTGGTTTTCGAGCTGCTGCGCCGCGTCTCGGAAAGCACGCTCCGTGAATGTCGGCATGGGTAAAAATTAGATTAGATTTGCTAATTTTTCGCATTTTTTCGCAATAATTCATAGTCACAGTTTTTGAAAAATAGAATTTATTATTGAAAAATATATGAGCAACATAACATATATGGGAGTATAACAACTATTCTTAATCACCAATCCGTCACATTTGGCTCGGATGAAAATTCTTGACTGGAGTAATCAATCTCTCCTTGGTCTATTCCGTCTACATCTTCTGTTTCCTTACCATCTACGTCTGGCTCTGTTCCTGGCTCTCCCTCTACCCTTTCTTCTTCAGGTATTGTCGTATCTTCATTTTCCATATCATTGTAATTACAACTCGGTCCAGCATGACATGAACCACAAATAATCGAGCACTTTAGTCCCGCTTTGATACTATACAGAGACGACGCGTGGCCGGGACCGAGACATGTATCACAATCAAGGAAGTTTGGAGGCAAAGTTTTTTAGCGTACACCTAATAAAATAGTCGATATATACATTGATGGAAAGCTGGGAGTTTGATCTTTTAATTAGTACAATCATTAACCTCCAAAAATTCAACCCTGAAAAGAAAACAACGATTAAAAAAAAACGTAGATTTTTCATCGAGGTGAGAATTTTCTCAATTTTCCGGGAAACTGAAAAATTTGTAGAAAAATAAAAAAAGCCATCGATAAGGGGACATTTTCAGCTTTCAAATAATGTGCATTGAACCCCAATATGGCTCTTCATTATTTATCAATTATCGAGAGACCCAGGCATTTTCAAAAACTCCGAAAATACAAAAAAAACGTCTCAAGAAGAACGCGTTGTTTATAAAAATACACAAAAATTATTGATTGATTCTTACGGAATACATTCGTCGCCTATCATAGCTTCATTATCCAAAAGGATTCGGTGAAACTACTCTTGATTAAAAAAAATATGAATAGATTGATAAGGAGGGTAAAATATCGAGGAAAAACGAACTTTGGCTAGATTTTTCAATATTCCAGAAAAATAAAAAAAAAAATAAAAATAATACTATATTATAGCTACAGGTCCCTCCTTTCATATGAACTTTGAATCATCAAAAAAGATTAATTTTTACCCAAGTTATGGAACAAAATGTCTGCCCGCATTCACGGAGCGTGCTTTCCGAGACGCGGCGCAGCAGCTCGAAAACCAGGCTACGGTTAGGGGTGGTTATCTCGAAAACGGTGAAATTTTTGACAAAAATGATGAGGACCGTTTTTGTAGATAATCGACTGCTCTCCATTTCTAGCCAACCCCCACTTCTCTAAGTGTCATATTTCGGGAGATATATAAAAAAAAATTCTGTACGCGACCTGATGTCATGGTTGATACCTTCGTTTATTGGACTAAAAAATCTTTAAAAAATTCTGTCACACTCTTTCAAGCTTATTTGACTAAATGCCTTGCAAATGTTCGAAATGACACCTAATTTTGAAAATCGGAAACGAATTAACAATGAAGGTATTTATATATCAAATTTGTACCATTTTTGAGGCACAATTAGGAGAAGGTTGCTCCTTTTCTCTTGCACTATCATCGAATACCGGTCTCAGACGAGTAGTCATACTTTTCATTCTCACCAAATGTCTGTATGATAAGAAATGAAAACCTTTATTCTCCATTCAATTCTACGGTACCCTTTCAATGATTCTTTCGGATAACCATTTTCTTAGAACCTCATTATATGCTCCATAATATCCATCATTTTCCAACATCTGCAGAAGAACAACACCTTCCAGATTAACCAAAAAAACTCTGTCAGTTTAATTGCATTGTGTGCGTCCTCGTTGACCAATTTCCTTACTGGAGAATTCCAGGGTTGTAAATACAAATTGTTTTTTACCTAATTTAATTTCATTGTAAAACGTGAAAAATTATATCTGATCAGAGTTTTTCGTTTATTTTACTTTTTATTTTTTGTGCAATGGCCTTGTGGAGACCGTGGACTGATAAGGATTCCGTTCTGCCAGTAGATATGTATGAGGACCACAATCTTGGATTTTATAGAATCAAACTAATTAGCCATTTATCTTTATTTCGCTATTTGGCCATTGGTATTTTACACATTCTTCTGAGATTAATGTTGAATTGGTACTCGATTATTTATTGTTATGAATACGAGGGTAACCTGAATAATTTCCGGAATCAGCAAGAAAAACATGGTATGGGTGTGGTTTTTTATTTTCATTTTTCGATGTAGTCTCCTCGAAGATTAATACACTTTTTCAAACGGTTCTCCAATCTCTTCAAGCCGTCGGAAAAGTAGGATGTCTCGAGATCCGCAAAATAGGCATCTGTAGCGGCGATGACCTCCTCATTTCAGGCAAATCTCTTTCCAGCCAGCGATTTCTTCAGGTTTGGAAATAGAAAAAAGTCGCTGGGGTCTAGGTCCGGTGAATATGGAGAATGAGAGTCTAATTCGTAGCGCAATTTATTCAATCTGGACGCGACGATGCGGGATGAATGAACCGGTGCGTTGTCGTTGTGGAAGAGCAATTTTTTCCGCTGCAAACGAGGTCGTTTCTCCTTTAATACTGCATCGAATCGGGTCAATAAATCGCTATAGTATTGCCCCATGATCGTCTTTCCCTTCTCCAGATAGTCGATGAGAATCACACTTTGAGAATCCCATAAAATGGTCGCTATGACCTTTTCGGCCGATGGAACGGTCTTTGCCTTCTTCGAAGCCGATTCGCCCGGAAAAGTCCACTGTTTCGACTGTACCTTGGTCTCTAGTATGTACTGGTGGATACAAGTTTCATCCACGGTTACGAAACGCATGAAGAAATCCCTTGGATTGCTTTGAAGCCTGGCCAGACACTCCTCCGAAACGATTTCGTTTTTGCTTTGATGTGAGCAAACGCGGTGCCCATCGCGCCGAAAGCTTCTTTATGATCAAAATTTCGTGTAGGATATGGCCAACTCGTTCTTCTGAGATGCCTGTGGTGTCTGCTATCTCTTTCAACTTTAATCGCCGATCGGCTAACACAACATCAGGAACTTATTATAAAAGTAAGTGTTATTATTTTACAGATTGAATATTTGAGTCGGATAACTAAGGCACGTCATCAAGGTAAATTTGTAATATACCTCGATGAAACTTGGTATAACAGACATGACCTTGTCAAGGAAGGATGGAGTGATGAGCCGCCCTAAATGCTCCTCTAAATAGAAGAAACCCCTGGTAATTAAAATGAATTTGTGGTGAATTGTTTACTTTTATCGGCAAATAATATTTCGAATTGCTCTGGTGATCATCAACAAGATATGGCTTCCAGCTTATTTGAAAAATGGTTTGGCGAACAACTAATACCAAATGTGCCTCCAAATGCGATTATAGTAATGGATAATGTCCCTTACCACTCCCGACAAACAAATGATAGTTTAAAAGCCAAAGCTCGAAAAGAAGTATATTTACGTTTTTAGATAATATAGGTGTAGCGTATCCTCCTACAGCTTTGAAAAAAGACTTGGTTTATTAAAGATTGAAATCTTAAGCCCAATTATGTTGTTAATAAGATGGCTATAACATTAATCCTACCATTATTCGTTTGCCATCGTATTCTTGTACGTTCAACGCCATTGAATTAATTGTCAGAAAGGGTTTTAAACAACAGAGAAATTGTTGCAGAAATAACTACAGTGTTATGGTCCAATTGCATTCGTCATGTGAATTCTATTAAAAATAGCTACAGAATATTTCTAATTCATCAGTGTATTATAAATCTGAGAAATACATCCAGCGAAGATGACAGCAAGTTATAAGGATTTTTAATTTTTATTTGGAATTTTTTTAAATTGTATGTCAAATCCGATTCGGAGCTAGCCAAGTCTCGATCTATGATCAAACAAAAAAAGTGAAACATTACAAATTCATTCAAACTAGAACTATATTTATCCTAATTTTATGAAAAGAATTATCGGAGAAGGATACAAGCTGCGAAAGTTACAATTTAATCAAACTTAAACTAATTTTATCTAGATATAGATTATTTGTTTAATCTATAGTTATTTATTAATTACTAGAATGTCATTTTTATTATATCACTAAATTTATTAATTTTATTTAAATTAGTAGGTATAAAATTTTAACTCAGAAAATAATAAGGGCATAAAAAACGGATTGACCTGTTTCTATTATCCCCAAAATTATTCAATTAGTACCTATACGCTCTCTGTGTACCGAAATGGGACATTAACATTTAGGGGCGCGTTTGAACTTTGCACGGATTCAGTTTGTTTTTATTTCGGATATCTGCTTCATGTACCGATTTTGGATTCACCGAGTTTTTTCATGTCGAACTGTATACACACTGTGTACACACAGAAGCGCGGTCTAAGGCTTTTTCTCAGTTATCTCAGTTATTATCTAAAGAAACAGAAATATTTTTTAAACTAATAATAAAACAGTGAATAATTACTCTTATTAAATCCATAATACATTTTTATTTAAAAACAAAACAATTTTAAATTTAAAATAATATTTAAAAGTAATAATGTAAACGGAAGCGAAATTCTGGCAAAAGCAACAAAAAGTTATATAGACACAAGATAATATTCGTTTTTTTAAATAGGTTCAGTTATTTCATTTATTTTCATATCATTCGCCCGTTTTTTAAAAACATTTATACTTAGATTAGGCGTTTGATTGTATTAGCTTAATTTACATTTTATAATTGTCCAAATTATTTCGATTGAGTTGCACATACATACAAGGAGGCAATCTTTTTGTATGAACATTTTGTCAATAAAATATTCAAAATCATTACTTTTAATTAGAGTATGAGTCAACTTTCTTATAAGAGCTGATTTATATGAAATTCAGTACCGACTTAATTGTATTTGAAAACCGGCGTCAGATCTGACCATTAATAATTTAACTGTATTATTTTTCTCTTCTTCTTCATTTTGGATTTGGAGAGGTCTTGGCTACCAGGGATATTCGATCTGTATTTTGCTTCTTTTTCAAATAGATTAAATTCCTATGAATGTAGATTTATGTTAATTATATTTTATTAGTAAAATATAGAGATCAGGTGGGTAGTTGATTATACTCAATAGTAGAAGAATTAATATTTACTGAAAGACTACCAGATTTCAGCCAGATACTAATGGTTAACAGGAACATAAAAGATGGAATAAAAGTAGAATAAGAATGGGAACCAGGGCACATGAGAATGAAGAATAGTCAGATTGCACGTTCATTAGCAAAAGTAATTACAACACTACAAGTAAGATAAATAACTTTAACTCAGAAATTCTTTTTTAAAAATTATTATTTTCAAAATTAATCTTTTATTTAAAAATTCACAAAATATTTATTAAGTTGTTACATGTACAAAAGTCAGAACAAGAATGCATAAAAAATGAATTTACAAGATAAAGTGAAGAATGCAACGTCGGCTTTAACCTGAGCCGTTCTTAGTATTTTATGTAATGGTGAGCTTATTTCTTCATATAACTAGTATCTATGAATATAAAATTAAATAATAAAAATATCCTTTTGAGAATAAATGGAAAATAGTAAAGGATGTATCGAAAACGTCGTGGTTTAGTCAGTATCAATTTAAAAATAGAAAAAACATCAACAGTATAATCAGGATGAACGACAGGACACTACTTAACTCCATAGTATTTATTTAACATAGGAGTAAAAGATAGTTGACTCTTTAACTACAGATAGGACAGGTGGACAGGTATGATCTTTAAATCATATACTTTTAAATGTCCGTCAAACGACTTAAAATTAACAAAATCAAATTTGCAGGCTCCAATTTCCATTGTTTTATTATTACAATATTTAAACACAGAAAGAATTAATATTCTTAACAAATTTTTACAAACTAACCAGTTACATTATAAAACAAAAGCATTAATTCTACTATTATCTCAAACATCTTTGAACGTTGCATCCGTGGCATCATGTGTTTAATGCTTTGTAGTCATTCCCAGCAAGAAAAATCTCCATCATTTAATGAGTTGATGGTCTTCGCCACCTTCAGCAAAATGAAAAACGTGGTATAGTGGATTAACCAAAAAAACTTAAAATCTTTACAAGAGAATATTTATTATAAAAATTAAGACTACTAGTTTCGGCTTAATTTTTATAATAAATATTGTGTGGTAAAGATTTTGAGTTTTTTTTGGTTAAAAGATAAAAATATATAAGAAGATACTTAATAGTCGAAGGAGCGACAAATTGCTTTGAGTAAGACGAAGTGCTCCTCACAGATAATAAATAGTTGGCCAAATAACTCATAGGTTTCCAGCCAATAAACGAATCAAAAATGTTACGATATTATGTATAGGGATTTAGTTAAATATCGCCCTATATATAGAACTTATTTTTTATTTAATATTGTAAATTATAACATGTTTAGTTAATATTACGTGAGCGAAAGTTTTGGGACAAGATCGCGAACGACTAATAAATAAACGATTTTTATTAGAGTCATCAAAATTAATAAACATTGGGATCTTCTTGGTTTGAAAATTAAAACAGGTTAAAGTCAAGTTTTAGTCCTCCGTAAAGTTGATAGTATCTACCCCTGCGATTAAATGCATTAGTTATTTAAAGGTGTAAATTCCCATATATTTTATATTAAAGGTTTTCGTTAAATAAATAAATTGTTATTGTTTTTAATCAGTTTCTTTAATTTCCAATAATCAACTTGCGTGGTGGGTTGAACTCCCCGAAAATAATATTAACATTTTTTTATATATTTATTGAAAGATAATAATCCAGTACGTAATAATAATAATAATAATAATAATAATAATAATAATAATAATAATAATAATAATAGGAAGAAGAAGAAGAATTATTTTTTTCATGCACTGAGCACATTGGACGAAAGTTATAGTTATTATTAGAAATAATTAAAAAATTGGAGATACACTTAAATTGCCACTACTTATGAATTTGAATACTAAATCATGTAACGAAAAAGAGCTGTATATATTATTAGAAAGCTTTAAAGCATTTTGGAGGATATGAATGTTAACAGCATTTAAGAGCCAGTTGAAAAATATGAAATAAATTTCGTCTTTCTATACAGTTACAGAAATTTGAAAGCACGAGGTTGACTTTGTGTAGAGGAGAGTTGGCTAAAAAACAGAATACCCTTTTCTATTTCTGTATCGCTGGTACCAACTATGCTGCAATATTAAATTTTAATACTTCCAGTAAAATTCTAGATCTGTCGCATGTTACGTGTTCATTAGTCTGTTTAGTTGAGCAATTACGATCACTTTTTTGTAAAAGCGTGGTTGTACTAATTTATTTGGTCATTTTAAAGAGACTATTTTTATTTATTTGTATTATTTTGCTTTATTTTCGTGTATATATTTTTCATATTTAACTACGAGGTTAGAATTTTATTGTTTTTTTAAACTCCAGTTGAGTAAAACAATGGGTACAATGGGTTACTATCTACTAGATTTCTCCTCTAAGTAATGATATCAAAATTTATATTTTTACAATATTTTTCAAAATGGGCAAATTTAAACGAATAGGTAACTCACAGCCTGGATCGGAAGAGAGTGTGAGAGAAGAAGTAAAGTTTTAGATGTAAGTATGTCTACTTAAAAGCTTCCTCAAAATTTAAAGTATCTCGCACAACATTGCAAGTCAGTGTAAAAAAAGTGAAGAGTGGTAAATCTAGAAAATTTAGGCGACAAAAGACTAGGAAGATATTCTCAATTTTTGAGACCAGCACAGGAAGATGATTCAATGCAACATATTTTTTCCATAGAAGCGGGAAGTAAGAAATAAGTAACAAACGAAAGGTCAGGTAGAAACTGAATAAATAAAATAATTCAGCTGAAGAGAGTAGTTCTGGATAAGAATGTATAGACGTAACCTGCATATATTGTAACGAAGCATATTCAAATTCAAAATCGGAGAATGGGTGGATAAAATGCCATTGTAATTGTTAGGCCCACGATGTATGTGCAGGAATTAAAATTATTTAAATATTAGTCAACACATTTTTGTCTGTTAGTTTTAATTGTTGGAGCTTTGTTTCGAAATAATTAAAATTTTAAATGAATTTATAGGATTTTGGCAATTGAGAGTCTCAATAGAGAGTAATATTTTGTTTAATTACTATGTTAACTGAAATTTAATTCAAAATCCACGTTTCACAAATAGACAGCATGCAAATCTATTGCTCCACTATACAGACAAACCTATTTAAAATCAACTAGAAATTGCTTTAGAGGGATAGGATTGGGATCTAGGTCAGCTAGATTACCAGAACTCAGAAGACAAATTAGCATTTTGCCGCCAACATGAAAACTGAACTGAACAGTGATGGCAACGAGTTTTATTTTCAGATGGCTCTCGTTTTCGATTTTATGGTCATGACGGGTTTAGGACGTTTCAGGGCCGCCGTTTTAGTGTTGGGACGTTTCAGTGCCGGGAGGTTTCAGTGACAGGACGTTTTAGTGCCGGTCGTCTCAGTGCTGGGACATTTCAATGCCGCAAAATATATTTTTATTTGAAATAAGGATAATTTTTTGGTAATATGTCATTATTAAGTCAACCCATCCACCACCGAAATGTCATTTTTCGTCTTCACTGCGACATATCGTTTCTTCAAAACCTCTCTAAACTTATTTTTTTGTTCTGCGATGTTTCGTGGTAAAAATAATCATCAGTGTTAAATAACTTTTAACACGCTCCTGCTCCTACATCAAAGTGTGTCTCGTGCTTGGAGATTTATCTGTATATGTATTAATTTCTTCGAAAAATAATATTTGTAGTAAATTTAATAGTCGGGCAGCAAAGCAAAAGAGTAAACAAATAAATAAATAATTAAAAAATAATTTATTTGGGGCTACATAAAATATAAGGTATTTGCACACAGATGTAGAATATTTAAACCAAAAAATTAAGGATGAATGTAGCAATATCACACCCGATATATTACGAAACTGTTGGAGAAATTGTCTGAAAAAGCATCGGTCCTGCACACAACAAAGAAGACAGCAGTTTGGACATTTATTGGAAAAAATGTCAATCCTGATAAAAGTTTTGCTTATTCTAAAACCCCATGAAATTAAAAAATATATGTTTTACCCTACTCAATTTTATAGTCAATATAATCTATGAAACCCTTTGAACTTTTGCACTAAGTTCGAAATAATAATAAGCTAGAGAGTGACGTTTATATCATTATCCAGGTAATAATATTGGAAATAGTGGTAAAAATGGTGTTCCAAATATAACATTTTTGGAACAGGTAAACATTTATTGCAAACTAGGATATTTTTTTATTAATCTTTTAGGTACGTTATATATTCACATGACCTAATTTCTTAAATAGAAAGGATATAGTGATTAAAACTGTTTTTAAATTTCAAATAAATCTCTTAAATAACGGAGTTAAGAATGAATATGTATATTTATACAAATGATGAAAGTATATACCAACGACATAGTAAAAATAGATGAACAACGTTTGAAATGAAAGTTTAGCTTTTCCATGATTTTTCTGTTTTCAACTTTGTCATCCCTGACTCCCCAGGTTAAGAGATTAGTAATTGAGAGTAAACAATGAAAAGTATATTTAAAAGATACTTTTAAAATATACAAATATATCTATTTAAATTTTATTTTTTCAATTCAGTTTTAATCCCTATATCCTCTATTTAAGAGATCAGGCCGTATAAATATATACTGTACCTAATATATACTGAATGACATGGAAAATGCAACACCTTGTAATAGTTCATATATTGGGCTAATTTTACACAGGATTTGTCTGTAATTAAATGTTATGTGATTAAAATTTCATGACCGGATAACAAAAAATAAGGCCAAAAAATTAATAATGTGTAGGACCTCTTCTAGCTCTAATGCACTCATCTATTCGTCTAGGCATAGATCTAATTAAATGATTAATTTCATCTTGAGGTATCTCTTCCCAAGCAAGTTGAATTTCGTTCTGAAGGGTTCGTAGGGTCTTCGAAAGATTGGCTAAATTATTCGGTCGTCTTCCTATGATATCCCACACATGTTCAATAGGCGATAGTTCAGGTGATCCAGCTGGTCAAGGAAGAAGATTTACACCTGCGCGTTCAAAGTAATCTAAGGAAAAACGTGCTACATGTGGGCGGGCATTATCTTGCTGAAAAAATGTGTTAGGTAAAGTTCTTAAGTAGGGTAAAATATATGGCTGTACAATTTCTTCGATATAATGGCGAGCTGTCATATTGCCTCTAACGAAGACTAGAGGTGATTTACTATCACGTGCAATAGCGCCCCATACCATAACGCCCATAGTTTGGTGCACGTGCCTCTCCACAGTATATTGCAGATTTCGACTTTCCACGCGCCTTTTTCTTAACCTTCCTTGACCATCATGTATGCCCAGAGTGAATCGCGATTCATCACTGAATACGACGGTGTTCCATACGGCATCCCAGTTTGCTCTTTCCCTACACTATTGAAGACGTTGACGATGGTTTAAAGTTAAAGGGAGCACAAAATAAGGATGATATGACAACAGTCCAAATGAACGTATTCGACGATATACAGTTCTCATAGAGATTGGCCTATCAACTACACCAAACCATTCATCTCCAATCGACCTTGTGGAAGTGAAACGGTCCCTAATTGCCATTAGTCTTAGTTGCCTATCTTGTGCGGCTGTGGTTCTTCTTCAAAGTCCTGTACCTTTTGCTCTTCTTTCCCTACCTTCAGTAAGCCAGGCTCGAACACATCTCATCACCGTACTTGAGCTACGATCCATGCGATGAGCTATTTCTCTATACGACACGCATGCTTCAAACTGACCGATAATTCGACCCCTATCAAACTCACTAAGCTCAGAGAAAGTTTGCCTTCTACGCACAACAGGCATTGTACTAGATGTTTATCTTTCGGAATAAACATAAACTGCCTAGATGAAATGACAGAATGTATTAAATATTATTTTAAATTTAAAAAAAGAAAAAATACAGCAAAAAAACTGCTGGTCGAAATGGGCTTGTTTTTTGTAGATTGTCTTTTTTAGAGGTGAGAACGATGTATACTGAGTGAGAACAATTTTTTTAAGTATTACTATGTGTTGCATTTTCCATGCCATTCAGTATATTAATAACAAAATGTCTTAGTTTGTAACAAATATTTACCTGTTTAAAAAATTTTCTAATTGGAAGACCATTTTTGCCCCAATATTTCCTATTTTAAATGATATAAAGATATAAAGAGTGGATCAAAAGTCTGGAAACGGCCAATTATCTCGTAAATTATTAGTCCGAATTCTACAAAATTTGGGATAAGCCGATTTTGGGATATAGAGATTCCAGATTTGATATTTGTAATGTTGCTAGATTTGCCATTTCTCTGATATTGTGAGTCACTTTGGTTTTTTAAATACGTCACCCTGTATATTCAGTCATTTTTGGAATCTTCTCTTCAATACGAGTTCAACCATATGTAACACTAGTATTGAATGGCCTCCACGTTCATCTGATTTCAATCAATTATTTTTATTGGGGATACTCGAAAAATTCAGTTTAAAAAACTAAACCCGAAAGTTTTGCAGAGCTAAGGCAACGAATTATAGATGATTCTCGA
The DNA here is from genome assembly GCA_951812935.1 of Hermaeophaga mercurialis. NCBI lineage: Eukaryota > Metazoa > Arthropoda > Insecta > Coleoptera > Chrysomelidae > Hermaeophaga > Hermaeophaga mercurialis. The sequence continues at coordinate 10,904,432 of OX638366.1, forward strand.
TTAATTTCTAGACAATCGTGGAGAAATGTGGTAGACGAATTCTACCATCGATTCGGGTACTGTCAACTCACAAATGGAGCACATTTTAACACTTGATTACAAGTATAAGTAATCATTATTTTAAAAATGTTGTAATCTTTCAATTTTTACGTTTTAATGTAGTTGAAAATAGTTTGTATTCAAAAATGTATTGAGACAATTAGGCGTTGCCAGACTTCTGTTTTATTTATTTAAGACCTTCTAGACCTCATAAAATCACAAGAGTTATTTATTAAATGCCCTATTTTGAAAAGTGAAAAAATACTAATCACTAAATATCAAAATGACAGCTTTAATACATCAAAGTTACATAGATCTTATTAGTTTAATCTGTTGCTATGGTTACTTTTTTGTACTATTTATAAAATGAATACTTTTTTGTACTAGTACAATAATAGGCTATTTCTATAAAACGTGTTACATAATATAATGTACCGTTTTAATGTAGGCTTAAAGAAATAAAATATTATTTGGGTGATGGGCAGGGGTTGACTTAATAATTATGACATATTACCATTAAAATAAATTATTCTTATTTGAAATACAAATATTATTTACGACAGTGAAACGTCCCCACACTAAATCGGTCGGTACTGAAAGGTCCCGGCACTGAAACGATTCGATACTGAAACGTCCCGACACTGAAAAGTTCCGACACTGGGAAGCCCGGTACTGAAACTACGGCGTTGAAACATGCAAAGACAACATAATAATAGAAACTCGCTATTTTGCAGACGGATTAGAAATGGTGTAACGAAGCAACAATTCCTGTAACGAGACATCAATTCCAATGGAAGAATAGATCGGACCTCAGTGTGGAAATTTGACGGGACATCGATACATTACGGACATTTTATAAACACATGTATTGACCATACTCAAAATTACGCCCTGACGTCTCCAGAAGAATTCGAATCTTATTTTAATAAAACCATATATTGGTTATAGATCCGGACTTAAATCCTATAGAACAGATGTGGGATTAGTTAGAATGACGGATGTGACAGAGAGAAATGCCAAATAACTTACATCAACTTGCAGTATGCCACGTCGATCTCTAAACGTAATACAAGTGACGATAAGATATACTTGTTATTGAAAATTGTTTCGGAAACTGTTTTTCTTTAAAAAATTATTTCAGTTTATTATGGAAAATTCCAAAAACGTTTGCTTTCAATAGTTTACTTTTTAATAGTAATCCTTAAATCATTTCCCGCAATATGTATTATTATGAAACAATATTTAAAGAGACTTAGAAAATGAAGACATCCCGTAGTTTTCTTGAGAATCGAATACAGCTTATTATATCCTTTTAAAAAAAATTATATTCTATTTAACAAATTGGCGTTAGACATAGCCAAATTAGCAATACTGCTAAGCGGTTGGAATTAAAAAAAATTGCATTAAATCTTTAAATTTAAAAAATCTGCATGAAGGGGGATGTATTTCTTTTTTTGGTTTGATAGTTTTTTGTCATTTTCTCCAGTACTTAAAAATATTTTTAAGAAAAGGAATACGTCTCCCCCTTTGATGTAAAAATCTGAATCTCTCAGTTTTTGAATCATTATCTCAATTCGTTTTCGAAATATTGGAATTTACGATTTCATGCAGTATCGTTGCCTCTAAACTAGTATACTCTCTACAAGATTTTATTAAAAATATAGTTGCGTTGCTGAAATATTAAGGAACATTTAATTTTTTCGAATCATCTTTAGAAAGCTCTCCTAGGAGAAACATCTTTATTTGAACATGTTTATAAAAATTGATTATAGAATTACCCCTTAAATTTTTGAAATGCACTAAGAATACATCCGTTATAAAATTTGTAGTTAATTTGAATATAAAAGTCTAAGTAACACTGGAGGAGAATCTCTACTGCTAAAATTCTTGCGGCTATTTGTGTGACTATTCTTTAATATTAATATCTACCTCTGCGTCGAAATTGAACCGCCGTCTTTTCATTCGACGGAAAATTTCACGACAACAATTCTCTGACAGGAAAATAGTTCGACAAACAGTTCAACGATAGGAAAATTCCTCGACAAAGACATATCTACATATTTTCTTCATTTTTGGCATAAACTTTATGCCTAAGATCAAAATTTAAAATTGTATAAAATTTTAACCCGTAAAAATAAGTTAAGTACTTTTTATTTATTAAATTTTTAAAATTACTTTAACTAGAAAAAGGTGGTTGTCTAATTTAGATACATCGTAAATTATATAGGAGATTAATTGTGGTTGTTAAAATTATGCTAATTATGGATATTTTTTTAATAAACTGTAAAAATCCGGAATGTAAGTACTTTTTATTTGTATTATTTCTAAAATAATTTAACTAGGAAAAGGCTATCGAATCTAAATAAATCGTAAATTAAAAAAAAATATTAATAGTAGTTGTTAAAATGATGTTTACAGATTGCTAATTACCTACAAAACTAAAAATTCTTACATTCATTTACTATAAAAATGAATCCTCACCGATTTCGAAAATATTATTAACAAAACAAAAAAGATAAAAAAATAAAAATAAAAACAACTTCTGAACAGCTTTATCAGATTATCTGATGTTTGTTATCCCGTATTTGTTGGGGAATGTTCTTCTCGGTGAACTGTTTATCGAGAAATATTCCTGCCAGGGAATTTTCCTATACCCGTGAATATTCTTAAACCTCGTAATACTTTAGTACTGTTTTAATGGCTCTCGTTATGGTCAATACTGGAACCCATCAAATAAACGAATTCTGAATGAAACTATATTTTTTGAGCTACACATGTCAGGTTCATTGAAGTTACCTTCTCCCGTCGTACCCGAGGAAACTTCATATTCTTTGTCTTATGCTTCTACGCCAGATAAAGCTTTGGCTTTGTTGCAGAAGTTGATAATATATTACCCTCAAAAGGGACTAACATTTGATCTTTGAGTAGAGGCTAAGAAGTGCACACAGCCTAGTCGAAAATGTATTTGGACTATTAGCTTCGCAGATTGTGAATGTCTCCACTACATACTTTAATATTCTGGTTTATAGTGATATCACGAAGATCTATCACCAGCAACAATTTGGTGTATACTCGTATACTCATTATCTTGTTGTGTATAGGTACCAAATGTACTGTTACCTGTGGAAGGATAGGATCGAAATTTAATTATCTTTGGAACGATTTTCTACCGTAGATACTATTTTTAAAATTTAGTTAAAACACTATAGTACGATCGCTGGGATATTTACAATAGATGGCTGAAATTAGAGAAGTATATGTATTTTGGTATAAATTGAAGTAATAGAAATTTATGCAGGTTAGGTTAGGTATGACAAGTTAACTAGGTTTATTTAAGTTTATCTTCCTCCAAATTCCGTTCAGCCTTTATAGTTGGTGGTATCCTATGTAAAGCCTAGTATTCAAACCCAAGCAAAAAAATCATAATCCTTTATATCTTCCCCACTATCCGCAAACACAAAAAAATTTATATAGTATAAAAGTAAAGATTGACGATTAATTATTTCCCACATTGGAAGTAACTCACCCTCTCTCGACCATACGTGATCCACCCGGGAAACGCCTCAATTATATTGATACGCATCCAATAAGTTCCCACCACCCCCGGCCTTTGCAGACCCGTCCTCAGCATCATTCTCTCACTTGTTCTCTGTTGTCTTTCATTCTTGGACTTCACTCCAAACTTAAGCCGACTATTTGGAGTGAAGAAACCTGTCAGTCTCTTGCCAGCGGAACTGCTCAGTATTTTGCTCTCTGGGTCGTCTGGTCGCGTGCAGTTTTGTTGAGTGTCGTGTTTGTCTGCACCTTTGTCCCGCTGTCTACATTATCTATCTGGAGAAAGCGGGATTGTCATTAGGCGCCATAATCTCTGGCCGACGAGCTTTTGTCTTTGTTAGTTTTCCTAAACAAGCTCGCATTCGCAGTAGCACGGTCATACTTACTTGTCTCTCTGTCATCGCTAAGTTGTTTACACACAATAAACCAATTCGTTCACTATATCTTCTAAGACACAGTGTGGTTCGACTGAGCCTCGTTTGCTAGAAAACGGTGACACCACATGTAGGTGAGGTTGTCTTGGACCAGAGAGGCGATGTGTTGTGCGTCAGGGTCCCTTGGCCACATTGAAAGTAACCTATAGTTTTTTGAATAAGGAACTCTCATATTTACATCTGCTTTAATTTCGGGACAGAATCAAAAACATTTAGAATATTAAAAGGAATTTTATTGCTTTTCAAAAATTCCCCTTGACAATCCATGCAGTTTTTCATGAGAATAAGCCAGTTGTCGTAACATTTTTTCCAATCTGAAGATGACATTTCTATTATTTTTATTGTATTTATACAATTTGGGGAAAAAGACATACTCCTGCACATTTTGCTACTTATTTTGGACTTTAAATATTTTGGTAACTCCTGCAGATCTCTATTTATAAAAATATTAATCTCATCAAAGTTTGGATCTTAGCAAAAACTGTGTATCGTCACTAAGCGATTGTAATTGAACAGTCATATGTAAATAGATAAAAAGGGGTCTACCACTAATACTTAAGGAACACCAGACGAGAAAATTGTACAACAGATGTTGTAAGTTTCATATCTAGTGATCTAATTATATAATCAGTTATATTCAGTAGCAGTTTGTATGCTGCTGTTAAATTTTTTTTGAAATAAATAATTTTATTTGTACAACATGATAATAGACTGCTTGCTAACTGTTCTTTCAATAACTTTTGATAAAGAAGGGTGTGGGCTTATTGGACGAAGATCACTAAAAACCTGAGGATTATTGATTGTTGGGAGAGGTTTGGCAAAAGAAAGTTTACGAATATCTGGGAAAAATTTGCTGTCTAAGCAACAGTTTACAATGTGTGTAATAAAATATGCTTCACATTCAAATAAGTTTTTTTGTCAAAACTTCTTAACGGCCTGAGAGGTTAGAATGAAAATACACACGTGAATCTGCGTTTCTGCATTTTTAACAATTTTATTGCAGAATAATCACAATATTTAGTTAACAGGTTGAAAGAAATAATAAATAACTCTAACGTTTATTAGTATATTGTCTAAAAAACGAAAAGTAGGAACGTAAAGGAATAAACTATTATTGAACTGTATTTATTTATATTTAACTCGGCGTGACTTTTAAAGTGCCCGGAGTGGAGACAGATGCTTTCTTTGTCTGAAAGCGAAAGAGGTCGAGTTTTCTTTAATTTTCCATACGTCGCCGGAAGGCTATATGATAATTCAGTTTCATTGTAGCTGACTGTTTTAAGGACAAATCAAATTTAAATTATTGTTAAAATTTGAATGGCTCTATGAATTTTCACAGTTTTTTTTTTTGAAGAAAAATATTATCGATTCCTAGTGTATTCCATTTTAAATCCATCACAATTTGCTGAACTTCAGTAACAATTGTAAGATTTAACGTAAAGGAAATGTTAGGATTAAATTTATTTAAAATTGTGAGGTTTCCGGACAAACGTTTCCTAGAGTAAAAATGGATAAAAGATATTTATTTCAAGAAGGTTGTTTAGATGTACAGAGTGTCATTGAAATGGTGTAAAAAAATCGAGAAGTTGTACTCCCGAAACTTGTAAAAAAAGTTCCTATAAATATGGGTCGTTAAATACATATTAAGGGAGTTAGGGGCGTTAAAAGGCTAAAGTTAAAAAATGTTTTTTTTTGAAATTGTAAGCTTAAAAACCGAGTTAAAACTTTGAAAAAATCCAGGTTGGTGTAAAATTTCTCCCTATATCAAATGGTGGGAAAATTATTTGTTTAATGGGAAACGGAAGTTTTTGCAAGGGTAGGGGTTTGATTTATTAATAACTTTTTCGGTGTTGTTTCTTTTTAGAAAGTAGGTTAATTTTTTTAAAATATGTCATTGTTCATTATGACCAATCATCTTTAGGTTGTTTCGGAAAGATCAGGTTAACGGTATATAAGTATATAAGTGACAAGAAAGAAGAACTTGATTTTTTTGGAGGAATATGAAATAAATAAACACCTAAACTATTCTCAATATACAATACTGAATGAACAACTAAACCTGGGAAGTTCAATTATCTTAGATCTACCTTGTGAACTAAATAATACTAACCAAATATTTTTTAGAAAAAGAAGAATATTGCTTAATACTGATTGGTTGTCAGGTGTATGACATGAAATTATATATAAGATCTGTTAAACTTCTTTCTATCTTGGAAAATGGTATTGTTAGATACCGAAACCTGGGTAGAATATATACTAAAACTCTGTGGAAGACTGTGGAAATTCAAGATAAGTATTATTTATCTTTCCATATTTATTATGAATAATTTCCATAAAGTAAGAGTTGAAACAATTAATTTAGTTAAATTATTTACTTTTTTTATGGGTTGCTCACAGGATAATAAGCATAAATTTATGAAAACTGTCGCTGGTGTAAATTAATTAATTGGTGACTTGAATTTAGAATTACCAAAATACTTTGTTAAACAAGAGAAGTGCAAAAATTATTTTAAATCATAAAAGAATGAGAAATTAAAGCGAAAAACGTTTAATTACCATAATGACACTTTTATTTATAGTAAACGTTCAATGTGGCTACCATTCATTTCAACACAGACACCTGCTCTTTTTCTCCAGGATCTGCGTACTCTGTGGAAAAGCCCTGGCGTTGTACCAATTTCATTGGAGAAGTCAATTATAAGTTGTCGTAGTCTTTTTTGAGTATTAATCAGCACTGAGTAAACTAAAGCTTTTAAGTGCCCACACAAGTAGAAATCTAGTGGCTAAAGATCTGGTGATCTTGCTGGTTGAGCTTGTGGACCACCACGTCCTATCCAACGCCTTTCAAAACATATTTAAATGATTTCATTTAGCCAACAAACCATTTATCCATATGTGTCAGTTTAAGTACGGTATATTCTATAATTTGTGAAATTTTATCTCAAGTATACTTCAACAACAATAAACTGACAAAAATACTTAAAAACTATAAAATAAATAAATTGATAAGATCTCATACCTTTAAAAGTATTCTCCTAATTTGTTCATTTTATTGCCTAAAAGTATTCATTGAACAAATGAATACTTTTTGGTAAATGGTTTATTTTATTTTCTGAAGCAATAAAATGTATTCAATAATTTAGTCAAATTTTGATTCTTTAATTAATTAACTAATAAATGAAATGACTACATGATTAGTTTAACAGGCAACAATTTTCATAAATGTATGTTGAATAACCTGCGAGCAATCCAACAAAAATTAAATAATTTGACATTTAAGTTTTTCAAATACGAGTTCAGCAAACTGTTTGCCTTCAATTTTCTCGGAAACAAGAGTACCATTTTTATGGGAAAAAATGCGTTGATTATAAGTCTATGGGTAATCGTACCTAATGGATAATATTAGTTATAACTCACGACGAAATGAAAGAATTCTCACTAGATGATGAAATAAATCACAAATCATTGAGTGGTTAAGAGGAATAATTATTAATCGGAATATTTGCTCAAAATTGAACTATTTATTATTCTTATCCCTTTCCTAAAACCAGTAACACCTGCGTCCTTACATATGAAAATACAGTTTATCCTTATATGCTTATAATGATTTTCTATACTTTTTATTGGCCAAAAATCACGGCCGCGATTAGAAGGGCTCAGATTATCACTTAGAATTAATTTTATTGTGAACCATTAATGCGCTGGCGCTAGTAAGTACGTCAGTTGAACTTTCACACCAGTACAAGTTTACGTTCAACTGAATTTGGAATCAAAAAACATATGACATTTTACGAAATGCGATAAGGGTTGAAGAACGCCTTATGGTAATATTACGGCTCCTGGTGACAGTAGAAATTCTACAATAGCTGAACCTACGCTTTCAAGTTAATTGTTAATTGTTAATTTTTTTTAACTTTTCATCGTTGAATAAATCAAAAGTGAATTAGACTTTCTGGATATCTTTTTACTACTCCCCCTTGAAAATTTTTTTCAACAAACCAGCGACTTGAAACAGTTCACTTTGTCAAAAGAAAATTAGGAAACCCTCAGTTTCTCTGCAGTTCAATTAAATAATGGATCTAGAGGACACGAAATTGATAAGATTGCAAAACCACATGAACTTGATCTGTTGCGCCTTTCTTCATTTTATCACAATTGAGAGAAAATTAAAGGTGATCTTGCTCGGAAAAACACAACTTTTAAGCTAAAGGTTATTTTCCAATTACTAGAAAAAATGTACAAACTAAACCATATGGGCGCTTAAAAAGGTAACTGTTGGGAAACTAACTAACACCGCCTCTGTACCCCTGTGCACCTGCGTTTCCATGACTTTTTTATATTGTATTCACCCAATTATGTTTATAGTGATTTTAAAATAAAAGTTAATAAAGTCCACAACCATCGCATACAGTTTACTAGACAATAACAATGAATCATCTCATTTCAAGTTTTGGTTTACACCATTTTTTAAATAAATTACATTTTTATTTAAATACCATAAGTTTTCCAAAATATATCCAAACCATAAATGTTTCATTCAACGTTATATTCTCAGGCATTTCAAAATTTATTTTCGAAGTAAATATAAAAACATGAAAAGACATAACTACGAGTAGATAAAGTGAACTGGTTAATTATTTAGGGTTAGAAAAGGGTCGTATATTGTTGTCGTTTGTTAAGTGTAAAGGTTGGCACTGTAAAGTAGAATAAATAGTATGTGATATTATTATGGAAAAGTTACCTACACATAATTAATATTTTTTAAGCCACTATAATTTGCACGTATAATTAGATTTTATTAATATTTTTTTCAGTTGACATTGATCATAATTTTTAAAATACTTTTTTTACACCTTGGTATTATAGTCCCCAGGATAGAAAAATTAGAATTAAACGTAAGGTGATCCATTTAAAAAAATAATAGCGAAGAGATACAGTACATTTTAACGATAAGCAATTATCCTGTATATACTAAAATTGAATGACAATTTATTATTCTGTATCCATACAATGACAAAAATAGTTGTAAAATAAACTATACTGGTCGTCAGCAAAATGTTTAATATTTCTAAAAAACAACTTATAATATTTCTAACTAATACAGGTGAATTAAGATAGAAAGATAGAACTTTCTTGGACATTACATATAATTGTTATCATTAATCTTCTTGTAATATCTTCAATTCAGACAAATTGGTGTCTATTAGTTAAATGTAATTCTGAACTATTCCAAAACTGTCTGTCTAATACCTAATTTGCCTTTAATTTTTCTGATGCTCATTGTATCCCCAAAATCTAATTTATATCCTTCGTTAATCAAGTGTTTAGTCAATGAAATTAAGTAACAATAAAAGCAATAAATAATTCTTATGAATGAAAACATGGACACCTGTTCGCTATATTTAACTCATTTACGGTATTTCTTAAATCCGTTAATTCCGCTTATTAGCGCTTTAGAACAACACAATTCGAAGCATTGTCTGCTCCCACTTTCCGTGCCGAAACTTGACAACCGTGCGCACTTCCATCCTGCAGGAAAACCTAAAACCCGAAAATGAAAAGCAGTTATTTTCGATCCATTCCACGGCGTGGTTGTACACGTACGTCCGGCGTTTTACCGTCGTTCGTTTTTCACCAATCTCTGTCTCGACATAAGATGTCTTCCGGTGATTTAACATGCCCATGTGTTAGTCTAAGAACCACTCCTTACATTGCAGGAAACGTCGGTGATCTGTGAAAGTTGCCTTATTGTTTGTGGTTTATTTATATACCCTGGATTAGTGACCTTGACCTCTGGCCCTTATTTATAGTTCATCACATCATCCCTCGATTATTATGGATGAGACAAAGGTAGATTTACGATTTTGTGTGTCTTTTTATAGATGTGTTTCTTGGTGTCACCCGTATCTTACACTCTTTGTCTTTAGAGGTCTTGGTTTACTAAACAACTGAAAATAGTGGAAACTTGCTTTCAATTCTTCACAGAAATAAATCACTTTCAACACTAAAAATTAATTATTATGTTAAGAAAAATTAAACGCACGATTTTTTTTTTGTTAATTGTTTTGATAAAAATATTATTCATATACACTTGTTGCACCTAACTGATATATATATATATATATAATAAACGTAATTTATTTAATTTTACCAAATTTTGACTGTAAACATTAGATAGATGCTGTAAAAACTCGCTTCTAAACAAGAGTTTCTGTAGAATCTCGATATTAAACCGAAGATTTTATAACAACATCCATTTCAAACACAAGATTTTATATAATACACAACCCTCATAGTAGTAGCAATTTAGATATATAGAGTGTACTGCTTAATTTGAGACAATACATTTTACTACTATAGAAAGGTGATTACTCTTTCGGCAATCATTGCTGAAAAGTGTAGTCGAATGATGCATAATTTAAAACCAATTTTAACCCTTTTCACAACAGTTTGTTATTTTCATAACAGTTTCTTAGGTACTATTTAGTATTATTTCTTAATTAAATATGTAGTGTTATACTGAAATCATTTTTTTTGATAAATGCTCAAAATTCCTTCATATACCAATAAATTTTTTATTTAACTATATCTCAAATACTGCAATATATCAGATGTTATTTTTCTTTTTTATGATTATTTAATGATTCTGACGTTTTGGCAAAACGTTTACTAATGCAAATGATTTAAATTTCGGAATTTGGCAGGTCATTCCCTAGAATCATTTCTGCCAATCTACATTCGCAAATCTATTGTCCTAAAAATGTTTAACTTGAATTGCGTCGTGAGAACTAGCTCCAACTTGCTAAAAATAGAAGCAATTTTTAGTAAAAGCATAATTGTCTTTCATATTTCAATTATTAATGAATTGACGGTCTTTCAAGATTCAAAGTATATTCACAATTTAAATTTTCAAGAATTAAAAAATGTCCAATATGATTTATTAGTTTACCAGACCAAAAGAATAATTTCTGAGGACGTTGTTTGTATAATTTCTTCAGTAAATGATTATTTTCGCCACTTCAATAACGACAATTGTGTCTGTTTTCAGCTCCATTTAAAAAATCGTGCTTTGTTACTGTTTCTCGGCGCTACTTTCGGAACAGAACAGTTAATTTGAAGTCACCTGTGAATACTGGAGTGGGAATCACCTTTAGGAACGAGAACCGACTTTCTAAGTTGTAGTCAAATTGGGAAATCAATTTCTGACTTGTAGTTAAATCACAAAAATGTTTGCCCCTGTCCCGGGATTCGAATCGGGGACCTTTCCATCACCAGCTCGCGGCTCTACCACTGAGCCACCCACACCCCGTAGAAAAAATTGATATAAAAAAAAATTATTGTCGTATTACATTGATGACAACTTTTCGTTATAGAATTTTTACTACAATTTCAGCACCATTTAAAAAAAAACGTGTTATCATCAAGAAAACAAATTTGAGTTATTAATTAAACTTGCAGACATTACTTGATAATACTGCAATATTTTGTGATCGTTATCTTTATTGAGCTTTTGTACTAATTTATCTATTTTATAAAATGTTTTCATAAAGATATTATCAGATATACTTGTATCTAACCGAAATATAAAATTTCAAGCTAATACCAAAAATTACGACTCTTTAACTGAGCCATCTAATGTATTTTATTTTAACCAATCTCGATTTTGAAGAATTTTAATTTTAAACAGAATATTTTGTAATTAATGACAGCACAGTTTAAAAAACGTACTTTTATCAGGAAAATTTGATATATTCATTAAACTTACTGCAAAATTAAGATGCTTTAAAAGAGCCAAGCATTTTCTCTTATTCTATCCAATCTCGACTTTAAACAGAAGATTATGTAAAAATATCCATTTTACATACAAGATTTAACAATACTACTAACTTACATAGTACTACTGGTATTTTAGATACTCTATATATCCAAAATTAATTTTCCTGCAAAGATTTTTAGCAGAACGCCGAAATTCGTCCATTTTCTTTTACTAAAGGTAATATGATTTCACCAAATTGAAACAATACACTTCATTCCTTTAGAAAGGGTTGTTACTTCTTTTGTAATACCATTATATAAATACTCTTTAAAACAGTTTACTGTTGTCACAACCGTTTTGTCGATATTAATTTAATATGGCCGACCTCGGTTGTCGAGTGTGCGGTAAATCGACATTCGGTTCAGAGGTCCATGGTTGGAATCGTGGCGTGGGCATATATCTTTGTGAATATCCCAAAGTTTAAAATTTAATTTCACATTGACTGGTACAAAAAAAAAAAGAAAAAAATTAATGTGTAGGATAGTTTTGCTTTACTGACATAATTTTGCTTTAATACAGATAGTACTAATTATTTCCTTCACCTGTCTTTCAAATACTGCAAAATGTCAGGTGTTATTTTCGTGCGCTAATTTTTGATTATTTGATGATAACGCCGTGATAAAACTTTAAGGATTTAAATCAAGTGATCTGCCAAACCACTAATCCTCAAATTAATGTTTCTTTGTAGAATCTATACATTATGAATGTAAAACATAAATTATACTTATCTAAAATTTCCAAAGCCTTTAAATATTCTTATATCACATGTTTCACTTTTCGATATTATCAAAAATGAGATAAGATATTGACAGATATTTTACACACATACTTAATTTTTTATTATAAATATTCACACAAACCTACACTAAACAAAACTTTTGAAACAACAGTCCTTCATATCAGTGACAAGAAGCAATTTTTTAGAAGGATTTGAAATAAAGGAATATTACGATACTCTCAATATGTAGTACTAAATGAACAATTAAATCTGGGAAGTTCAATTATTTTTTAGACTAGAGATATAATTAGAAAATGAAGAATATTGTTTACAAAATTTATAATATAAACTGTATATAAGATACCTGTCATTTCTTATGTCTTATCTGATTATGCTGATAGAAAATGAAGACATTATTGGTTCGAAGTTACGAAAAAAAAGTTTTTACAAAAAGTGTAGGCAGTCTTGAGATTCACATTTTAAAATTAGTCCCAAATATACAGTGTGTTCAGGAAACGATTAAGCAAGTTTTAGAAGATTTGCTTTCCAAATTTGGAGAACTAATTTTATTGGTGAACACTTTGGACTAGCACAATTTGTAACCATTTGATCTATCCTTTCCTTCCAAATCGTCTAAATGGACCTGAGTACCTTGTATTATGTACATGTGTATTTTTTTAGAACAAGTGTCTCATGTGATAAGATAAAAGATGTGATATTTATTTGACGGCGCGTCACCTCCCTTTGCATTAAATTTGGCGACAATTTCTAATTGAATATTTCGGTTATAACTAGATTGGGAGGAATTAACCTACAAACTTATCCTTATCATTTTTTTGGGGGTTGTATGAAACAGTTAGTTTATCGTCCATTAATTATTAAACGAGAATAAATATGGGAGCTGTATAGGAAACCGAAAAAATCCCGAGATATGTTGTAGGATTTAGGGTATAAATAAAAATAAATGGTTTAGTTCCTCAGTTGTCAATTTTTGTCTTTTGTCTGTTAGGATAAATCTATACCACTAAAAAATTCCAATGGGTTAAAAGCATCCCGCAAAGTAAAATTGTATAACAGAGTGTAAAGGAATTATAATTTAATCACTTAGTTATAAATAATAATTGATACAAATCAACCCGATAACTGAAACTATGAAACACTACAAATTACTACACTTGTGACTGATTACTGTGAAAAATGGATCGCATGGAACATACTCCATACTCCAGTGTTCCCGAAAAAGTTGTGTTTAAAAGAGTAGAAAATCATAAAATCGTATAGTAAAATGTTAGTGCTGAAGGCTAATAGGGTGGAGAAAATAAATTCAAAGAATTTTAAAATATTTGTGTTCAGTATGTCATGTTTGTTTTATTATTATTATTATTATTAGTAAACTCCTGTTCAAAATTAACGCACCACTATAAATTTTGTAATTATGTTTTAGGTTTTGCACTCTTTATTTAATTTAGCATTAGTATAAAATAAATAAAGATAATTAAACAATATTGCTTCAGAAAACCTTTATTTTTAATTAAAGTTCGAAGAATTATTCCAAATTTGGCGATCTGGCACAAAAACTTAAAAATTATAAAAATCTATTTAACTTTACAAACAAAAAGAAAATTCCAATTTACAAAAAAAATTGAACTTCAATAACGCGTAGTACCTCCTCGAGCTCTTATAACCGCTTGTATTCGTCGGGGTAAGATTGTTATTAAGTTTTGGATGGTTGCTTGAGGAATGTTTTCCCATTCCAACACGCTCTAACTCTTGCAGGCTCATTGGGGCAGGTACATGACGTCGAACTAATATTTTTAGAACATCCCAACAAAGGTGCTCTATTGGATTTACATCTGGGCTGCGCGGTGGCCACTCCAAAACCTGGATGTTGATTTCATTTAAGTAATCCAAAACATTACTTGCAATATAAGCCCTTGCATTATCTTCCATGAAAATGATGGTATCACCTATAAATGGCGCAAACTGCATCACGTGATCTTGAATAATGTTTTCCAGATAGAATTCTGCATTCATAAACCGCGGAGGAATAGGAACCAGCTCTGTGCGTGCCTCAAAACATATTCCCCCCTAGAACATTTTTGAACCACCACCATAGTACAATCATAAAATCTTTCTCCAGGTCTGCGCCATACTCTGTCACGACCATCTGAAGATTTTAGGGTCACTCGAATTTCATCTGTGAACAAAACTATCTTCCAGTCATCGACAGTCCACTGTGCATGATCTCTAGCGAATCTTAATCTGCGTGATCTGTGATCTGCAGTAAGTAGCGGTACAAGAAGTTATTCCTATGACCAGGCTCAATCTCGGATCTATCTAGATAGATCGATTACAGAGTCATTAAACTAATATGTATACTTTCAAAATTTAATTTAATGTGAATAGTTATTTCTAAGTAATAGTAGAGAGCAGGGCTTTTCAACGGTCTTGAATAAGCGAGCCCTAAAAAAGTATGGAAATCCCCCAAGACCGTAATAGAGAATATCCGGTATCGAGAAATCAAATTGTATTATATCCGGCTAAATGTTTTAAATAAAATTAAATATGTTTTTACCAAGAGATTTGAGAAACAAGAAGCAAAGATTCAACTAACTGAAAAATAAAAAGAATTTATGAAAAAATAAGAACAAAGAATTCGTAAGATTAGGAACATGGAACGTAATGTCAATCTATGAAGGAGGTGTTCTAATAACTTATACAAATAAATAATAACTATTATGAAAAATATAAGAAGATGTATTAGCAATGCAAGAAATAGACTAAAAACAAAGATTTACAACGAAGGTAGAAGGGTTGAGACAAAATTATAGTTTCCAATTTTTTTATAAAGTGAACCAGTTTAGATCGCTGGCTGCTTATTTTTTTACAAATGGAAAATAAAATGTAACATTTTGAAATTCACTGAAGTTTTATTACACAATTAAAATCTTTAACAGTTATATGAAATACCAATTTCACTTGTGTTAGTTACAATTTTCTAGAATAGATCCATCAAGCTTCAAAAAATTTCATTATAATCACAATTCGTGGTATTTTAGTTTACTTTCACACACACTTAAATACATTGTACGATAAAAAGAAGCAGTATACTACGTTATTCCTTAAAGATATTTTCTTTTCGGAGGACTTATGAATAATAGCTAAATGTGTCTTCGTTAAAGATTGAAAAGATAATTTCTCGATGTTTCAGAATAGAATATCTGCGTGATCTTATGCACTCGATGTGCTCTGGCCTGATTTTGAGTTTAGTTAAATCTTGTTTGAAGATAAAAACCATCGCCATATCAAGCATATTGTTTATCGACATATTAGTGCAGGTGGTGTCTTATGAAGCGGATAAAAGGATAAATTAATAGAAGTGAGCTAGAGATACCACTGTTTTATTTTTGCCTGTAACGTGGAGCTTTGTTGTTAGAAGTTTGCGCTGTTATCAATTCTTTATTAAATTTGAAATACAAGGAAATCTTCTGGAATAAAAATTTTTTCAGCTTAGAATTAATTTTAATTTTAAACAAGGGTATGTATGGTTCGATAGTAACAAAAGTATTTCTCATCTCTAGGAATAGGCGTTCTAATTAATAAACACATGAGAACTGTAATAAAATGAATTTCAGAAAGAATTTGAAAATCGCTTACAAGAGAAACATATGAAGATCGTTATTAATGTGCATGCATTAAAGGAAAATAAAAATTAGGATTCTATAAAAATTTATTCAACGAAATAAAAATCCCAAAAACGATAATAAAATCATAGTCGGCGACAATAAAATATCCGGTGGTAAAAGAGGTCACGTTAATAGCAATGAAAATAAAAAACTCCTAATCCTATTTAGTTCAGACCCCTCCACGAAGACAGCTAGTACCAGCATTTTGCCAAATAGAAAAACAAAAATCAAATCGATCATATACTAATAGAAGCAAAACACTTGTGTAAAATGTGAAGCTACAGAGAAGCAGATGCTAACCAGGATTACTTTTTTCTAATAGCCTGGCATAAAGCAGCATATGCCTAAAATATTTAACATATGTAACAAAAAAGCTGCAAATATAATAAATTTGCAATAGGCAACTGGAAGGTATGCAGGAGAAAGATAACCTAGAGAAGGAAAAGGAATAGGTACACAATAGAAAAATTTATAAAAGAGTTTGTAGAGCAATTGGTAGAATATCAGAAAAAAGGCTGGATCGACAAGGTGTGAAAGTAAAATTGGAAAAAAAAAGTAGTTGAGAATAAGGGTACTAGAGAAAGAGAGAAAGAAACATAATCACCATAAAAATTTATCTACAACCAAGAAGAGATACAAAAAAGAAAGTTGATGTAACAATAAAAATGGAAGATTAATAGGTAATCCTCAGGAAAAAGCACAAAGAATATGTGGAAGAACCTAGAGGAAGAAATATTAGTAGAAATGTATAGCTTAAAAAATAGTTCAGGGAATCCAACGGAAATATTTGAATATGAAGGTGATTACATACCCAAAAGGGCAACGAAATTAATACAAAAATACAATATTATTGACAGTTTATAAAAAAGGATAAGCAGGTATATGAAAATTACATTGAATGTAGCGTTTAAGATACTACTAATAAGGACTATACGAAAAAAACTAGGCCTTATAAAAACTAAAAAAGAACTATTGATCAAATCTTTATTCTTAAGTCGATAACAAGCTACGAATATAAAATGTATGTTCCGATGAATCCAGGGATTCCCAAAAAAATAAACTAATAATGATGGCATTAGAAAAGTTTTGCATTCATGTAACAACAGATGACATCATCCCTAAAAAAATTAAGAGTCAAGAAGGTATTCAATAGTCTTAGTAACAAAATTTATGAGAAAGTACAGTATAGTAGGAGGGTGTATGTTTATGTATATATATATATACAGACAACAAATCATTGTATACACATCTAACCTAAAATTACTAATCCAATTAAAATTAGAAACTGAACATTTGGGAACTCAAAAAAATAAAAAAAAGCGGCGAGGAGATCTGGACCAAAAATAAACTAGGACAAAACTAAATATGTATATGGAATCACAACAGAGATAAGGAAGGGAAAGGGAATATGTAGTACGGAAGGAGCGGAAAATATAAAATTGAGACAATTGAATTTAAATATTTAGAACTACTAATATTTAATAAAAATGAAAAAGACGAAATAAATAGACAGATGATGAAAGGTAGTAAAGCTGTAGGAACTATGAGTAAAACACTAATTTCAAAAAATATGTCTAGAGCTGCAAAACTAAGAATACATTGAACGGTAATTCCTCAAACAGTGTTATATGGTTGTAAAACGTGAGTTTTGACATAAAGCAGTACATGAAGCTTAGATATTTGAAAGACAATATTAAGGAACATTTTTGGAGGGTTGAAAGTAAGCAAGGAAGAATGGCGAAGAAGAACAAAGGATATGTACATATAACTAATAACTCGATTTATATATTCACAAAGAGCAAGATGACTTGAGCATATAGAGGGAGCATTTTTGGTTGGAATAGAAGGAGAGCATAAAAGAGGATGTCCTAGAAAAATTATACTAAACAACAAAGTCAAAACTACTACTATGTAGTACTAGTAATTTTCTACTTCTACGTAAAGGTGATGTTTCAATCTCATAATGATTGATTAAAATTTCACTTTTAATCTGTGAACGCAAAAAATATTTTGTTTCTAATTTTTAAATAAAGGATAGTTAGAGTTTAACGTAAATATAATTTTCTTTTCGAACATAAAAAATAGACATATAGATTATTCAAAAACTTTTGACTCTTTATCCAAGTTTTTCATCATCTTTTATGGCACATGGTTTTCTTTCAATACAAGGAATTTCGTCATCGGCCGTAATATATGGATCATTATCCGTTCTCAAACCCATAGAATAACCAGGCAGTTGGTGCAATTTTGGGAAATATTTTGGACCGGGAGCCACAGATTTTGGATCCGGTGGAAATATTCTAGGTGAAATCGTGTAATTTGGAGGCTTCGTTTTAAATATTTTGATATCCACAGAACCGTAATTAGCTGGACCTGGTGATTTGTCAAGATCTTTGAGGTAGTGTTTAAACGACATGCTGTATGCTCCTCTAGCAATCTTGTCAGGGATCTTTGGACCGATACAGCTGGGAGCACCATATTTGTCTGAAATAAAAACAAAAAAAATTAATACACAATTATAAGAATTAAGCTAAGCGAAATAACAATGTGAAGGTGCAAACAATTATAGATTTAATGAACAAATAAGCGCAAACAATGATGCTGGCTGTCTGGTGAACTGAACATTTTCTTTATTACGTCATAGCATCTGAGACAGAAATAAATCTGAAAAACTAAAATTTTTCCAAATACAGTAATAAGTCTTAAGCTAAGCGAAATAAGAAACTGAATGTACTTAACAAAATGATAGAATTAATGAACAAGTAAGCGCAAACGATCTCTGTTCTCTAAGCAAATAGGTGTTTCTAATGTAGTTTTGGCCCCTGAAATTGAAAATAAGCTTGAATTTTTCTAACATACACACATTTTTAGAAAACTCATTATGTATACTGTGAATATTATCTATATATTCAGTACACGTACGAGTATTGAAATATACAGCTATATCACAGCATCACAATATTGTTGGCGTTACTTATATCGTTTAGCTGCAGAATTGCGTTTGTAACAACCCTGGGGTGCTTCTCTGAATAGGGTGCAGCAATAATCTACGAGCATATTTTGAACTCCAACTCCTTTGATACCTTTTTCCATTAGCGCAATGTCGTTGTGGAACTGTTCTCTATGTTTGTCCCAAATTAGGATAAAAAAACAAAATGAGAATGGAGAAAGTGCTTTATAGGTATGAAGTAAATCTTATAAGATTTCCTCGTAACTCTCCATTTCACTTCCAGGAAAGTTTTGTACGACTTCCTTGAAAGAGACCCAGGCAGATGGTTTCAAAGGGTTTTGTTGTCGTCTTTAAGCAGTTTCCTAATTTGTGAGCTAACCAAAACACTTTTCTTGATTTTTGCGTCGTTAACGCGATGATATTTCAGCTATATCTATTGTAATCCGACTACATCTTTATGCATCGCATTGGTGAAATTCTTTATCAGGCTCAATTTGAAAAATAAATACACTTCCAAGGGATGAAGCGGTTCCGTGACGACCCTGGGAAAAAGACTGGCGGGGAGGCTATTTCCGTTTTTTCGTAGTGACCCATCTCGGCTCTGTTATTCCGTTCGCACGGGCGGAAAGGATTTTTCGTGTAGCCGAGTTCTAGTCTTAATAAAAGTCCAATGATTTTAGTCTCCAAACATTTTCTCTCATTCTGAATGGTTGTAAGAAGAAACATCATATTTGGTGCAATTTTTTCATATGACCAATTGTAACTAGAGGATGAATGTTACCAAGATGCAGTACAACTTTCGTTTATATAATCAACGAATAGACTATTTCTTCGGATCGTATTTGATGGCCATAATTTCCAGGAGTCTCTCCACGTTACAGCATATGTGTGAGGGCCAGGTTTTATCCGGATCACCAATTAGTCAAAATACCTTCTCACTTGTTCAGACAGGATGCTGCTGCTATAGTCCCATTGAATGTAGATAAGTGGAGAGGAGAATCCTAACTCTTTCAAACATTTGTACAATATTTTGTTAAAAGCGGGAAAGTAGTTTTCGAAATCAATGGAAAAACACACCCGATACCATGAAGACTCTTAGACGGCCACCTTGTATATTACAATTATTAATAAAGATATTAATGTTCTTAAAAAGGGCTTAGTGCTGATACAAAAGGAATAGATTTTCGAAATTTGTATTATAAATTATATTAAAAACACCGTTTTTGATTGCTTGATTACGTAAGGAAAACCTTTATAAATGTCTAGTCACTATATTAATCAGTGTATATTTTTCTTCTTTAGGACGTATTACCAGAAGTAATAAAACAATTATAGTTCCTGCTAATAATTTTTAGGGATTTGGAACAATAAATGAACAAGCGAAAAATAATTTAAAAATGCATTCGAGTGAAAATTTCAAAATGGAATTTAGCATTTTGCTGTGTAATCCAAATGAATTTCTGCGATGAAACGTGGATCCATTTTAACTACGCATCGGAAACATTAACGTGTAGAGATTCACCTCGCTTAAATATTTATTTGATTTATTTGATACTGTTTGTAGAATTCAAACAAGGAATTACAAGATACAATGTAATACATCAATTATTCGATGGATCTTCTATTTGTGAGGACAAACAAATTTAATCACCCTTTACGATGAAGCAATACTATTTTATCGTTCTGAATGCAAATATTAGTATTCTAAATGTGTTTGGGAAAATAAATTGCTTCATATCGTGATTTGTATTAATTTTAGGCATTGAGAAATAGAAAATAGAATCGACGACTACTTCAATATTTATTTATTATATACTTAAAATATTTTATATATTCAGTTGTGATATCTCTTAAAATTAGTAAATGTTACCATTGTTGCACAAATGGTGTTTTTAAAAATTTCACTTTTTTTCACTTAATACACTTACAGTATTGTGTGAATTAATATAAACCTAGCTAAAAAGTCAGTTTTCTAATAATGCTAACACATTTGTGTTTAGTTTTTTATGTAACTACCTATTTTCGGTTATATTTTAGCTTTATGGTATTGTGGAATTGTAATCTTTAGTGAATATGCACCACAATGAGAAAGACGAACGTTGCCAAGGAATATGTAGTGAGTAGGGTCTCCTAAATAAATTCACAAAAAAAAAGGAGACAATATCTTTTAAAGCACAGTAAATAGAAAAATGTGGGAGCAAAAGAAAGACTATTTATTTTTCCGTTTATAATTCACTGAATTTTCAACAACGAGATAAGAGTGGCTTACAGCCGATTATGAATGAGATTGGGCAACATTTTTGTTAAATCGAAGATTAAAGATTTTTTTAATCACTAAGTCCGTCATGAGAAAAGATGCGAAGTGATATTCATATCCTATATCTATAAAAACAGTATATATTGAAGCAACATAATCTTAATCAGCCGATACGGCAATTGGCGATTCATTTCCAGATGGTTAAGCAAAATTGTTCATTAATGTTGTCGAAAAAAAGAAATGAAAAAGGTGCAAAATATATTAATAATCAAATACTTAAGGAAAAGTTAGCTCCTAAAGAGATAGAACATCATTTCTTTTCCCCAGCAAGTTCTCAGTTCTTAGGAGCCTGGAAAAGAATGGTTCGTTCAATAAGAATTAAATTGTAAGTTTTTCAAAATTCAAAAAACGTTAAATAAATTGTTAATATTTAAAGGAACACTAGGGCATTAAAAACATGGATAGTTCCAAAAAAACTGTCAGTTCACACCTGAAAATACAATGTGTTCTCTATTTCACTTTTCGGCTAATTTATCCTTGCCATAAAAAATTAACAGTGTAAGCTTACTGGCTATTATATCGTTTACCAAATTGCGTCATTAGAAGAAACACTGAACATATTCCCCATTTATTTCTCTTATACATTCGTTTTGGTGAAATACAGGGTGTTTCACTGGTAAAATGCCTAACTTTAACTGTAGATGGGTGTCACTTTGATGGTTCCAAATAACCTATATTTAATGGGTCTTCCACCCTTTATAACTGAGATAGAGTGTCTTATATCAATTAGGCCTATTTCTTTCGGAGCTCATAACTTTCTAATTACTTTGTATATTATTTTGAAATTTGATACGCGTAATAACCATTGTCTGAAAAATCTACCAAAGTATTACTAAAACAAAATTAAGGAGCGGCTTAACAAAAAATTTAAAAAATTGTCTTTCCCAAAAACGACACCCTTTATATCGATTTTTTTAAAATGCAGAAAAAAGTTTGAGTGTATTTTTACAAATGGAGACCACTGGAAAATGTGGCTACAGGGCCGTACATAGGACATAATCATTCAATATGTTTGGAATATCCTATATAAGAATATTTGAAAACTATGCACTTGCTACATTTGTAGATTTCTAAATACTCGATTGATTGGTTTTCTTAATGAGCTATCCAGCAAATATGGTACGAACACGATTGCGCATCATCTCATAATGAGAGATGTATAGGAGAATATTTTGGAAATTTTTTGACACATGGCCCCCAAAGTCTCCGGACCTGAACCCACTAAAGTACTTCTTTATTTGGATACTTGAAGCAAAAGGTGTACTTTAAAAGACTATTTGAAAATGTTGATCATTTAGAGAGAACAATTAGAGAAACATGTGACAGTGTAAGTCCGACTGGTATTAAAAATGTAATAAAAGATTTTCTTATAGAACACTAACCTCCTTAGAAGGAACGGTAGATATGTTGAGGCACATGTGTTACGAAAAAGTGAATCCGAATTTTTCTTTTTGTAAGCATGTAACTTTGTGATATTTTATTTTAAAAATAAATTATTTTAATTAGGTATTTATTATTGATAATTCTTACAAAACAGACTTTTGTAAAACTATCAAATTTGTCATGAGAAAATGAGTGATGTAATCAATAAGTACATTTAGTTTTAATTTAATTTTGATTTGATTATTTAATTCAACAAATACTAAAGTTATTAGTATTTTATTACTTTAAATGTAATAATTATTACAAGGCCACAAATCAAAACTTTGACATAAGTTTCAATTTAATTCTTTTCAAC
Source organism: Hermaeophaga mercurialis (assembly GCA_951812935.1). Classification (NCBI taxonomy): domain Eukaryota; kingdom Metazoa; phylum Arthropoda; class Insecta; order Coleoptera; family Chrysomelidae; genus Hermaeophaga; species Hermaeophaga mercurialis. Next base: position 10,927,685 of record OX638366.1, read on the forward strand.
ATTTTTAAATGACATTTTGTTCTGTAAATAAATTTGAAAGCACGACTCTTCAGGATAAATCAGTATTTTTCATTTTCCCTCTATAATACCAAATATTTTAAAAATTTGATTCTTGATTATTGATTTTTCTGTGAGGCAGAATCGTATATATATCATCTGAAGTAATATAAAAATATTACGAATCAACTTCTGAACTTTACGTCAGTTTATAAGTCATAATGAAATTATTAAAAAAAATGTAAGTAAGGAAAAAGTATAATACCTGGACCGGGTGTAACCAATGCTTTAAGGGCAGGGTGCCGGAATCTTAAAGAGTAGACCGGAGGCCGTTTCGATTTCATGGCGGGTACCCTTTCAGGAGCATACGTTCCTGGCCCCGGAGGCTTAAATATTGTTAAATCTTTGGGCTTCATCTTCATTGAATAGGCCGGAGCGCTGTATTTTCCACGACGAGTCATATTAGCGGTGTTATAACCGGGACCTGGTCCAGCGGGTTTAGAACCGATGTGGAGCTTCAGCCCAATCGAATAACACGGGTTCCTTTTTCTTGAAAAATCATGACCATTAAATCCTATTGCAGGAGGAAGCAAATATTTACCGGGACCAGGACCGATGTTTTTTCTCGGCATTTTTAAATAAAAAAACAAAAAGTTTTAATGAAAAACCACAAAAATAGTGAAAATTATGCTGACATTTAACGCACGAATGACAGTACATACAATTAAACTTAGTTGATGTTAATCATAATTTTTAAGAGCTAACATCGTCACGTGATGTTTTCCGATTAAAAACATTTGCCTCCTTATAGACCATATAGTTCATATAGACCTACAAACAGACTAACTATAAACACGTCTCCTTTCTTCCGATTTGATTACATGAAACAAAAAGAGAAACGAATAGAATTTCAACAAAACTGCTTTGGCAACATAGCTTTTACACTAGAGCACTGCACAGGCCCGGCTCTAATAAAAAATTTCAATTAACAATGAAAACATGGTTTTATAAAAATGCATGAATTAAGTTTTGCGACAAAATCACGAGCGCGTAGGATGAGTGATTTCGTCTGAAAATTGTTTTATACATTTACTTGACAAAAAGTTTAATTGTTTGAAATTTTATTGAAAAAAATTAACCACTTATGTATATACTTCAGAAAAAATCATAGTTTTTAAATCCGCTAATATATTGTTATTTTTTAGACAAATTTTAAATAATTGAGTATATAGTAAAATATTTTTCCGAGAACTCATTCGTGTATACGATAAAACGTCTATTGTGACTTTTAGCATTCTCCATGATTACTTAAGTCTGACTCAAGTCATTGACAATTTCCTGTACGGTACTGTACAAATAATAATTCAAATTTTCCCGAAAACATGTACTTGAATAAAAACTAGTAAGGAAAGACTTTTTCAGTTAACCGAGATGGTTATCCAAAATGGCTGCTTGACATTAGAACTTACAAGTGGCGTATCGTATTTAATGGTTTGAGAGAGCAACATTTAAAATTCATATTAATAATTTCATTTCATTATATGAAATTTATTATCAAAATATACAATTAATAATTTTTTTAAAGAGAAGTGATGATCAAAATGCAGACTCGAAAGAATTTTCTGTGAGGTGTTTCGAACATAAGAAGTTGTTTTTTTTAGGACCCAATTATCCTTATTCACAAACTTAACCCATTCTTTTCTTCTATTTTCGTCTTGTGGAAAACTGCAAAAGCGTTAAAAATCTCATTAATTATGAAATAATATGAAAATGATAAATTCGTTAATATAAAGTGGTTGTTCATTGATAAGCTATTTATAGTTTTCTGGAGAAAAAATTCGTTACACCCATGGCATCGGCACTTTGAGGTTATAACAAACAAACTGATTAGTCATAAATGGTAATCCAATACACACTGTTGCCAGATTATAGATTTGTATATTTCTGGTGTATAAGCGTAATCTACTGACTACTTTTTTCCAGTATTTGAAATGTCGTTTTGCTCCTAAGCGGTTGAAATTAAAAAACAGTTGCATTAAAACTTTAAATTTAAAAAAATCTGCATGAAGGGGGAGACGTATTCCTTTTTTTGTTTTGATAGTTTTTTGTCATTTTCTCCGGTACTTTGTAGCAACTTTTTTTAAAATAAGTCTGAAATCAAATTTGTAGAGTTTTGATATCTTAAAAGGACCGAAAAAAGAAGTTTAGATGATATGAACACTTTTTTTCAAAAACTAACGAATGCCAATTAAATAAATTGTTTAATTTATTTAATATGAGCTTTTCTATTCTTGTTTTGATGTTCTTATTTTAGTATTCAGGATTTCATATTTTTTAATCTATTAAGTCATAATAACTAGAAAGTTAACAAAATGAAAAAAAATCTGCCTTTTAAAACCAATATCAATCTAAAATAGTTAGAATGGTTCCAGAGATATAACATGACGACCAAAAATTTTGATATTCAGGCATCGTAGTAGATTGTTTAAAATGGGATCTTCAGATTAATTAAGTAATAAATATAAATTTCAACTTTAATTTTAAAATTTTAATAATGTGCTTAGATATATAAACATGATATAAAGCAAAGAATTACGTATCCAAAAATCGTTTGATATAAAAATATTATGAATACTTTACTCATTAATATAATTTATTGCCCGATTAAATTAGAAATATACGCCCTGATTATTTATTTAAGAAAGAATTTATAAATACTTAAGCTCTAATCTCTCGATAATGTTGAATAATTTCCTCTATAATTAATTTGAAATATATTCTTTATTGTTTCACACTACTGCTTATATCACTGTTTTTATGCCTTTCATTTTACTATTGATTTCGTTTGTAATTTTTATTGTTTACTTTAATTTGTTTCTCATATTTTTTTAATGTTTTTCTCGTGACAAATGTGCAATCCTTTTGTGTATATAATATATACAGTGCGTCTATAAAATCCCTTCCTCCCCCATCCCACCCTTTTATTTTTTGACTGGCATGAGCTAACAAAATGCGACCAAGTCAAAGTAAAATTATATCGAATAAGAGTTAACTACGACGCATTTACGTTTGCTTCGCAACGCCCAATAAGTTGTAAATTTCAAGCGGCACATATGGTCTAGCGAGACCTTGTTTTAAAGGTCTAATACACTTTTTTACGTAAATATTTTTGATCTCGGTCGCATGTCGATAACTCACCCCAGTCAAAATATAAAAGAAGGGGGGATGATTATAAACAAACTAATATATTTAACTATTATTAATTAAAATATTTATTTTGTGAACATGTAAATGAATGTTAATGAACGTCTGTCTAGATTAGTATCCTCCAAGTGTATTACAATTTTTTCAAATGTATTGTCAAATAGCATATATATTTATTATTATTATTTCCTCGAAAAATATTTTTTAACTGTGCCTATAGTAATTCTAGGGGTTGAGTATAGAGTCTTAAGGTGGTAAGCGTAAATTTTTAAATATCGGATTTATTGCGATGTTGCCAATAATAAGGTCAGGTTTAAAATCAACTAATTGTAAAAGTTCTACCAACTGTTGAAAATCTTAAATAACGGATTTAGTTAAATTACTCTTTGTTTTTTTCATACCAATAGACGTTATTAAAATTATTTACTCTATCACTTTTCAGTGTACTTTCAAACCACTTTCGGAAATGAGTATTTTCTATATCCTGGTTGTAGTCTAAACTACTAACCTATACATATATTGCAGACCGAAAATTAGTTTGTTTTACACAATACAATAACGAAACTATTCAAATTTGTTTGGCTGACTTACTTTTGGTAGGGCGATTTTTTCCCCAGATTTGGGAAAAAATAAGAGAATCTGTACCGAACTCCAACTCTTACAACTAATATTATAAGTGCTTCTTGAATAACTATAAAACGACATTTAAAAGTCTATAAATTTTCTTAGCTCCAAAATTTTTGCTTCTGTATGCATTTCTTTTGACACTATTGTCTTACACAAGGTTCTTTTTGGTAGCTTTACTCTCTTCCATTATCCTTCTATTTATTTCGACTTTTATGTTTTTCACACCTTTTGTCTTAACTCTTACATACTCTTCCTGTTGCTTATATCTCTACTTTGGATATAATCAGTACAACTAGGTCATCTCCGTGTGCAAAGGTTTGATGCATCTGGTGATATATATTAGCCTCCCTGGCTGACCTTATTTTAAGTTCTTTTAATTCTGAATTTTTGTCATCTGTTACACTACTCCAAAAATTTTCTAATTTTATCCAGTAAAATACCAAGATTAATCAGAGCATTGTACATATTATTTCTACCAGTAGAATCGTATATCTGTTTGATTTATATAATCATTAGATGTAATCGTAAATTTCGTTTGTAGCGTTTATTAATATCGTCAGGAGAATAAAGATTTGTTGCGTATTTCCTTTTCCTATTCCTATTCCCCGATAATCTGATTTTGACTCTGGTGCTATTGGAACGTAATTAATATTATTAATTCTAATACATTTGTATTATTTGAAAAAATATATCAAATATTCATTTAGCAGTTTAAATAATAAGAAAAAATTACGTACGGAAGTATTTCGAGAATATACTTGTGCAGTTTCAATATGGAGAGAGCAATAAGTGGATTTAATTTTTCTTTATTGCAGCAATAAAAATACTTCACAATCTGACATCAACAAAACGATTTCTTTTTTTTTTTCTATGGTAGCAAACTATGTAGGATGAGACGACATAATACTTGTAGGCTTTATGAAATTAATTGTTAGAATGTTAATGATGCTAGATTATTAATCTTAAATTCTACTCAAATTCCACCAAATTGGAAATGATTGAAACAAAAAAATTACATAACTTCAATGTGGCACAATGCCACCGAAACAAACTGCGTCAATTTCTTACCAGAACAATGCCAATGAACAGTAAAATTGAACCGCAGTGGTACGAAGGTGTTCGAACACCTCTTTTAGTTAAACTAGTAGAACTAAATTAAATTAATAATTATATTAACGATGGTAAACAATACTAAGGACGATGATGATGACGATACTGACGATGATAATAATTGTGTTTGAGCATAATAGAAAAATATGTTTTAACGTATGCTTTTGGTTATAAAATGATTTAAATAAATAACAATAACAATTTTTTAAAATCATTATGATTGATCATTAAATAATTATTCGTTTACTGCTGAATAGTTCCGCAGTAGTTTGTATTAGAAGTAGAATAAGACTTGAGAAAGAGAAAGTTTTATGCCTTTATGTACTTGTAACAGACCTAAATGTGGCACAAATATTTTTTCTAACAGAAAAAGTTTAAACTTAAATTTGGTTGACTCAGTAAGTATAGTAATAGGTAAAAAAAAAGTGACAAGGCATTGTCACAAGATCTAATGAGACACAAAATTATTTCTTTCTTTACTCTGTAAATACTATATATAATTTAAGAGTAATTTCAATTAGTTACTCCATTGATATGGTTGTTGTACGACAACTTTTTTGAAGAGAAAATAAGTTTTGCCACAATTATTTTATGTACTCGTTTGATCTCTTTGAACATTTTTACCACATTTTATTCTGTTTCTCGATAGGCTAGATTTTTTGTAGCGAGCTCTAGGACTAGTAATAAATATGTCAGGATGGTAGAGAAATTATTTTTGGAAAGGATAAAACATTTTTTTTAAATAAATATTCCGAATAGAGAAGATCCTATATTAATAATTTGAGAAAACTACGGGAGTAACTTTCCGTGACCATTTACGACCATTGTAAGAAAATTGCATCATGATGATCTGGATACCTCAACACACTTCACACAAAATGTAATCATGGGGTTTGAATTTTTTTTATCATTAAAGAAAGCCTGTGTTATAGAATCGAACAATTTTTTAAAATCGAAGTGAGCGCAAATGGTGATTTGGTAAAATGAACTTTCTTTAGTTTCTGAAAAACTAATCAATATCCTTATGTGTTCGTGATTGCCCACCATTTCCGTTTTCCGAAATTAATCGGGATCCGAGTTCTCTTCTCAATAACCTAGTTTATACAAGGAGCATTCATCGCTGAAGGATATTTAAAATCTCGTATGAACTCTTTGTGTGAATTCTTTTAGTTTAGTTCTGGGTAACATTGAGCTGCATTAGCTGTTATTTCTTCGCCATTGACTTAGTTCTGGAAAAACTCATAAATCAGGAGGCAGATAGCGGGACAGGAAGCCTGCATTTTTTTGAGGGTATTTTTATGTATTTATTATTATTGTTTTATTTAAAATGTTTAATAGATACGTAAGTTAATAAATGATAATACATTTTAGAAGGTAATTTAAAGAAATCATTACACTCCATCTGGGAATGTGGAACTAATAAAAAATGCAAGGGGAAAACTCGGTCCGTATTCACGTAAACACCTGAATTACACTTTTTCCAAGCTTCAAAGACTATGTAGTTCTAGTTAGAATTAATATATAACATTTTACTTTTTTCGTTAGATCAAAGATCGCGTGCCAGGTTGAGGGTTTGCTTGCTCACAGTTGTATTTGAAATAGACATGATATACCTATTTTATTTAATTTTTAAATTATGATTCTAAAAATAAATATAAACTTCGAATATATAAGTATGGCTTTAGAAAATCTTAGGATCAAATATCAATAAATTCAAGATCTTAAAAGCACGTAAGCCTTCTCACCACTTCACGATTACATCCCTTGAGAAGGTAGAGGAACAATAACGTGCTCAGCAAAAGTAACGCTTTAAAATACGTTGAACAATTTAAAAAATAAAATTCCAAATAAAAATTAAAAACCGTGCTGTCATCTTCGCTAGAGGTATCTTCCAGTTTTATGATATACAGATGAATCGAAAATATTCTGTAGGAATTTTTAATTGATTTCACATGACGAAGGCAATTGGACCATAACTTTGGAGCAATTTCTGCAACAACTTCTCTGATCACGTCGAAAACACTTTCTGATAATCTAAGAGTAACATTCCTCTTCTATATTACTTCCCCTTTAATGTTCCTTCAAATAATTCAATGGGGTTGAATGTACAATAATTCGGTGGTAAACCAAATTTTTGGGTAATATCCTCTTCTTTACTATCAGAGTTCTTAAGTGTTCGAACAAAAAAATTTCGTCTCCTTTGAACAAAACTTTTGTGAACTTTCTAACAAGTGTTTATGAAGGAAAATAATTAATAATGTACAGCCAATAATTAGGCTTTATAGTGGACTATTATGAATAAAAAGTGACAAGTTTAATCTTCTGCAAGAGATAAAGCAATTTATGCCTAAAGATTTTCTTGGGTTTTTATTACTCAATTATTAAGAAATAGAAAAGAAATATTAGCATTTTCTAATTTTTATAAAAATAAAGCAGTGGTTCTTTTTGATTTTTAAAAGTATTTAATTCCAATACATATAGAAAAAACTCTTTTCTGTTTATATTTTAATATTTAAGAAATAATAATTTTGACTAAAAAAAATTAGCATCGGTTTTTGTTATTTTGAATTTTATTTCCAGTACATAAAAAATAATTTCTGTTTAAACTATAACATATTTTAAGTTTTTGATTAATATTAGTTGTAATTTCTATTATAATTATATTTTATTTAAAACTTGGGAATTTACAAAAGGTATTTCCTCAGCTTCTTGCTAAAATTTTTATCTATCTCGTCCATTTTCATACCAAATGAAAGGCAAGCTCCGAATAATTAACATTTTATTTAGAATTAACTACGAGTATGAGATTTGGATAGAAGATATTGTGCTCTTGGTTTTAATTTTTTTTAAACGAAATGAAAAAAATATTTTTCAGAATAGTCTGCATAAATAAACAGTATAACATTATGTTAAAACTGTTTTTAAATAACTTAAGTTCAAAATTAATTACATTTCCTAAGCAAGATTTTGCTAATAAAAACTAAATATTTCATTACCTCTCAAATTTTAATTTTTCATTTAATCTCGATTTAAACTTGTTCAAATAAATAAATGTTATTAAACCATTTCAAGAAACTACAGCTCCCTTTAAGCGTTTTTAGAGTTAGTTCAAAGTTAAGGTAACTGCGTATTTTTTATGCTCTATAGAAACTTTCCTTCACTAATAGTTTATAGACCTATTTTTTGTTTTATAATCACTAGAATATTATACTTAATATGTGAATTTTATAACAGGGTTTTTTTATTCAAGTTCTAAAACACTGATAAAACTAATTTGGTATCTTCTTATTAGAGCAGCTAATATGATGAAAGTTACCAAATTATAAATGAACAATAATTATTTATAAACAGTTAAGAGGCTGATTCTAAAGTTCGAATGGTTCCGAATGCGCATTAAGTTCATCGGATTATATTTGTTTTCTATAAAATAGTTTTTGGCATTTCATAGATATTTAGTGAACAAAAATTAAGACCAATTGAAATTTCAAAGATTTAATATGACGGCCCATTTAGGAACCAGCAGTAATTTCAACAACCAATTTAATCTGTAAAATTATTAAATTAAATTATTTGTTATATTTCTAATTAATATTTTTACCTAGATATTATAAAGTTGTAAAGAAAAAAAATTACTATTACAATATATTGTATATAGTAGAGGGACTCCATCATCACTTATATAGCTAGTAGATTATAGGTGGAACATAAATCAAAGTCTTCCCAAATGAATTTTTTTATTTGTATTAACGAGCATTACAAACAAAGGCTAATAGTTTCGGGTTAAACATACTGTCAGGCCTGACTTCTGCATTTGGTAACGACGTATTTGGAAACACACGAAAATAAATTAATACAATTCTTTCCAGTTTCTCTTTGTTATTCTTTGGTTTATTTCTGTGCACAAGTATACACAATATGTGTCAAACAATTATTTATAATAGCTTTTATAGTTTTTGTATCTGGTCTACCTTTTACTTCACTCTACAGACACTAGACACCTTGGGTTTATTAATTTGAAAAAAATGTATTTGTATAAAATAAATTGTATAGTTTTGATCACCCGTTTTGAATAAATGTTTTTCAATAAAAATTTAATATTTCTATTGAAAAAGATCATATAAAATTTTCTTTCTTCGTTTAACTATACTGAGCAATTCATAAAGAATGACAAATATACATATATTCATATTATTTACTAGTAAGTGTTTAATTTGTTTATTGATAAATAAATATTTCAAATTATAAAAGAGAGTCAAGCTAGTACTTAAAGATGTTAACATCGTTTTGTGCCTGCTTCGTGATTTTTGCCAAATAATTAGTTGTTTCTAGTGAAATCACGATGTGACCAACCAACCTTTTGAACTGTTTTTGTTTGGATGAATTTTAATATTTAGATTGTATGTACTCTAGTAACTGATTAGAATCTCGATAAGAATCAGTTTTCTGGCCTACTTCTCGTCCCGTAACCAACTCAACATTATGGATATGTGGTTGTCTGTTTAATTCATAAGCATAAGCAAGACCAGGAATACGCCCAGCAGTCCAACTATAGTAGCTACCCTCGAAATGAATAAAGCAGTAAGTGATGCAATTGGTCCCAAAAATATTAGTTTTGCATCCAGAATATCAAACAATCAGAATTAGATCTATTTTAGCAACTCTGGTCTCGTTGATAATCTCTTAAAATCTCATCCCAATATACAGATAGGAAATATATCTCTAGGCATTCGTATGCTTGTGTCCCCTTCCAAAAGAATCATATCCCAATTGTTTCTCCTTGTACTCCTCATGACATGTTCAAAAAGGCTCTAAGGGATTGCGGACTGCAGTTAACATCCCCAGTTTCCTTCCTAAAACCAGGACTTCCGGGCGAGTTTTCGGCGCCAGGTCTAATTTATTCCCCATACTAATAACTTTGAATTACATACTTCTCTTGTCATTTCATACGATGGCGATGAAAACAGAATTTTTCTTTCTACGGATAGAATGCTTTGTCTGAAAGCAGACCGGATACATTGCCTCAAACTGTCATAACCCACCAACGACCAATTTACCGCCTCAATCAAACAACTCAACTTCCTTGCCTTTGAACCCTCTCCCAGTTCCTACCACCTCGACCTCAGCCAATACTTCTCCTCGTGATGAAGTAGCAAAACAAACTTATACTTCCAGCATGCTTTTTACAAATATCCACTTACACGAAGACCTCAGAACAGTTTTCAAGCAGTCAATGCAGAAGAACTGGAAAGACCACTGGAACTGTGTTAATACAGAATTACGGTTAGTCCAGCAAAGCGTTTCATCTCCTAGACTACCACCTATGGATCGCAGATCCAAAGTAACTTTAAGAAGGTTAAGAATAGGTCACACTGCCTTACGCATGATTACCTCATCACCTCCGGAAATCCCCTCGTATGTGAACACTCAAAGAAGCTTGTCGTCGACATAATCTACTCGAAAATATTAAGGACATTCTTGGTTCGCCAAACAGTCTTAGTGATGTGATGGAATTTATCAAAAGCTGCGATATATATAATGAGTTATAAAAGCACGCTAATACTCATACTGTATATTATTAAGTCCATTTAATAATTTATTATTTTATACCTATGCAATATAATAAACTGTCGCTGTGTCAATGACCTCCAGTGGTTGAGACACGTTAATATTAATATAAAGAAATTGCCTTTAAAGTAAAAATATAATTAGTAATATTTGTTAAATACTAGTAATTAGTTGTTTTTGGGTAACCAAAGTATTGTGAAATAAAAAGAAAATAATACTTTATACCCTATCCGATTTAATAGATTATTTATATTTTAATCCTCTTACTTCATTTTAACTATCTTTACCACTCTTTTTAAATTGCTTGGTATATTTTATTCATGCAACAGAATATTAAGGTGATTGCGATTTAAAAATACAATTGTTTTCAAACCGCTTTTGAAACGAAAGCTATCCACTATTTTCAGTTCAATGCAAGAATGTTTTTGTGACAAAACATTGTTTCACATTAACTGAATTAAACTAAGTATGAAACACTGCCAACGTCTCAAGTCTACAAAAACAATTGTGCAATTTTCGGTTTTACCGTATTATTATAATTATGTTATATAATATGTGATGTTAAAAATAAATCATGGTGTTAAATACTGCTAAAAATAAACTGAATATTACATTGAAATATTTGATAGTAGATTATTTGCTTTCCGAATCAATAGATAAATATGAAAATAAAAATATTGAGTAATTTTAGCACCTCAACAGGATTGACTTTTATTTATCACACGTTTCTATAATTGGCTTAATAAGATATGGCAAATTTATATTATAAATTCTTATACAGGTTCAGGCGAAATATTTGATGTCGTACATGGAGCTTAAGAAAAGGCATTATAAAGAAGCGAGGATGCATTACAATTTCCCCTCTAATATCTCTAAGTGAGTACATCGGAGGACCCTTAGCTTTGTTGTAGATTTTTCTCCATTACCGTCAGTTGTTCGTCTTCTTCTCTTTAGAATTCCCAACTTCCTTAAGTGGCATTCCACCTCCTTTAACAATTTCATTTTAGGTCTTCATTTTTCCTTTTTTCCTTCATTTGTACTTCTTTGTAAGATCTGGCTTTGACTACAATTGATATTATAGGTAGTTCAAACATTTTCATAACTTCCCCGTATAATTATTTGGAGAATCTTACATTCCCAGATGTTTAGCATTTTAACTTCATATAATTAATTAATTAATTAATTAATTAAATTAATTAATTTTCCTATTCTAATAAATTCTCTTTTTGTCTCGTTTAGATTAAGTTAGGGTTCAATATAAATATGGCGTTAGCACACCTCTCCCCTCCGGTCAACTTAGGCTTATTGTGGCTCATTTCTATCAAAACTCACCAAACAATTCATACCTTCTTACGAAGTCTATGGTTGATTTAGATCTCTTCTACTCTATTTTAGGATCTGCAATTTGGTTTTTCCTAAGCGTTTAGTAGAAACCTTAGATTAGAGTAACCTAAACCAGGAATATCTTTATAGTGTTGAAGGGTTTTTCTCTCAGCCCATTTAAAAATAGTCTCTTTGACCATCCTTTTGACAATATCAAAGAATGGTTTCAGTTCGACGATCAATTCTTGTGCTTCCTCCATGACTAGTTTGGTTCCGATAGATCGAATCATAAGCTTCTTGAAACCCACGAAAAGTATAAACATATTTAGTCCTTCCCTATAATTTTAACACTCTCTTTTCTCTGTCATTTTATAAATTGGTAAAAGTAATGCTTTTTTCCACATTGTTGGAGTTTTTTTCCATCTCTTAATACTGCACTACTAGCTCTACTATATTTTCCATCAAATTTTGTCTACCAATTTTTATAAGTTGTATATGAATTTTATTTTCGCCAAAAGTATTCTTCATTTGGTTATTTCTGTAATTTTCTCTAAATTTGCTTTCTTATCGCATGTATATTTTCATTTGTTTTTTCATAAGAATTTTCTTTGATCTCTTCCTTATTTATTACAAGTCTATTCATTAATCTTTCAAATAACAGGCCCAATTGTCTAAGTTTTTTCTTATTCGTTTATTATAAGTTTTTCTTATTTTCTTTGATAATACATAACTTCGTGGTTGATAATCTCTCTTTTCGTTTTGAATTCCTGCAATTTCTGTCTCTAGCTCTTTTCTTTTTTAACTTCTGCATAAAGTTTGAACTTGTACGTTTTCTCTTTCAAATAAATAAAAGCTCACACAACTTTAATATAAGATTTTTCATGATATATACTAGGGATAATTTTTGTTTGAAAATTTATTATCGAATTATTCTTTGACTTTCAGTTCACTAATTATGATGCGTTGAGATATAGGTGGAGCTATTATCGATTAAAAACTCTGCCTTAAGCAACTGTACAAACTATTTTAATTAAAGAGTAAGATTTTTCCGAATGCAATTTGAGAATTTTAGAAAAAAGTTTAGGATGTTTTAATGTTAATCGACTTAAACTCATTTCTTTCAATCCTTCCTTTAATTGGCTAGTATCTTAATCTCCACTAATGCTTTCCCTTTGTCTATTTACATAATCATTTAGGATTAAATGTGAATAATCGGTTTATTGAAACCTGCGTGAACTCGCAATCATTATTTATTTTAGTATCAACCTAATTTGTTAGTTTCATCAAAATATTTCTTCCTAATTTTTCATCGTTATAGTTTTGTACTTACTATATTGTCATACTAGTTTAATTGTTTCTTGCCTATCTTTATCATTAATTATTTCTGTTGGTTCTCGCACCTCTTTATTTGATACCCAGTTCTATTTAGTTTCGTCTTTATTTGTTTAAGAAATATCTAATTCCATTTCTTTATCTGTTATTATTCTTCTTGGTTATTAATATATTGTTGCTGTTTCTAGGGTTCTATTTTTACACAAATTTCTTTATTTTGTTCGTAAACAATCATTATATACAGTAGATTTTTTTATTTTGATCCGTTTTTACTAAATTACTTAATTGAACCGGCTCGATATTCTTGAATCTTTTATTTTTTAACTATTTACGATGATGAACAATAGTGGGCATTTATCAATTTCGCTGATCTTTGTCCTCCCAGCTGTACTTTTGCTTCAACCGTCTGTTACGTATTTCTAATTATATTAATAAGTGTTTTTTGAATTTCCAATTCTTTAAGGATCTTCCACATTTTCACTCTTTCTACGGAGTCGATTGCTACTATCGAAACAAACGAAAAGTTAGATACAATCCTTTTTCTGCTTCTATTCCTATTGTAATTGTCTAATCTATTATTGTTTCGTCATAATTTCTTAACTAAGTCTCTATTATTTTTGTATAAATTTTGAAACTAGTTTGTGTATAGAAGTGTGTATTAAGTTGTTTTTTCAATCTTTAGGAATATTTTGCTTTTCCCAGGCCTTCCGACATATGTCCCGTAATCATTGATTTCCATTTTGTCCTAATAATTTCACCATCTTTGGACCAATGCCGTCTTCTCCGCTTGCTTGTTTTATCTTAGTTTTATACATGGTTTCTTCCATTTCTTCTCTCTTTGAATTATTTTTATGATCAATTGAAACTCAAAATCATACCACAACAATTTTTATTCAAAAATACAACTAGTTTCGACATTTAGAAAGTCACCTTCAGCTCTAAAATTTAAACAACAGGCATGAAAATTAATACATCAGTGAAACAAAGATAAATTAACTGTGTCCCTGTTTGTGATAAAATACGTATTTTCGGCTGATAAAATGAAAGTGAGCTCGTTTTAAATTGGGATAAATTAAAATTACCATCAAATTGATGATATATTTACTACTGTCTATATACGTTACACAGTTATATGCGTAATTAAAATTAAAATTAAACCCTTCTTTGAATTGTGATCGTAGAAAAATACATTTTTTAATAATATTGGAGGGTGGATTCATTAGTGTGGCAAAATCTGTATGCCCTACATTCTTTGAGATACAAAAAAAAATGTGTTGGAAACATTCTTAAGTTTGACATTTTAAAATTAGTAAGAAATATAGAAGGCGTCCCATAACGTTAAAATTACATTTCTTACATGGAACACACTGTACTTAATTTTAAATTCCTACGTTCCATTTAAAAAATATAACTTTAAGGTGTCTACTTTAAAAAATATATTTATGATCTACTACGGCGTAACATATTTTAAAATGTAAAGCTTCAAGCTGCCTACAGTCTTTTTGATATCACAATGAATAGAGGAGCTACAGAACTTTTTCACACCAATCAATCACCCTGTACAAAAATGAATTCAACGTTGCTGGAGATTGGAGGAATGAACTATTGTGACTTCATTCTTTATCGATTAGCACTGCAGATTCCTCTCTCTGTCTCTCTCTCTCTGTCCTTATCTTTTGCTCTCTGTTACATAACTTTGCAAGGTGCGTTGAATAGCACTCATATTCGTTTATTTTTATTACTATGTGAAAAAAATGTATCAAAAGTATGAAGATTTGAAATCTTCCAAAATACTCACTAATCACTACTGCTAAATTATTAGTTGATATTAAAATAAAAATATTTTACTGCGACGCGACAAGTGACAAACACTCAATATTTATTCTGGAACCTAAAAATCATTTATAAATTACTTATTTATTAAACCGTGATGTGCGCATTTTTTATTTTTTATGCAACGTTTCGACCTTTTCAGGCATTCAGTATTTATAAGTGTATTCACAGTCCTTTTTACGTGTAACATAGTTAAACACAATCATTTTAACGATTTATTATTTTAAAATAATACAGTTTTTTTTGCCAATTCTTTAATGTTTTCACAATTTTTTGATTTGCCAGTGACACCTGCTATATATACAATGTGTCCACGGATAGAGTTTGGAAGAGGAAAAACTTTTTTTATTTGTAGATTTAGAAGAAAAAGTCATTCTTTATAAAAACGTCTCCTTGTGTCGAAACTACAATTTTGAATATTAGATTTATGGTTACTGTACAGGGTTAGTCAGAAATAAAATTTCTAGTTTTTTGGATTTCGTTTAAAACTTACTTTATGTAAAAACAAACAACTGTTGTTGCTTTTCTACTTGGAATATGATTTTATATCTGACCGAATAATGATTTTGTTGTAAGAAAACTATTTCTTATTTGTATTTTTATTATTACATTGTCATAATTTCTTCATTTTATTCAATCATAAATATTAAAATAAATAAAGTTTTATTCAAATGTGATACCACTGAGTTAAGCGCATAGTTCAAATCGATATCTGAATTCCCGATAACAATTCCTAATTTGCTGTATTGGGATATTTGCAATGACTTCAGTTATTTTTTCTTTCAAGAGATCTAAATTATTATT
The DNA here is from genome assembly GCA_951812935.1 of Hermaeophaga mercurialis. Classification (NCBI taxonomy): domain Eukaryota; kingdom Metazoa; phylum Arthropoda; class Insecta; order Coleoptera; family Chrysomelidae; genus Hermaeophaga; species Hermaeophaga mercurialis. Next base: position 10,943,480 of record OX638366.1, read on the forward strand.
GAAATTTGTTTTATATTTATATTCGAAATTGTAGTTTTGACACAAGCAGACGTTTTTATAAAGAATGACTTTTTCTTCTAACTCTACAAATAAAAAAGTTTTTCCTCTTCCAAACTCTATCTGTGGACACATTGTATGTATTTTATTTCATGTGTATTAACTATTCCTTGTAATGTATTTTGTCATATTTTCATTAATTTTCAGGTCTTTCCGTTTGCCTTTAGAAATTAGCTTTAGTAAGGTTTCTTCTAATTTCTTTGAATTCCTCGCTATTAAAACTGAATCATCCAGTAGGTAATTATTTGTGTTGAGTTTCTAATAATAGTATTTCTGATACCCATTTCCTTGATTGGTCCAGTGCAATGTTTAGTTGTGTCATTGATAATGAGATGTCTGACGCCTTTTGTTATTTTTATTAGATTTGTTGTTTCCTCTGAACTTAGGATTTTTGCTTGTGAGCCTTCCTGATTTTTGTTAGTCTTGTATTCTTATCTCTTTCCTGTATTCTGTCAATTGTTTTTTTTTATACTATCATGTTCAAATCTATGAAGACTATATGGAGTTTTATGTTGTGCTAATAGCATTTCTCTATTGTGTGTATCATCACATGTATGGGTTCTATTGCTGATTTTCCTATCCTAAATTCCTGTTGGCGTTCGTTCGTATTCTGTCCTGTGTGCTTTATTATTTTTTTCCTTATTATTGGCGGTAATAATTAATATGCATTGTTTGATAACATTATTCCCCTATAGTTTCTGCATTTGATAAGATCTTTTTTATATATTGGTTGTAATAATCTTGATCACCAATCTTGAGTACTGGTTCTTAGTTCCAAATTTCCGCCATTAGCTATCAAGATTTCATGAGTAATTCTTCTCCTCCCTGTCATTATTTTTAATAAGAAACAGAAGGTTATCCATGACACTCAAATATAGTACAAAGATTTGATGTGGTTTGATTTCGTAATTCATTGGGTTGATTATTTTTATTAACAATAATAATTATATTATATAGTTATTTCCTATTTAATTCCATTTATATAATGGATAACTCCCTCTAGCACTGACTGGAAAAATTTACGGAAGTTTTTTTCATTAAAAATCGAGGTTTTTTTGTATCCATACAGATCCCAATTGTCAAGAAAAAATGCTTCTTGTAAGTTTGACAATTTTTGTTTTTTAACGATGTGTAGACTGAAAATATTTATTTTTTCATGAATACAATAATTTCGAACAGAAAAAAAGGCAGTTTTAATTTCTCTAGTTGTCATTGATTAATTTTTACATAACCTGTTTCAATGAGTTTTCACTAAAGTTTCCTAATAGTTTATGAAGGTACAAGTTCTGTATTTTATTTCCTATTCTTTAATTCCTAAAATTATTGACGAACCATGCTTTGAAGCAGTTTATTTAACAAATATATTTGGAAAGCCACTATTTTCGTTCATAATCTATATAAAATTTTCTCTTATTCTAGTTAAATCTTTTTTAATATAAACGTGTCAATTATATTCAAAACGTGTTTTTAAAATAAGAAACCGATTAACATTTTTTTCCATTTAAACCTCTTAAATTCATATTCAAAAAATAATTTTAAATAGAAAAATATGTCTTAATATACAAAAATATAAATAAAAAAATATTGTTTTTGTTTGATGAGGATTTTTATTATTGACCTTCAATGTTGAAAATAATAAATTTTTGAATGAAGGTAAATTAGCTAAATATTTATTGTTCCATGGGAGCCATCAATGGTTTAAGCATGTAGCCCGATTTTTGACTTAGTCTATATGAATTTTTTCCATAAAATTAGTTAGGTTGAAAGTAATGTTTTCAATTATAAATATATATATAATATTTCTCACAGGTTCTATTATCTTTTTTATAAATAAACTCATGGCCGAAATATACATCACTTTTATTAAAGTTAATATTTTGCCAATTTCCAATTATATAATTTATCTAATAGTAACTAAACTGTTTTGAATAGTTTTAAATCATGAATTGGACGTGTTTCATACTTTATTTACACACTGTATACTTTGCATTTTGATTGATTTGTAAATGTTTCACTGTAGCATGAAATAAACAAATGACTGCAACTATTTTGTGTTTGACTTCTTGCATCAATCCTTATTTTTGAAATAATATTGTACAAAGAAAAACTAAGTAAGTACCTAGATTTTTAAGATCATTCATTCATATTGCAATATTATTAAAGTTCCTTAAATAACATGTTTTCTTTTGGTAAGTGCGATTATCTATTTAGAAAAATAATGTTATATTATAGTATTAGTATTCACTTTTTAAAATAAAGAGAAGCAGTTTTTTACTGATAAATTACTACTGGAGGAGTTTCTACTTCTTTGAAATCTTTCGAATGCTGTTTAAACATACTTGCGATTCGCCATTAAAAAAAAGATATTTTAAGTACAATTATCCTTTTTTAGAAAAAGAAAAGAAGCTTTTGGTTGATGAATTAAAAGCTGGTTCAGAGTCCTCACCAACTTCTCTTGGCTTCCAATTGTTGAGCCGAATTCATAATAAAAAATCCTCCATGAATAGAATATAAATGCCTTAATCCTAAGTGCGTACTGACTTCGTTGGTAAGTGCGTAGATCCCCGTGTTTCGATTGCCACCCCCATATTTATTCAGCAAACATAAGCACAAAGTTTTTAAACCAACAAAAAAGTTTTGGTTTAATAACTTGTTAAGTAACAACTGAAAGAAAACACAAAAAAATTCCCTGTCTTATTACTTTTTTATTTTAACAATATGTTTGTTCGTAATAATATCTATGATCAGCAAAGAGTTTTTTTGTTAAGACATTACGTTTTTAAAAATACGCGATATTTCCATAAAACCTAGGTTGTGAATATTTTTGTTATTATGAAATAGATAATTTGCTATTTTTCCCATAGTCTGCTTTATGATAACAATGGTCCCTATATATTGCACGTCACTGGGTGATTATTACTAACTTAAATAAGCTTACTTAAATAATTACCCCACCTTTAGAATGTTACTCGAAAGAATTAACCATTAAATTATTTTTCAATTTGAATATTTTATTAATCTAAAGGACATAGGCCGTTACGTTACGTTTCATGATTTGCTAATGGGATTCTGATTTTTCTGTACACCGTTTTCAGCGAAAGTCTACATTTTCTTTATATCTGATTAAGGTATGGACATTTTTTCGTTATAAAACCAGGATTTTAATGAAAAGAAAAGCTTTGTCAGCTTTCACATAAAGCGGGTAAAAAAACAAAAGAAAGTTTATAAAGGAATATAATATCTATAAAAACATACTGTTTTGTAAAAAAAATATGTTATTCGATCTTAGAATCAGGTGTTTTTAGTAGAGTTGAAATGTTTACGATAATTTCAGAAAGAATATATTATTAGATTATGATCCAAATTTTTGAAGAAAAAGTTAATTATATTCTAAGATTTGATTTTTAATATCAACGATGCTTCACACAAATCTTCAGAAATAGCATTTTTTTTTCATTTCATATTTATCGTAGTTGGAAATATATGTACATTATTTTATCGCAGAAAGAGTAATTACGGTATTTGATTACGTTAATATTAAGAGGCAAGGATACCGCATAAAAACGTATATTCCGAATATTTCGAAAACGGATTGATATAATAAGATAATTCAAAAACTGAGAGATGCAGATTTTTATACTAAAGGGGAGGACATATTTTTTGAAAAGAATCTTTTTAAAAACCGGAAAAAATGACAAAAAACTATCAAAACGAAAAAAGGAATACGCCCCCCTCTTCATGCAGATTTTTTAAATGTAATGTTTTAATGCAATTTTTTTTTAATTTCAAATGCTTTGGAGTAAAGCCAGATATAAAAATCTATAATCTGGCAACAGTGTTCATACATTTTGACATTCACTGTGACCAAGTTCAGGTTTTTCGGGAAAATTAGAATTTTTATTTGTACAGTACCGTTTGTGGAAATTGTAAACGACTTGAGTCAGACTTAATAATGTAGGTATTCTACCTTTATTAACATAATATACTATTTTTATTATAAAAATTAATTTATGCATTTTTATGAAACCGTATTTTCATTGTTAAAAACCAGCAAATATTTGTTGTATTGTTTAAACTTTAATTATCATTAACGTTGTGATTATCGATCCATTTTTGGAAATTTTTTCTTTAAATCATTTTCAGTGCACCATTTCTCCATAAATTTAACCCACCCCAAATATACAGAATACCCCATCCAAAAGTATGTGCGCTTAAAACAATTTTCTATTAGAACCGAGCCTGTGCAGTATTCTAGTGGAAAAGCAATGTTGCCAAAACAGTTTTGTTGAAATTTTATTCGTTTCTCTTTTTATTTAATGTAATCAAATCGGAAGAAAGGAGATGTGTTTATAGTTAGTCTGTCTGTAGGTCTATATGAACTATATGGTCTATAAGGAAGAAAATGTTTTTAGTCGGAAAAAGTCACGTGTTGATGTTAGCTCTTAAGGAAAAAATATTTTTGATAAGATGTTATTGCTTAGAATATTACCCATTCTTCAACCATTACTTTCAACATTTAAGGAAAGGGTGACATTTCCAGGATCAAACGTGATGCGACACTATGCTAAAGCTCTTTGTTCTATCAATGAAAATTTCAACTAATGTAACCGTTCATGTAATTATCCTGTAAATTAAACAAATATTTGTTCCTTACTAACGTTTCACTTCACGCTAATTTGCGTTAACTTAATTTATCAATTATAGTAATAATTAAATTATGATCATTTTAGAACTGCAATTAGGTCTTCATAAAATTATCAGTATTTGACAACAAACACTTATAGAGTTCGGTAAATATATCTGTAAATATACGAAGTCAACCCACAAGTTCCGGGAAATATTTAAGATCTACAAAAATACTTATGCTTAACGAAAAATTTATTGTCACCTTCAAACTAGTCACATTTTGCATCTGCTGAACGTTTTTGCCATAAATGAAAACACTCTTCGAATTGAGTTGAGGTCAACGCCTTTAGGACCTCCTGCGGTTTCGCTTGAATTTCCTTAATGTTGTCAAATCGACGTCCTTTAAGCTTGAATTTCCTCCTTGGAAACATGAAAATGTCGCGCGGGCTAAGTAGGGTGAGTACGATGGGTTTGGTATGTTGTGTTTGATCTTATCAGGATTGCAGTATGGGTAGCTGCATAATCCCGATGCACATTTCCGGAGTTTTTGTCTAACAGTTTTCCTCAGCTGCCTCAAAACATCTTGGTAGTAAGCATTCTTGATGGTCTGATCAGTTGGGGCAAACTCTTGATGGACAATTTCACGTTGAAAAAATGACTGAACATTACTTCGAACTTGAGTTCGCTGTAATTCTTGTCATGTTAAGTTCGTCGGGAAGAATGCGCTGAGAGTTACCAGCTACGTCGTGGATGGTTTGCCATCAGTTACTACTTTTTGTTGTTACTGCTCTATCAAATTTTTCTTATATTTTTTTTTCATGTATTTTAAGATTCTTTTCGTTGGTTTTAGTTTCCTATGATTTTCCTTAGTCTCTATTCAATTTTGCCTGCGTCTATCATTTAAATGGTGTTAACCCAACTGCCATTACAATGTTAATCTTACGAATTGTGTTGGAGCTACTGTGAAGTTGATGTTTTTACTAAAAAAGGATTGTTGTGTTTGTTTTATGCTCCATCTATGAAGTGCTGGATCTTTATAAAATTTGTTGTTCAGCGAGTGCTGTTGTGCTTGTATCTTTATTAATATTTTGAAAAATTTCAAACTACCACCCAAAAAATATGGAGTGGAAATCCATGAATTAAGCCTATTCCTACTTTAATCTAAGTTTAAAAAAATATTTAGGGTAGTCCCAGCGTGGTATAGAAATTCGAAACCGCTGCATACAAATACCCATACATGTTATTACTATTATTACTACATTTTTTCTACAATATTAGACGTAACTTGGCGCGTATTAGAATTAAGAAGAAATAATATTTTAAATTATTATATCTCGAATATAAATACGGAAAGTGCGATTATTTTACATGCTTAAAATGGGAGCTGAGGTTAAAAATTGCTAACTTTGTTGTTTTAGTTATCTCGGATTGTGTATGGTCCAAACATTCTAAAACTTCGGGACTAATTGGTAAACTTTATTATTACCCTGTATACAATAATTTTAAAAAAAATCTATAGAAAAGTAGTTTCACTACTTTAAACGAAACGATTTTATTAATTTAATGAATCGAAATATTAAAAATTTAAAAGTAGACTTGTATTAATTATTAACATAAAGAAATATTGATTTTTAGCACTCGTAACTTTTAACTCTACTTTCATTATTATTCCAATCGTATATAGTTGGAAAGCTTGAATTATTTTGCTAAACTTTCGATTGATTTTAATCTAAGAAACATTAACACCATCTACAAACTGTTTTTGTAGAGAATTTGGAATTTGTTCTGAAATAATAGGAAAATTTTCAAAAATGTTTGAGCGCCGTTGACTTCCATAAAAAAGCAAACTTCAAGATTTGTCAGGGAAACATTAGTGGAAAGAAAAATTATGATCATTCTCAATCTATTGCAAAAAGTCAAGCATATTTTTCTTTCGACTTTCTTTTGTTCTTGGGAAAGAATTTTGGAAACCATATTAGAGTCCATTTTATCTGCAATTAATTAGTTAAATTTTGATGAACGCGTGCGTGATTCAAATTCAACTCTTCGCCAATTATCCTGACCGTCAACTAAAGGTCTGAATATCTGATCCTGGATTCTATCGAAATGTTCATTAGTTCTTGATGATGAAGGTCTTTTGCAGCGTGGTCTGTTAAAGTATTGCAAAAGTATTCGTTGAAGCGGTATCCAAGTTTAAATCAATATCCTACTGAATAATTTTGTTTGAAATTGAAGTCATTCATTATAAGAATTAACTAGAAAAACCTGTTTTAATAAAAAAATCGCTACGGACAATTAAATTGAAGTTAAAACTTGTACTGAAAGAGTTTACACAACTCGTACTATTTAAGCAAGCTGACAAAGACATATTAGTTTTTAGAAAATATAAAGAAAATAAAGAATAATTTACTTTTCATTTCAACATAGCTTAGATTTAGAAGATATTATTTTTGGTTTTAGGAATAATGTATTACTCCTATAAACACATTCGGTCACTTAATTCTATTCGTCTACGCCTTATATAAACAAATCTAGACATTGTGTATCTAATTTTGCATTGAATTTGTGTATCATTAAAGAGTTGTATACAATAATGCATACTATTTCACTACAGTACAATAAATTTAATAGTTTATTTTCCTGTAGCTTGAAATAAATAAGATTCAGTTTATAAACGAATTATTTTAGAAGAACAAATTGTTTATTACTCCCCAAATAGATCACATACATCTCTTTAATTTAACTTTAAAGAAATTTGTATGAAGTGTGGTGTGTTATTATCACGTTGTTCATAAATACTTCAACGCCAAAAGAAACAATTACTTAAAATTTGTACATGGATATGTATGTGATTTTTCTCTACATCTTTCATTTTGGCGAAGCAGATATTTAATTTTCAACTATCTACTTGTAGAACCAAGTTATACACTTTTATCGATCACGAACATCCAAGGATGAAAAGTTGCTTAAGAAGCCCTAAGAAATTAAAGTTCACTTTAGATTAAGAAAGAGTAATAAATCCATCCAACTCCTTAAAGATCACTAATACAAAAATACTTACAATTAAAAAATTACATTAACTTATTTTACTTACTTAATCTCTATTGTCGTTATTAGTCGAACATTATAAGCAGTAAATGGCTTAAAATAGAATAATACCCAAACACATTGGATTATAATTAGTTTAATTAATACTAAGTAATTGTAATTAAATTCGGTGTTATTTGTTCAAAATTCAAATGAATTTTAAACAGAAAAAATTTCAATTCATAAAAATTTCCCTACTCTAGTTAATTAAAATTATAATCAACATCTCAAACCCTTAATACTTAATTTTAAAAGAATTTAATAATCTTGCACTATTTTTAGTGGAAAATTTCGAAATGCGATTAACAGTAAAATAAACGAAGATTCATCTCACTCATATACCATTCAACTCTTTCTAAAACTGGATACCTGCATCTAAGTCCGAGTTTTTGAAGATGACATTTTAAAAGCACAATTCTGCATAAAGTCTCGTACGATCAAAAACACTCGAGACATTTTCACACATAAACACAGATTTCAGATATTGACTATGAAACAGACAACATATACCACATCTTAAACTCGGAAATATTTTCCATTTATTAAAAATTAAAACTTTTATCTCAAAATAAAATAGCAACAAGTAAAAATTAACAGTGTCATTAAAAATAAGAAGTGTTTGTGAAGAACAGTGATCATCAATTAATCAGTGCGAGTATTTATTAAAATTGTAATAGCGGTATATCACAAAAACTTAATTAGTTAGTTATCAATGTAAGGAACCTGGTACCGAACTTTTGACAAACTTAAATCTTTTTAATAAACCCAAAATTTATTGGAAGTTCTGCGATTTTTATTTCTTCTCCACTGCTAAAATAACCAAACTAACCAGCGACCTTTATACCAAGAAGATAATTGGGAGGAACACCTAATTATTCCCTCAGTATTAATATAATGAAATGTGAAAAGAAAAGGTAGTTAGGAAACAAAGTTAATGAGATTGAATAATCCTATACAAATCAGGAATATAGACGCAATTATTAGATTTTTAAGGGTTAATCTCTCACTTTCAAGGGAATTTCCCGTGCAAGACGAGATGATGTCGACAAAAAAATTAACTTAAATATACAATGTAATGCAGAACCGAATTCTAATAACAAAAATTTGTATTTTTGGGACGTTGTATTTCCTAATGTTATTATAGTTAATGAAGACAACACTAATAGTAATTATATTGATCCAGAATAATAATAATTTGTTTATATTTATTTGATTTGAAGCAATTAACAATTGCAATCCAATGACTTTTCAAATTTTTTTTATTTAAATAACTGTGTGGTTTTTATATAACCCTGTTTAAACTGTAGTTTTGCTATCCAATCCAATAATCTTACAAATAGTAACACTACTTTTTTCATTATGCATTGTAAAGAGACCGATTCAATTTTCAATTTGCACAAATTTCCTACCAAGTACCGAGTAAATAACTTTAAAAATTCAAGCATAAAACCGTTTTATGCATCATAATTTATTTTGAGGTAATTATAGCGTTTAAAAATGATTTAAGAACCAGTTTTTCAAAATAATGATTTGCCATAAAAAAATTTATTGTGTTTCATTCCTTTTCAAAATTTGCACTCTGTTGACCATAATAGCAACCACTAAGATGAAGGTGTGCCAGTAAATGCACATTTTAACCCGCCTTAGACAAAATAAGTTACCGAAGGAAAACTTGATTACGATTAAGTGAGATTAGGTTTGTTTAGGCAAGCATGTACTAATTGCAAAAAAAACTACACCCATGTTTTGCCAGAATCCTTTTTTTTTATTTTTTAATAGCTGAAGCTGAATTTCTGAATAATCCCAACTCTACAGATACGAGTATGACGGAAATTATTTGTCGGCACTGTTAATGAACTACGAATATGGAGACATGATGTGACGATAAATCCAACCAACCAGCGGTCAGATCTAAATGAAATATTCACGTCGAGGTTCATCCTCTATTTTCCGTATTCTGAAACGTAACGTTAATTACATATTTATTGTGCAAGCTTTTTTTTATAAAAATACTATTATCTGTGAATAAATTCGTATAAATTTTTTTGATTCTAGAAAATTATTTTGTAACATTACATTCCAAAAGATATAACGGTACTGTATGGTAATACTGTTCTATGTTTGCTACAAAATGCGATGACAAATAATGATTTAACAGTTAAAAAAATTACAAAAAATGCAAACTAACGATTTTATCTAAAGATTTTAATAATTTTACGTAAAAAATAAATACGTAACGAATGGATTAGTATAGGCGTAAGTTACCGAACACAAAGTGCTTATTATTGAAATAGGAACCATCCATTCTGCACTTTTATAGAAACTTATAAATATATGTAAAATAAAATAAAATTCAGACTATTGTTAGCTTCAGAGCAATAAACGTATCCAAAAAAATTGTATTTTGTTTTTTTTAATCTTCTACAAAGTGTCACACCGTAATTCTTAAAATAGAGGAGAAAAAGTGACATCCTCACCTAATTTATTTCTATATTTAATCACTTAATAAAGAAAAAGCGATGTCCAGGAGCTTTTACATAAAACATTTCGAGTCACTCTCAATCCACTTATAAATATACAGCGTGAATCATGGGAAACTTTACATACTTCTACAATATATAGTCTCTCAAGGGGAATATCCTGTGATCATTAAAAAATATCAACTCCCTTTCTTTATTAATATACTGGTTGATTTCTGAATTTCGAAGAAAAATTCATTTGGCCATTGTATCTAGACGGACTATTTGATTTGTTTAATTTTTAGTAAAATTATAATTAGAAAACAATGCAATTTTAATTACTATCTAGTTCCTTTTTGTTATAATTCAAATGAAAATAAAAGTTTTCAAGAGAAATTCTTTAATACGTACGTGTGACAACATTATCATTTCCACTGGAGATAGAAGATATCCAGGCGAGTTTTTATTTTATTCTGTTATAGAATCATACTTATTTCTGTCTAAAAATTGTATGGGAATTTTGTTACAATAAATTCAAATAAAAAGAAGTACTACTTAACAAAGAACATGTTTTTTATTTAACTCAATTTATTTTATCTGGTAATCTGCTCTATTAAGAACATGTTCTTTCCAATTGAGTTTGCTGTCTAGGTGGAGACCTAGATATTTGACTACTTCCACCTGTGGTATGATTTCTTGGTTAAATTCAACTATAGGGCAGCGTTCTTTTCTGAGAATAAATATTATTTGAGTGGAGTTCGATGCGTTTCTTTCTGTCTTCCATTTTTTCAGCCATTTTTCCAAAGTTCTTAGGTGCTCTTGGAGATTTTGTGATGCCGTATTAGGATCTTCATGAATTCACATTACGGTTGTATCGTCAGCAAAAGTACCAATGATTATATTTCTTGAAGCTGATATATCATTCGTATATAGTACATAAAAGAGTGGGCCAATTACGCTTCCCTGGGGCATACCAGAGTCGATAGGGAAGTTGTAGGAAATGTCATTATTTCCTTTAAATATGACATCTAGGAATGTTGTATTACACTACTGTCGATTTTGCAACGTTTTGTTGATGACATCCTCTAATCTATGACATTGTTGCTCTCGCCTCATTCCAAATTGATGATGAGGGATCCATTCAGTTGTATCAGTCTCTGTATTTATTCTTTTAAGTAAAAGTTTCTCGTGTAACATTGATATTAAAGATATGGAAGATAATATGTTACATTTAGTTTCGTCTTTGCCAGTTATCATTATTATCAACGCAATTTTGAGTTCTTTCGGCCAATAATCAAGTCTGATCACGGCATTGAATAGGTACATAAGTAATTTTAATCCTTTCTCTGATAGTTCTTTTAGCATCCTCTCTGTTATAAGATCTTTGCCCGGATATTTTTTTTGGATTAAGCAGTTTAATTTCATCCCTTAGCTCATTTAGAGTGGCAGTTTTTATTAGTTCACCTTGATTCTCAGCTTCTTGTTCGATTTCATGATCTTGGTCATTATCGTGAGGAGTAAAAAGTGTTCTGCAAATGAATCTGCTTTCTCTTGGTCAGTTTTTGCCCATGGTCCTGGTGGGTTAGAGTCCTTTCTGATTGGTGATGATGTTGTTTTTGGCTTTTTCGCTTTTTTAATAGGTCTGCAGATTGAATTATCTGGTCTAGCAAGATTTGTTACATAATTTTTAAAAGACGTGTTTGTTACTTTTTGTATGTTCATTATTCTGTCATTTGGTGTATGGGTTCATTGCCACTTAGATCTAGCCAAGCCTTTTTTGTGCAAGTAGTTCCTTGATTACTATTGGCACATATTTTTTGAATTTTGGGGAGGATTCTTCGGTGTAGCTTCTTGGGCGAGATATTGAAGTAGTTTTTTGTTTCGGATTCAATATCACTTATGTCCAGGAGTCTGACGTGGAGATTTATTTTGCTTTGTATTATTGCTCTGTATTTTTCCCAGTTGGTTTTTGGATTATGTAATCGATCTGTTGTTTTTTTAAATATAACAATTGTGATTATGAAAGCTACTATTGGAGAGTGATCTGCTGTGAGGTCGTAACTTGGAGCTATTTCTGTATAATTTGGTAATATATTTTTGGTAATAAAGATATCTAATAAATTTTGTTGACATCAGTCGGCCAATATGTTGGTGTTCCAGTTGATATAATAGGTTTTCGCTTGGAGAACATTCATTAACAACATCAAGTTTTTATGGCAAAACTAATTAATAAAATTAATTTATTTTAAAATAATATAAAATAACAGCAATATTAAAAAACGAAGAAAACATAAATTTTAAAATAGGCAACACGGAGCTTGAAAAAGTTAAATAATTATCTAGGAATAATTGTAGCAGAAGATGAAGAAACAGAAAACGAAATAGAAGAAAGATTTAAAGCCAGTACTAAATTATAATAATGGATGATTAAATATTAAAAAAAAAAGAATAAAAATTATAAATAAAATCGGTAGAAAGAAGTAAAAATGCATTAAGATAATTTGGATATATATATATATATATACAGAGTGGATCAAAAGTACGTGTGGAAACGGCCAATTATCTCGTAAATTGCTAGTCCGAATTCTACAAAATTTGGGATTAGCCTATTTTGGGATACGGACATTCCAGTCTTGAAATTTGCAATGTTGCTAGATTTGCCGTTGCTCTGATATTATTAGTCACTTTGGTTTTTTAAATACATCTCCCTCTATATTCGGTTATTTTTGGAATCTTCTGTTCATCTTCTGTTCAATACGAGTTCAACCGTATATAACACTTATTATTTTATGTAGTCTAGAAAGTCTTTAAGTAAGCATTTGTACCATCTTCTTATATTCGGTAAGAACCCCTTGCAACATTGCATTTTTTTGGTGTACACATCCCATCATTCCTCGCATTTGTTGATTTTTACCTTTTCTTTTTGTTGTCTATATTTATTCGAAGATTATTGAAAGTAAAAGAAAACGAAAAATATAAATGTTCTAAAATAAAAATTGCAATAATTCTATGAAATGCATTTTATAGAAACAAACACGTTACAAAACTCAAGTATCAAGCGAAAATTGGGTCAAGTTACAAAAATATTTAGAGTCGTCAATACAACGAAAAAATGTACTTATCCAACTGAATCTTCAGAAAATGTCTTTATTAATCCTTGGTACAAAGTATATTACATCAAACTCATGTATTCCGCATCCATCTTCAAACTGATGGACAAAAAAGTAACTTGCTTCGACGTCTGAGATCCATAATTGGTGAAAATGAAAAAACTGCCACGGATGAGAGTTTTCAGTAAAAAACTTAAAAAAAATAGATCTTACGCGATCTCTCTAAAGAGTTTCCATCGTACTTTACCGTGCGGTCCCAGGCGAGAAAAAAATAATTTAACTCTGTTTTATTTTGTATGACCAAAGTAAACTTAAAGCAGAATTTATTGCGATAGTAGGTTTCTTTTTTATACTAGTTTTTTTGGGATTCCTTCCGATTTTAAAAGAAGTAATTTACTTTACGAGTTTCTTATATTAAGGGAAGGAAAAGTGCAGGCGTAGTTTGAGTATTCACAGCGAGAAAGAATTTATCTCGAGTTCCAGTAGCGTTACATACGAGGACCAAACATTTCTAGAATTTTCCGAGTAACTGGAGACCTATGGAATAAGATAAAATGTTATTTACTAACCTTTTATTTAATTTAACATGGTAAAATTTTGTCTCAGTGCACTTATTTGGGCGACGCACACTCAGTGGTTAATTTCCAATTTTTAAACGATAGTAACCCTACCTTTGAAAGTCGCAAATAAAATTAGTGAAATTGGGAACAGTAGCAGTGTAATTTAGCCTTTTTAAATAAATTGTTTTTATCCTAAGCGTAAGGGTTCATTTTTCTATAAAGGAAGTAAAAGACAGAAGTGACTAGATATTAAGATTTTCCACATAAATAGTAGTTTCTTAGATTTAAGCTTGCGAGAAAAGATTTTTTATCCCTGCACAGAGACACAGTATGGTACTTTACAGGCATTCCTATGAGAGTAGGCTAATAATAAATACAAAGGTTGTATTTTTTGGTGGTGCAATTAATTTAATTCTGCAAAAGGGGTCTGCTCGAAACAAGAGAACGACCCCCGTTTGGTTATTCTTTTTAACTAGATTTATTTTACACAATCGTTTGCCAATTTTGTTTTTTTTATATTTAATCAATATATTTATACCGTAACCTGCTATAACCCTCCACTGCCTCTGCAAATACTGTTCTGTATGTGTTACAAACTCTGTTTAAAATTAATCCATTTTAAATAGTTTCAAATAATATTCAAAATATATCATTGGATGCCCTCATATGAACAAATTCCTCAAGTGTGATGTTTATTTTAACGCCAATCAAATTACATTTATTAGCTTATTCACGCCATACAAAGTGAACTGCTAAATTTGTAGTTAATAAGTAGTAGTATTGCTCAATTTGTCATTACCTTTTACTCTTTCACAACTATAATTATAGCAACTGCTAGTACCTCTACAAAATCTTCGTAAATTATTCGTAAAGTATATAAATATGACGTAAAGTGAAATTATTTTTGTTATATCTTCGTATACGTAAACACGGAAAGTTGTTTTTGCCCTTTTCAATAAAATTATTAAAAATTTGATTTCATATATGCTCTTATTTTGCGTTTTCTCACTTCGGTTAGTTTCAGCCCATGTGCGGTGCCTAGATTTCAAAATTTTTTTTAATTTAATTATATTCTTTTCTTACTTAAATAATTATTTATGTTTTAAATTATATATTTGTCTAATCCCATTTTTTATATCCAATAGACGATTAAACCCCACGAAGCGGTGTGGAATCCATTTACATTACACGTACGTTCCAGTTTCAAAATTATGATTAACTTACTATCTATAATAAATATAAAAGATAAAATATACTACTACTACTATCATAAAATTCCACGATATTTCGAGATTACTTCTACATATCTTAGAATAATGTTAGTACTTAAGAAAGCAGCTGCGCAAAACCTTGTTTTCCATATCTTTGATTTGCTTCAGGATCCGACGAAGTTTTTCAATTGTTCCGTGTTTTTTTCACTAATCAAATTCAAAGTTATTGGATACGATTTTTTTTTCTACAAGATTAATATTTTTTTTAATAACTTAAAGTTATTAATAGGAATCTACGATGTCCTTTAGTTCTTATTCCCTTTCAGACTTCAGTATCATAATTACATTAGATTTATTTGTTGCTTCTGTGAAAGATTGATCTGCTAAAATGTTTTCGGCATCAGGAAGATCAATAAACCATGGGCGCGCACGCAAATATAAATTGTTATTGAAATAATAATAAAATCATTAAAATATTTGGTTTCACTATTATTATCTTTTAAATATTATAGTATAGGTATTCTCAATATTAATAATACATTTTGTAGGGTTAATTGATTTTGATTAACAACTCAATTTAAAAATGTTTTTATTATGGCGTATACAAGAGGAATATTGATAAATTTCGTCGAAAATAATATTGGTTCTTAGTTCATTGAATCTATTGAGATTAATCAACTAGTTAAACAATATCATATAGAGTGAAAATATAAAATAGTTAAGATTATTTTTGTGAAATATATAAAATATAATCTTAATATAGGTAAATGAGAATATTTAAAAAAAATGTGTGGAAAGAGAAAACTTGGAACTATTGAAAGCGTGAAAGAACAAATCAAGTATAAGCAATGTAGGAAAATAACTTTATCTATACACTCAATAGTCCTTAAAGAATAAATACCGAGTGTTCTGAATGCACCAATATAACATGGTGGGGGTAAACAAAAACAAAAATTTATCCAAGAAGATAAAGAATCTATCAAAAAAAGTACATGCGTCTATTTTGAAAAAGAAATGCTTCAGCAAAAATCTTGAATGCTATAAGCAAAATAAGAGCATAATTTTACTGACATAAAACAAATTAAACGAGAAGAAATTATTTCTTGGAGAAAAGAATATTTTGAAACCATATTTTAAATTGTTTAACGTAGACATATTTTTCATTTAGAAGAAACATGTCTCAATTAAGAAAAAATATCAGGTAGTCTTAAATTTCCATATATAAAAAATTGAGATGTATTTTATTCCAATGGGTTCGGTAATCGTAATAGAAAATGTTAGTTATCTTCACAATAATCTGGACGAGTTTGAAGATGAAGCACTCTTTGGTCCTTTGTTGAGTGTATTTTTTGGTATAAAAAACATTCACATAGAATTTATGCGTACATGATATTAAGTCACCATTTTACAGTCCATTTTTAACAAACAAAAGGTCATGCTACACTTATAAATTCTACAGCACAAGAGAATAAAACAAATAAAAAATTGAAATATCTCCCACT
The DNA here is from genome assembly GCA_951812935.1 of Hermaeophaga mercurialis. Classification (NCBI taxonomy): domain Eukaryota; kingdom Metazoa; phylum Arthropoda; class Insecta; order Coleoptera; family Chrysomelidae; genus Hermaeophaga; species Hermaeophaga mercurialis. Next base: position 10,960,092 of record OX638366.1, read on the forward strand.
TTTCTCCGGTTTGATACTCGTAAATATCCGAAATATAAATTTTTTCTTCTGTATTACATGTATAACCAATTGAATTCACCTGAACTAGGAATGGGCTAAATGAAATGTACAATTTAATTATGTTTGTGTTTGTGAATAGAGATCTAATATGTATGATCATTTCGAAATTAGATACAATATATTTTTTGGAATAAAATTCAGTACATTTGATTTGATATGTGGTTGTGTGCTGTGATTTAATAAGCTAAAAATTAAGGTACATTATGGCCACTTTTATAATCATGTATAAAAAAATTAAATTATATTTTAATGTTGCTGTAGAGCAATATAAATTTAATATAAATTAGTATTTAATAACCGTATATATTAGAATTTTTGGGCCTCTCATGCTGTAATTTATATGTACTTTTAGTTTTATTACTCTTCTCAAATGATAAAAATAGCATTTTCTCGGTATATATGGCATATTTTTATGTTCGTTGCAAATTGTACTGTTAAATATTTCTTAAATTATTCAGCTATTTACAATTTATTAAGAAAAAAACACAAAAATAGGCTTCAATGATAATTCTTTTGTAAATTGTATAATTGAGGAAGAATGAAAAGAACTGTTGTGTCCTCGAATTTGTTATTTTTCATTAATGTGGCAACAATGCAGGTAAAACATCGTGGATGCCGCCGCTGCTTTTAGGCGCCGGGGCGTTTAGGTTTCGATAAAAGTCATTGATTAGATGAAGTACATTTTTATACGAAATTTGATTAGACTATTATTTCAATGATTAATCAGTCATAACTCATAACAAAAGTCCTATTTTACTCTGATTTTTTTTTCGGAAGAAGAATATATTAGAAACATTTAGAACAATTTAACCACCAACGAAGTTTATCCAGATAATCGACGTTTCAACCACAAATGAACTGGACGATTGGGCCACTGGCACTGGCAGTGTAGACTGCATGCAAGCAGATCTACAATTGTATCGAGCCTGAGTGAACTGGGTCAACAGGGTGAATGTGCCTCTTCGGACTTTCGAGTTTATTAAGTGAAATTGTTTTGTTGATTTTAACGAAATTCATATTACATATGATTTAATATAAAAAAAATATTTCTCGTATTAAGTCCATAAATATAATAAGGAAAATAATTTATAAAACAAATTATTACTACAATTAAGGATATAATTTTCGAACAAATTTAGAATCGTTTTCAAATCCTGAGTGTGTCAAAAGTAACTTCAAGTTCACGGGTCTAGATATAAGAAATTCAAACTAAATTGTTTATACATTTTAATTAGTAAGTCTATACAGGGTGTCCGCGAAAATAATGCATTCCTTTAGAGGATTGGTAGAATGTGTTATTAGCAACAAAAAATTCTAATAATTTTTTTTTCTAACATCAATAGTTTTCACAAAAATGTTCAATAAACTTTCCTTCGGAAATCACAACGTGACAACACCGCGAAGATAGAAAGAATCGGAACTATTTTTTTTTTTTTTTTTTTTTTTTTTTTTTTTTTTTTTTTTTTTTTTTGGTAGTCACAAGCATAAGTAATTAGTCACTTACTAGATGCCACTGCCAGTTTTAACGTTGGGAGGTGTATCTAGGTGCTTATGGTACAAATTAATGTAAAAATATTAAGATGGCATTTTTTTCAACTCGCGAGTACCACGATATGCTACTTATTTATGGTGAATCACAGGGTAATAGTCGTGTTGCTGTAAGACTTTACAATGAACGATACCCAAATAGGCGGCAACCAAACTGTCGTACTTTTGTTTCCGTGTCTCAAAGATTGTTGGAAAACGGTAGTGTAATTCCTAAAAAAACTAGTGGTCGAAATCGCACGGATCGTGTATTAGCAGTGGAGGAGGATATCTTAGATATTGTTGCCCAAAATCCCACAGTGAGTGTACGATCTGTCGCAAGGCAAGTTAATGTTGGTAGAACTAGTGTACACAGAACATTAAAAGAACAACTATTACATCCGTACCACATTCAACGGGTGCAAGATTTGCATCAAGGTGATTTTGCAAGGAGACTACAATTCTGTACATGGTTTCAGAATAAAACAACCAGAAATCCTTTGTTTCCTTCTGAAATATTATGTACAGACGAGGCTTCTTTTACGAGACAGGGAGTTTTGAATTTCCACAATTGCCATATTTGGGATGATCATAATCCACACGCAACGCGTAGAACAAACTTCCAGCAAAAATTTTCCATTAATATGTGGGCTGGTATTATTGGACATACTTTGATAGGACCATACGAATTACCGAGACAGTTACGTGGAGATAGCTATTTAAACTTTTTGGAAAATGTTTTACCAGGGTTACTAGAAGAGTTGCCATTGAACATTCGTCAGGACATGTGGTTTCTACACGATGGCGCACCACCACATTTTGCTCGAGCTGTAAAATTATTTCTTGACGATCATTATCCTCGCCGTTGGATTGGTCGAAATGGACCATTTTTATGGCCACCAAGATCGCCTGATTTAAATGTCATGGACTATTATTTCTGGGGTCATATGAAGTCCCTCGTGTATGATAATCGTCCTGAGATTGAAACAGAGAATGAACTACGAAATCGCGTTTTCGCAGCAGCCGATACAATTCGTCATAATTTATTCAATTATGATATTAATGAAAATTGGGTTCGCCGCGTTAATGCGTGTGCGCGTGCAAATGGAAACCATTTTGAACATTTTTTATAAACAATATCGCAGTCGCTGAACCTAAACTTTTCGATATGCCTTAAATGTAGCTTGACGTTATGGTAAGTTATTTTGTGTATCTAGTCTAATTAAATTTTCCACATTTATCAAAATCAAAAATCAAAACATTTCAAAGGTCATTATTTCTAAAATAAAGATAGTACTTCTCAATTAAATTGCAAGAAAATAAGTTCACTTTAAACAAATTCTCAAGATACAAAGTCAGCTGTTAGCACTATTTCTTATCTATTACAAAAATAAAAGTTTTTTACTCGTATTTACTGCGATTAGCTATCATCGAATACAATAAAAACAAGACACCTGATTTTCTTTGCATAAAACCAACCCACTGACCTATTAAAGCCAGATATCAGCTGTTTTTCGTGGCGCTTCAGAATAGGCGGCGTTGTCGGCTTTAGTAAATTTACTGTAGATATCATACCAGGTATACAAAAATCAATGTTATTTTTTTGTTGAAAACCGTTGACTTTACAAAAAAATGTTATAAGACTTTTTTAATCAATAGCACATTTTATACCTCCCCCATAAAGGAATGCATTATTTTCGCGGACACCCTGTATAATATGCTAACATCTGGCATTTGGAATAGTTTTAATTAAACTTTAAATTTCAATATTCATCTCTAGCATCATATTATGTTATTAATTTTAAATTTATTTTATTTATTTAAATATATATATATATATATATTATTTTAAAAATATTTCGGATACAAATTTAATATTAAGAAAGGTTAAATTAATTAGTTGATATAATACTAATACTAATTTAGTGATAATAAATTTCTTAGAAAATAGTAAAAACACAACATAAGTTATGAAACATGTATCAATGAAATTAAAGAATTCTTAGTTAATTCAAATAAGAAGAAACTATATATTCCAGCTTTACTAATTATAAAATAATTTTTAAATAATAAATTATGGTTTTTAGAGTGCTATTTCCCCAAAACTTATAAAAGAGATGTCAGAATTTTAACTCTCTCTCTCTATCTCTCTGTCTTCCATTTTTAACAACCAACCTTTGAGATTGATTTTATAAAACTCTGTTATTTCGTGTGTAAAATAACATCAATTTTCATCAACAAGTAAAAGTGTTTAACAACATCTCTGGTTATTTCTGAACTTTTTTCGATTGATGTGCGGAATAAAGAGAAATAAAGATCTTCCCAACAATTTTTTGTTATAAATGAATTTTTATTTCTAAAAAGGATTTGGCACTAGTTATACCTTCATTGGAAAAATTATTTACCTGATCAGTTTTTAATAAGTTAAAATAATTTTTATGGTTTCGGATTAAAAATTAAACATTGTTGTGTTTAAATTATTAAGTTTCCAAACTAAAAAATAATTAAACATAAAGAATGCTATGATTTCAGAAAACTATTTAAGCTCCGTCGGAATTTGACGGATCTCTCTTCTATTTGTGACCTGAAAAAGAAAACAACCCTCTTAGTAAGAAATTTGAAATTAATACTCAACTTCAATTTTTTTTTTCAAACATTAATCAAACTAAACATATCTGATATTACCTAATAGTGAACAACTCAAAGCATTCATCTGATATTGTTTATTGTTATAAAGACGAATATAACCATAAAGTGTTTAACCTAAAAAAGGAAATTTATATGCAAAAGATAATAGTGTTATCAATAGAATAAATATATCTTACTTGTTGGGTATGGACTCCTATAAGAAGGTGAAATTTGACGTTTTTGAAGTATTTGGATAATCAAAGTTTATCAAAACTTTATTTGGGTCAATGGCCATAAGATGACAGCCATTTTGAAGTCCTATAGGACGTGAGAAGAATAACTCACAGCACAAAAAAAAACTACAAAGTGTAACTGTTGATGATTTTAATTTTTTTATTTACTGTTCCTTTGTATAAAAATAAATTTAGATAATTGTATTATTATTATATGTATATTGAACATTATTTTTATATATACCCACACTGATATAAATAGTCAATTGCATCTCACATAATACTTATTACTTTCATACCGGGCATAATTATAAAAACATAACTATAATTTAATTTAACCCCCATAACAATATACAGGGTAATCAACTTATACTCTGAAGTTTGATATCTCTGTTATATTGAAAAATAGGAAATAATGTTTTAAATAAAAGTTATAGATATAGTCAAACTTATTATTCCGCAAAGTCAAATTTGAACTATCGCGACAAAAGTTATACCTGGAGCGGCTAATTACTGGATTGGGGGTGGCATTGGACTGTTTCTGTAATTAGCATCCATTTTCCCCAAGACAGCACGTGCGGGAAAATATCGGGGAGGGGGTTAAGTAAAATTAAAATTCCGTGTGAAACAAAAACAAATATATTTGCTGCCGTGCAGTTATGGAAAATAAATATGTACAGGAAGTTGAACACATTAAATTAAAAAGTTTTAAGAACAGCACAATTTAACAAATGGAATAAGCGACAACGTCGCCGCAAGCAAGGAGTTAAAGTCGTAAACTTTTTATATTTTGCGTGAAAAATAATTAACAACTTTTTTAGACGAGCTTAAAAACAATCGTGAAAAATATATTTGGTTAGTATTATATAGGTATTTAGTTGAAAAGGTGATCTAAGATAACTGAACATCCCAGGTTTAGTTGTTCATTCAAAATTGTATACTGAGGATATTTTAGTCGTTTCTTTATTTCATATTCCTCCAAAAAATTAAGTTGTTCTTTCTTGTCACTTATATAAAATACTTCCACTATCGTTTCCATTGTCTTATTAACTGTAGCTTTCAAAAAGATCTGTCAAACTTCTTTTTTTCTTGGAAAATGGTATTCTCAGATACCGAAACCTAGATATACTGGAATATTTTTAAAACGCTTTGGAAGACTGTGGAAATCTTTCCATATTTATTATGAATAATTTCCGTAAAGTGAGAGTTGAAACAATTAATTTAATTATGTAATAGTCCAAAATGTCATTCTAGTTATTGTTAATTTTCTCGAGACCAGTAATGGAATCTGAAAGCAATGTGAGGGCTACGTAGCGGAAATATTGGTGAAAATAGTACCATTTTGATTAGCCTTTTTCGCAATATTTTCACAAATTTTCATCTGGCGAAGCTGATCCATAGGAAACAATTCCTGAGTTTTATTATTTGTACACATTTCAAGTACACCTTGTATATATCGTCCATATAAATGATACATTTGCTTTATTCTCCGAACTTTTTTATTTTACGTCGATATTTTAATCTCAGATGTCGAATTTCTAGTCTTTCATTAATGTACAGCTGTTATTTTCCATTTTGTTCCAACGAAAGTTCAAGGCATGAATTTATTTCCCTAGAGATTCGCGCCTTTTTAAGTAGCCTTACTCTTGTAAAAAAGTTTGGTGGATGTGTTTTAAAGTAGATATATTTTTCTTTTTGATGTGATAATTTATTATAGTTCTTCAAAGGATGCTTCTATTGATTTCATCCATATAATATCCATTTGATTGTCGCCTCTTTTGAGACAGTTTTAAAGACATACAGAGTGTGTATAAATTCTTGCTAAAAAGTATATAAAAAAAATTCTCTGCCCAAGCCTTATAGCCATAGTGTATGTAGAAACTTGAAAATTTAGGAATTATATACATTCTTAAAGAGACGATTAGGGTATTTTTTCAGTATTATCACTACAATATAAGGGGGTGAAATTAACAACCCCTATTTTATTTTATGTTTGAATTGTTTCATGGGGTTAAATTTTATAAATTAAAAATATTATTCGGTATCCCCATGTTATATCTTAACTTTTTTATCTGTTCCTTTTTATCATAGAACTAATAGTCTTCGAGCGAAAAAACAAAATAACATAAATTAAAATACGACAAAATTGAGATCGTTTCTTGAACAGACTGTCGTAGCTACAGCAACTTATTTAATAAAATAAAATAAAAATAAATATGCTTTAAACCATTAAAATTAAAGTTTTATTTTCAGATATTAAAAGAAATTTGATTTATTTACTTACTATGGTATATTATCGTAGATGTTCAAATATATGAAAGAAAAATAATTTATTTCGAATTTGTTTAAAGAAGCATGGATAGAACGATAAATACCGAGAGAATGGGAAAATAACCTAATCATATCGATATATTTATAAGAAAAGAGACCGAATTCAATGTGAGAATTATAGAACAATATTTTTAGCACAAGCCAACTACAAACTTTATAAAATAATTTTAGAAAAAAGTAAACGAGAATACGAGTATGTAGAGCACAAATTAGAAAAACACATTAGACCAGATGAAAGTAATGGCAAGAGATAGAAAGAACTGGAAGATTTACGTTAAACCGAAAATGAACATTATATGTGTTTTTGCTTATAAAAGCTTATTATACATTGAACATTAAATTACAATAAAAACCTTTTTTTAATACTTTCTGTTACTAAGTAAATGTAAAACATCTAGAATGTATGAACTTCAGACAAACCAATGTTATACTTTTTGTGAAAAAATTTGATGATAAACATGTTGCAATGTAACTAACTTCAACACCATCTCTAATTTTAATATCAGTCTGCCGGGGTCACTAATTAGATACTCAATGCTGCTGGTTATAGCAAAACAAAAAAACAAAGTAAGATTTAAAGAAATTTTATCTTAAATATTCTAGAGGTTTCCTCTTTAATAATTTAATAAGTCTACAATTGACGTTATTTAAATTGTGGAATTAAGTTTAAGATTAAAGATTCAATAAATAAGAAGCAAAAATAATATACCTATGTATACAATGTAGGAAGGCTGTAAATCGAAATGAAATTCAGAACAAAAGAAGAGAGATATTGACATCAGACATTGTCCTTTTTCATGAAAATGCTCTGCCGTATATTGCAACTGCAACAATGACGTTCCAGCAGTGTTTTTATGGCAAGTATTTAATCACCCATTATACAACCCTCTAAATATTTTTGGTCACAGGAAACACCGGTTAGGCACAGCATTATGGCACAGACAACGAGCTGCAGATAGTAGCATATTTTTGTTTTTCACTGTGGTTTTAATTTAAATACCGATTTGACTTTAAAAAAACGCTTTATGTTTTTGAACTACGCTGTCTATACAGTTAATAATGAAAAGTTAAAAGCTGAGTAAACATTTTGAAAATGTATTATACTGCGGTCTACAATAAGTTTGCAGTATGACCAGGTATAGGCCATACATTTCAAATGGGAAAACGGCGGGCTATGTTACCCCATCTTTTATAGCAATGAAAGGGTAGACATGATATATACTTTGATATATAACCATTAGGAAAGTGAATGAACTAAATAAATTCTCAGATGATGAAGGTTTTAAGAGTATTAAGACGAATTGGGCACATGATTTTTTTTTAAACATTTTACCAAATTAATAAGCAATTTTTAATATTATTCAAGGTGATAAGAATTTCCCAATTTTCTCTTTAATAACTCTAGGTATATTGATAAAAGATATTGGTTTTAAATATGTAAAGCCTGGTGATAAAAGCATATTGTCAGAGAGAAACATTAATTAAATCAATTAAATTAATTAATTGGTGACAGAGGTAATTAATGTTAGAAGATTACGAAGAAGTGGTTAAAACAATGGGTGGTTTGGTGAAAAATTAATGGTTTTAGAGGTGTATTTTACGATATCACGACAGAGATGCAAAATAAAGTAGCTCTTTCATATCACGATGAAAAAAGGTTTATTTTACCTAACAAAACGAGAACTCTCCCATGGAGTCATAAAGAGATTCGAGCACATCTTAATGGACTTCGAAAAAGTATAAATCAATTTAAAAATTCTGTACAAAATATGTGGTGGTGGGAATAATGATTTGTTAGAATGAATTTATGTTAATAAAAAGATTTTAAATTATAAATTGTTTTTTTTTCAACCGAAACTTTTTACACATAGCTTATTATAAAATCGAATAAATAGAATATCTTAATTGGGAGCTCTATAAATTATATTATATATACCAAAATTGGTTTAAGGCATTCTTCAACCACTTTAATGCGACTTTTGAAACGTAACGAATCAAGATATCTTATTCGTCAATCGCTTTTTCTTGCATTTTTTCTTGCTATTTGGTAAGCGTATACCCATGTGAGAATTATGTATATTTTTAAGTCTTACCTAAACAGTAAAAAACATCGTTAATAACTGTTGTAGCATTTGGAGAAAAACATTGCAATATATCTAACATCTAAAAATAAACGTAGTTTAACTACATCAGAGGGTTGAAGGTTATTCTATCATTAATTCATAAGCTAACGTATGACATTCTAAATTCAGTAGTCGTAAGGCCACTAGATATACAATACCTTTCCATGCAAGGGACAATATTGGTGGATCAACTTCGTCAGCGACCTTGGTGTGGGCAACGGGATATTTCATGCAAAGTTTTCGACCTTAGTCAAGGGCGTTGTTTAAGAACAAAGATCGTTGTGGGTGACTTTGGATTACTCTCTGATAAACTTCAACAAGATTACCATCATTGACCTTGGCCAAGGTCAACTCTTCAATTCAATAACGGCCTAAATACCCTACTTTTACTCTGGCGAGAAATATGATAAAATTAACAATAAAAATATATAAAAAACAACGAATGAATTAACAAGGAAAAGTGAAATTAAATTATTGAACTCAACGATTATTGATTCGTTAATAATCTAAATTTAATACCGATCAAGCTTGTACTTACTGAAAGAACTAATGTAATGACAATCGAAACTAGAAATTTTAAAAATGTAATTTTTTCTTTAATGCCCTTTTGACGCTACATTTGCTTTGCCCGAACTCTCTGCTGTGATTGGCTGATGACATCATTTAGTCCTACTTTTATGATTTTTTCGGATTATTAACGAACTTCGACGTATTTATGAATCTAACAATATCCCCCTGTTTAAGAAATTTATTACGGGGTTACAATACCGAATGAAAAGCTTTTTATAGGAGGCAAAATCACGAAAACTTCTCGTCTTTCGTCCAGTCTTCAACAAACGTTGCCCATTATTTTAACGTAAATTACAATAATAAACTAACAAATGCTAGGCTGTTTCAGAGTTAATTTGTATGTTCGATTAATAAAACTTTATTTGCAAGTAAACTTTTGACATATGTCTAATAGTCTTTAAACTTTATTCTTAGAAAATATAAGACTTTCTAAAATTCTAAATTTTTATGGTACTTCCAGAGACGGCTCTATAATAATATTAAGGTGAATTTTTAGCTGGTGTCGCACGTGTTTTCTTGGCAAACAGCAAATTATCATGACGAAATGAACGTCGACTATTTTGAACAATGCTTTGAAGAGTCGCTGGTTCCTAATGTCAAAAAACGCATAAAAAACATTGTTGTTATGGTTAACGATTCGTATCATCCATTTAAAATTAGGATTTCAGCATCCTCGTGCAAAAAAACTGAAATTAAAATTTGGCTGAACGATTCTTTTGACGGAATTAGTCAGTCGATAGCCATACTGTATTAATAAAGAAAATTGGCACAGATATTATTTACTCTCATGACTGCAGCACTGATCGGACAGACTAATAGAACAGAACAGAACAGAAAATACCAGCAAGTTATAAATTAGAGGAGAGAGAGCCACATGGAATCGTTTAATGTTTATTATGACATACATAATAAAAAAAACATTGTTGGAAATGGTACATACTGTAAATTACTTAATCGGAAATTAAAAGTATTGAAATTGTTTAGAGGTTTAAATTGATAGATCCTTATATATATTTTAAAGCGACCAGGAAATACTGCAAAAAATATATTACCTGATGTACACAAAAGTCAATAGGTCACATTTCGATAAAAACTGAATTTATAGAATTTTAACTTGGAATGCTATTCTTCGGTGAATTTTAACCGAGAAAATTATTATTATTCAGTGAAATTTTCTAATACTTTCAATTTATTAGAGTATTGGTAACATTGCTAATTCAGATTCACGTCACACCTGAAAAAAATCTATCTCTTTCATACTTATGCATCCGTTATTGTTAGATGTAAACAAACAGGCTTCAGTGAGTTCATCACATCTAATGATGAAATATTCCTTCTAGAGGTATTGGGTATAATTGTTTTTTTAGATACATTTTACAGTATTTTCCAAATATTGTTTAATGTATTTTATTTTTGAACGAATTAATAATGATATAACACTAATTTAAAAGATGCACGAAACTTTACTTTGTACAAGATTTTTAAAGCTTAATAAGCTGTTACAAGTCTGAGGAATATTTTATCATATTATTAAATCTGCGCCGATCTCCAGGTTCACCGTTCTAGAGTTAATTATTTATTAAAAGCTTGAGTATCGATTCGATGGTAAGCTCTTAAATTATTAAAATGACTGCTTATTGATATCCGAGTCGGAAAATTAAGTGCTAAACACCGCGTTACAGTAAAAATAAATTATTCGACACTTAGCTCAATTACTTGTTATTGATTTCAATGATCAATTGCGATTCCGTGTAAACAAACTATAAAATAAACTTAACGGCGGGATACTAAATTGAAAAAATAATCACAGCTGTATTTTTATTAGATTAAAGAAAGGTTGGATTAATCAAATAAATGTTTAAAGAAAATGTATGTGGTGTAGTCAAAATGGAAAGGACTTTTTATTTATTTAATTTAATAATAAATGATTTTATTTATATTTTCGTTGTATATTGTATTGATTTTTTGGAAAAGATTACCTTAAACTATTATCCAACGCCTTCATAAAGCGTGAAATAAAAATTATTTCTGTTACAAATTGACTTTTGCAAAAATTTTAAAGACACATGGATTTTTATTTCTAAATGTACATATTTTTATATAATTCTCAAATACTATTTAGAAAAAACATCACATCTATATTTTTTACTGAATGGCCTTTTATCTATCTGACTAAATCTGTATATTTTTATTTTTTTGTTTAGTTATTATATGAAATTTTAACCCTAACGAGTCTCGTCGTGCATGGGCTGAAGAATAAGCATGGTATGGAGTGATATCATTTATTTTGCACCATAGAATGGAGCTTGAATGTCTGAAAGGAGTGATGAACCAACTGTGTTACATTGAAAAGTTTTTGTACTTTTTGTGCAGCTATTTTCATATATTTCTGGTTCAAATTTAGTTTGTATGCAGAACAATGCTCATTCTTACATCGCCTGTCAGATACAAATTTGGTTCGAAGAAGAGATTCTTTTATTTTTTCAATGGCAAATATTCAAGGATTTCCTACATTCGAAAATGTTTTGCTTAAACAGTAGACCCTGCTGCTTCATGAAGCAATCGATAGATTGATTTTAAGCATACATAGGTAATGCAGAGCAGTCATTACTGTACGAACAGGCAATGCATCATATTAATTATAAAAAAACGGAAAACATATATAAATTTATTTTTAGCCAGTTTTATATTGAATAAGCTAGTAAAATAAATAGTGAAATTTCTAAGTTAAATTTACAGGTTAAAAAGATACTAGAATCATTTCTGATGTTACTTAGATAATTTTGAACAATGTATTTTTGTAAATCGCAGGTATTAAAAATTAAACAGTTTTGAGTTACGACAATGCTGCCATTTGTACGTTCTTTTGGTTGTACTTCAATGTGGAAGCATGCAATGGTCGTCACAATTGCTGTATTTATATAATTGTTAAGGGTAGATGAGAACTACCTCTCCTGCTGCATATATATTTTATCATCCCGTATCCCATTATTAATTAAGATGTTTAAACATTTTTATTCAAATAGTGCTTTTTAAATATAATTATTTCATTTTTAAAGATGTTTCTTACTGCTGGTTTCAATTTCAAAGACCTTTAATAAGACTTTGTTGTTTAAGCCTTGCCTTGAGGAATACACAATTAAGTCTTACCTGGAGATTTTTGAATTAAAAATAGGAAAAGAGTTCATTGTTTACAAAATTAATGAGCACCCATATTATCAGAATTATACAGTATTATTCTTACTGGTTTTTATATTTTTGTTTGCTATACTGTTGTTAACTTTTATTGTTTACAAAACATTTTACATACTGAAACATATTTCTAATAGTTCCATTTTTTATACAAAGTCACTCTTTACCAGTTTACTATTTTATGTTCAGAACTGCAATATTGTAAAAAATGCAATACCAGAAAAACATCCTTTAAAGCAACATTAGAAGTACAATACTTCAATTTTATGTAAACCGAGAAATTTTTTTATAAAAGCAGTTCCGTTTTCGGTTGATTATCTAGTAATCTGAATATTACATAACGTATATTTAGAAAAAAAAAATCTTAAAAACCATCCAGTTTTGTTAGAGACTTTCAAATGGATCTACAAAAGCTCAATTGATAATTGCAAAAAGTAACAACTCCTCTAGAAGTCTATGAAAACTCCTAAAAAACCGGGAAATATCTCAACAACTAAAAATAAGAATTTATAGAAGAATATTAAGACCTACACTAACTTTTTTTTTCGAGACGTAGATAATGACAAATCAAAAATACAAAGGCTGGAAACATGAGAGATGAAGATTCTTAGAGAAGAACTAGGTTAAGATAGAAGAACAAACGTTGAAATATATGAAATATTTAAAGAGATGTCTATAAGTAACTTTGTGAAAATAATGTACTGCCTAAGATACCTACAAAAGATAAGAGAAAATAGAATTGTAAAATCATTAACATGGAGAGTTCCTGAAAGCAAAAGGAAAAGAGGCCGACCAAGAAGAAGACAAAAAAAAAGGACAATAAGATTTAGAAGACGGGACTGGATGAAAATCCTTAAAAAGCTATGGACCGAAATGATTTAGAAACTGCTTATACTGGTATATTTATAAAAGCTGGATTATTTGTTAAATAGTACTGCTTAAAAAATGTAAAAACACAACACAATGTCAAACATTACATAGATTAAATGATCGAAACACTAAAGTAGAACAAACTATGAAAAGTGTCAAAAAAATAGTAACAAATAAAAATTGTAGATATCAGTAAAAGTTTGTAAATATAAGTACTTTAGTTTAGAACTTTATATATCAATCTTGACACGAGAATACCTATATTTTTCTTATTATGATTCGCATTCTCATACAGGTTTTACCATAATACTGCAATAATAAACTATTTTGGAGCTTCATGCTTCTTTTCGAGTTTTTTTTTTGTTTTTAAGTAAGAATTCACGAGTGTACATTAGTGGCACGCAATAAAATAAACATATAAAAAAATAATATTTGATAATGTTAATGAGATTTAGAACAACGATACATGGAGATGCAAGAAAGTCACTTCTCAGATTTAATTAATATATTTAAAATAGCATATAAAAATGATAATATATTTTTGTTAAATAGTCAAATACATAGGTATCAGATTTTCATCCCAAATATGACTAATTAGGTAGAACAGAGACATATTTTTTCATTTCATTATGCATATTTATAAAGTTAAAAGTGTTTCCGCTACCTTTGTTTTTTTTATATTAAACTAATTCATTTCATATTTATTAGTTTTATCCTGAAAATGTATTATTAAATCTGGAAAATGTTTAACAAAAAAAAACATTCGCACATTAAAGAAACACCCTAACGACGATTTTTTTATTTTCTGACAAGGTAATAATTATTTCAAAACTGTAACGAAAAAGCTACATTTGATAAGAACGCAGCAAATAAAACTATGTCATACCAATCTGAATATTAATTGTCGCTTTTTAAAAATTAACAACCAAGTGACCAGAAAATTAGAAATATTTTTAATACCACGATTATAAAATTAAACCCTAAAGAAGTTTTTAGCAAATGTCAAAAATCACTCTGTATATTAATAAAGAAATAACGCCATTCAATATTGACTTTAACATTCTATCCAACACAGAGGTATAAGTAAGTCGTCGTCGTGAAACACCCTGTATAATATTTCTACTATAATTATTTATTTTTACAAAAGAATAAATTAAATTATTAAATTAAGAAATACGGGTAAGCCTCCCAATAATGTAAATTATTCTTAATAAAGCAATTATACAAATTTATTTTACCCCTTTCCAAAACAAATAAGTCTTCGGCTAAGATTGAGGTTCGTTCATAAATTGTAAAAGAAAACAAACAAAATATGAGATTCTCAGTACTGTAACTGTATATAATTAAGGAATATTAACAGCATCGGTGAATAGACTAGAATTGGTTCGCAGTAATAGAAACCCAAATAAATAAACGAGCTTAACTCAATATAAAATGATATTTCTAAATAATCGTAATAAAATAATGTACATTCCCACTTATTCTGCACAAACAAAATTGTTTCTTTGGTAAATATCCGAAGTTGTCGAGACCCATGGATGTACTGGACTAGAGGATATTAGAAATAGAGGTTTCTAATGTTATTGACCTAGTTTGTTAAATCCTCGATATAAAAATTGAGGACTTTAAAGATTTTCAAATCTTATCCAGCGTGATAAAGAGTAGAAATTGTGTTACAAATATAAGTGTTGCGTCACATTTTTTAAGATACTCAACTCAAATGTAGGTTTACTCAACCTACAACGACTTCACAAATGGAGACAATTCTTCACATTTTGGTTTTCATTGAAGGTATGGAAAATTTAGATAGAATGTATTTATGATAATTAATAAGACAATATTCGCATTTTTAATTTTTCCAGTATTTCACGCACACACAAATATAAGTTTATTGATCATAACAAAATAATATCATTGCAACTAAAAATTTGACATATTCAGCTTAATCGTATCTTTTTTGGATATTACAAAACACAGCAATATACAGTGTGTACATAAAGTACGGAATAAATTCATTTTAAACTTTTTGATTTTAATTTAATGTATTTTTACATAATAATTAAATATAAACCATTTGTGAGTAACGATGTCATCGACAATTTTTTTAAATGGCACATCTTGTATATTTTATTTTTTTAGATTGCAAATTTCAATATGATTCCAAAAATATATCATACTTGTGTTCGGTAATTAATAGTTTTGAAGATACGATAATTTTAAAATCTGTATTTTTGAAGACCTTTAATTAAATTAAAATAACAAAAGAATACAACAGAATAATAAATTGCCACACAATAAATTACAGTAAGTGTTCGAATTGTCTTCCTTCTTGAAAATTAATGTTGAAATTAAATTGTTCGAAATAAAATCATTAGACCCTATTTTTTTCATTCCAACTTTAATGAATTTATTCCCTAGTGCAAACATTCCCGGAAATATCGATGAAAGTCTGTGGTATCAACAAGATGGGGCGCCGCCACAATATGCAGCCGCCGTTCGAACATATCTTGATGAAGTTTTCCCCAATAAATGGATCGGTACACGAGGACCCATTGAGTGGCCACCAAGGTCACCGGATCTCACGCCATTAGATTTCTTTTTGTGGGGTCATCTAAAAAAATTTATGTATAAAAATAAACGACGACATAAATTATTTAAAAAATAGAATAAGGCAAGAAATAAATAACATTTCGCAGGAAACCATTAATAAAGTTCATCAGAAATGTATTAATCGCTTAGGACACTGTGAAGCACAAGAAGGAAGACAATTCGAACACTTCCTGGAATTTATTGTGTGGCAATTTACTGGCACTGTTGTATTATTTTGTTATTTTAATTTAATAAAAAGTCTTCAAAAATACAGATTTTAAAATCATTTTATCTTCAAAACTATTAATTACCACAAGTACGATATATTTTTAGAATCATCTTGAAACTGGCAGTCTAAAAAAATAAAATATACAGGGTGTGCTATTTAAAAAAATTATTAATGACATTGTTACTCACAAATAGTTTACCCAGTATATTTAATTGTTATGTAAAAATACATTAAATTAAAATCAAAAACAGACCTGTCTCAGGATTTTTCCTCAAAATTTTTTGTATAGCTTGAAATGAATTTATTCTTTATGTACAAACTGTATATAGATAATTGATCCTATTTGCTAATACGTAATAAGCTCGATTTATTTATTAATTAAGTATCTTATAAAAGGTGACTCATTACTCTTTATAACCATCTAAAAATTCAAAACTGTACTGTTTAAAATGTGAAAATACGGGGGTGTCTTAATTCTAATTGATTCACTACGTGCCATGAATAGAAAGTAGGAGCGAATTTGCAAAGAACCGCTTAGTTGTAATTGTTTTTTCAAAAAATTAACATGGATAATCGACAATAAAAGCATATGTACTAAGTTCTAGTTCTAGAATAATAAATTAATAAAGTTATAAAGTAATTCGATATAAGTGTATATAATTGTATTTACTAATAATTTTTAAATTGAATGATGGATAATAGTCGAAAAGTTGCGATACCTAAAACCCACTGTTAATAAAATAGCGCGATATTTTGAGTAAATATCGGAGATTTTAGAGTGATTAGGCTAAAAAAGCTTTTGTCCACTTTTGTCATTAAAGTACGTTAAAGCATTTTGCTTCATTGCACGAGAAAAAAATCTCTTTGTTGCTAATTTACATTAAGACATACGTCTTCTAAACAACTGAAAATTAAGGGAACTCAAACTTTATTGTTATACGTTCTGCGGTCAATAAAAAACGATAAATTTTTAACTTGGCAAAATAAATAGACAGTCGTTTAAAAAAGATTAAAAATTACATAATTTTCTTTGATTTTAAAAATTACTATTTTTGAAGGTTACTTGAATTAATAATTTTTTAAACAAACTGTTCTAAATATCGCCATTTAGTTAAAAATCAATTGAAAATCAGCTTACGCATATCGAAACCACGTTTGCATAGTTTTTTTGCATTTGCATAAACTCATTTGTCTGAGGAAACAACAAATCTGCTCGTAGGTAATAAATAAATTAGCGGATTAAAGTAATGAAACAAGCTTAATTATAAAACTATTTCATCTGTATGTGGAAATAACCCAAAATTATGAAAAAACAATTATACCTACTTAATCTTCTTAGAACCATTAGCCTAGCATCGGCTGTTATTAGATTCTAATGGGGTTTAATTCGTTGTGCGCACCCCTGGTGTAATATACTTAGTTTTTAAATCGAAATACAGTTTAGAATATTAATCTTCTAACAGACTATATTAGTCTTTTTATTATTTTTATACGCTTGCTTATTTCAATGTGAGAAAGTTGACAAATACTGTAGCACTTATTATATTTAAAGTTCGTTTTTGTCCTTACAGTTTAAAGATGGATATATAATTATGAAAAATATGATTGATTGTTTGGTTCCGATAATGACAAAAAATTGTATTTAATTTTTTGAATATAAAAAGAATTAACATATTTAAACTTTTCAAAGAAAACCATTCATACATATTAGTTTATTTTCACAGAAATAATTTCATAATAATAATTCTAAAATAACTTAATAATATTAATAAATTATTTAACAAACTGTGTACACCACTGATATAACCTAAGGAACGTTCTTTAGATGAAATTTCAGTAGAACACTAAAGTATTCATAATGTAACGTATAATAACTTAGTCTAGTATTGTTGGTTTGCTGTATTTGCCACCTTCTGGCATATTGGGGCAAACTTTTAAAGCTACGATTAGTGATCTTTATATTTTAACGTTGCTAAAATATTCATTTGGTCGTTACCTTGTATAATTCATATTTTATTGCAGTTTGTTCACGCGGAT
This sequence comes from Hermaeophaga mercurialis, assembly GCA_951812935.1. Classification (NCBI taxonomy): domain Eukaryota; kingdom Metazoa; phylum Arthropoda; class Insecta; order Coleoptera; family Chrysomelidae; genus Hermaeophaga; species Hermaeophaga mercurialis. The sequence goes on from OX638366.1 coordinate 10,978,478, forward strand.
TTATTGCCCTCTTCAATATTTCTTCCGAGTATAGTAGCATATCACAGCTCGCAGGCACTATACCAATGAGCACGAGGTATAGTGGAGATATGCCGTCTTTTGGAGGAAACGCTTAACTCGTTAAAGATCCCTACCTCGGGTTGACATACCTGAGGATTCGGCTAAATTTCCGGTTAGGGGTAGCGTGCTCCATGCGTCGGTGATCAGCCCTGGTCGCAAAACTGGACCGACGTTAAATAAAACAAATATATAAATAAATCACAAAGCTGTATTAGTGAATTTACGTTAAATAAAAACAAGTAATTGATGTCCATACGTTGACAATTTATTAATTTTATTTCATCTTAATCAATGTCTACATTAATTTCGGGAGGTTCAATAAATCATCGTCTGCGTAAGCCATATTTAGTACTAAGAAAATGAAATTTCACGCCTGAAAAAAAAATACAATAGTAATAGCGCCCAATGATACCATATGGAAAATGATTTGACGGTCCTATTGTAAACTCACGCCAATGAAAAATACAATATCTACATAGATCTTACACTTGATTTTCACTCCATTTTCTCTCTACAATTAAACTAATATTTGGCAAAAAATACAAAGAACTTATAAAAAAAATTACTTACTCAAAACGAATGTCTATTTTTTTTTGGTATTTTCGTATAATGCGATGCTACAAAACACTTGTTTTCAAGGGAAATTATTGATAATCACTCACTAAAGTGTTTTAATAATTTGCATCCTGAAAAAAATCCCAAATCACGTTCAACAGTTACTAAAACATTACAACGTTTTAATTATACTGGAATGGTCAAAAATTTACCAAAACCTGGAAGACCGCGGACCACAACGAACGAAACATTAGACAAAGCATTGCAATTGATTTAGAGGAATCACTTCAAACTTTTACCACAATTTTGGCACTAAACCATGGTCTAAGTCCACGTTCTGTAGAGAAGACATTGAAAAGTGAAAAGTATCCATATAAGATACAATTGGTTCAAGAATTGTCAGAAGTTTTGCGAATGACTGATGAACAATCACCGCCTTAAGTATTGGTCAAATGAGAATCCTCATTGGATTCATGAAACACATACCCAGCATCCACAGAAGTTGAATGGTTGGATGGGAATTGTCGAAAATAGGCTTAAAGGCCCATTTTTTATAGACGGAAACTTGAATGGTGACAAGTATTTAGATTTACTGATTAACCAAATTATTCCTGCACTTCAACAGAATTTGGCAGTTACCACAAAATGTTTGGTTTCAACAAGATGGAGCACCTCCTCACTCTGATAGACGGGTTAGGGATTTTCTGGATGCGAATTTTCCAAATCGATGGATTGGACGTAGAGGATTCATAGAGTGGCCTGCACGTTTTCCGGATCTAAACCATCTAGATTTTTTCTTTGGGTTATCTAAAATGACGTGTTTACGTTAAACGGCCAACATGCTTGCAGGAATTGAGGCAAAGAATTTTGGATGAATGTGAACTAATGCGTGGAGAAGTCCTGGAAAGAGTGATTCAAGAATTTGTTAATAGGCTGGCATATTGTCAGGAGGTGAACGGAGAGCGTTTTGAACATTTGAATTAATTTTGTTTAAATTATTATTCTCATTAGTCTAAAGTAAATACATTTACTTATTCTACAACTAAAAGTCAGTTATTTCTCGTTTTTATAAATTATTTCCACTAAACCCAATATGTACAAATTCGAGAAATACCAAGTTCTTTCAAAATCTCCAAAAATATACAGGGTGTCCCATTTAAATTAAAAAAGTTGAGGGTATTTCCGGTTAAACCGGAAGTATATTATTAACAGAAAAATGTACATCAGATGCATTTTGCTCCACTGCACTTACCTACAAAATTTCATAAACATCGTCCGTTTCGTTTTAAAGATATTTACTTATTATTTTCAATCTATGTGTTGAATCTTTAAAACACTGGTAACCAAAGTAGGATGGAGGAAGAACTTAGGCTATAATGATTCAAAATCACTTTTAAAGCTCTTTCTTTTTAAAAAGAAATTCCATTGGTATGCATTAAGTTTTATTTTTATAAATTTGTTTTCCTTTTGGGTCATATCACATATATGTATTTATTATTGTCACATAAACCAGATTTTATAAAACTTAATTGTTAAAAAATAATTATATACTACAATAAAAAACACTGTGGGCTTCACAAGTACCGGAGACATAACAGAGACGTCACTTATTTACAGATAGTTAATATTTTAGCTTAGTTTTTTTAAATATTTTAAAATTCTAGTAACTGTGATTTTGAACTAAATTAATGATATGCACCCTACGTAGTATTAAAATGACATTTCTTACAATAGATATAGGAAAGTTTTATAAATTTAAAATTACACGAATCTAGTTAATTATAACTGTTTTCAAATAAATAAATTACTCTTTCATATCAAATTATATTCTATTTTGCCAAACTCGGTACGAAAAATGTTTTTTGAAAGTATGTTTTATCAGTTTCTATATAATGTTTGCCAAATTATTTATACAATTTGCCAGAAATAATTATTCAAAACAATTTCAATAAATAAAAACTGATTATTATTTTTTCGTATGCAATGGAATGTTTAATAATATTTTAGAGCATTTTAACAAGGAAAAATCTGTATAATTGGTCTTAGAATTCTGATTATTTTATTACTTTAAATAAAAATTTTATTATGCCAAAAGTTGAATTATTACAACTCATTTTAACATTAATTGTTCTTATTTATCTGTTAGCATATAAAAACAAAAAATTCATGAACTTAAAGTTCAATCATTTACCTTTAGTTAATGGAATAATAATAATTAATGTTATTGTCTTTAAACTTCTATTCATATCTGTGGTTTTGGCCAGAGTAATGTAGACCTGTACTCTGTACTGCTTTTATTAAATTAGAGATTTATATTACAATATATAAAAAACTCCATAAATATTTGTAACATTGGCCAATTACTGGAACCGACAATATTTTATAGATTTATGGCTCTTCGTACGTAGAAGTTTTGAATCTATGACAATAGAAAACACAATACCAATCTGGAACAAAATGATTTAACCACTAAACGGTAGAATCCTTACAATTATTAAATTAGTGACAGCTGTCACAGTCAGATACTTTTTTTACCTTGATTATTACAAATCTGGCAATAGATAAACTGCAGTCACTGGTTTTTTTATAATAGCACCAGATAATGGTGACATAATTCGCGTGACGGTTGAATATCTTTTTGGAACGAAAGATGAATACCCATATTTATTTGTGCTGAATTGATTTTAGTATTTTATTGGATAAAAATAAATTCCTATGTATACAAAGAAAGAAGAACTTTATTTATTAGAAGAATATGAAATAAAGAAACACCTAAAATGTCCTTAATATATATGTCAATCTGTCAATTTTGCCTGTCTTCGAAAATGTCATAGTGAGTGATGAAACTGCAGTAATTTTAAAAAAGCCTGGTCATACTGTGGAAATTCAGTTAAGTAGAATTTATCTTTCAAAATTTCAACTTTTATTATCTTTTACCACAGCAACATTTTTTTAAACAAATTTTATCCAATCCTCATATTTTGGTCCAAATAACCTGCGCTTACCCCATGCTCCAATAGTTATCACGCACCCTGTATATTATTATATTTTTTGCTTAAAGAATTTATGTCATACTCTCTGGTAATTAAACTAAACTTTTGTTATTAAAGCTTTATAATTTTTTAGTAATAACAAATAATAATAATTTATGTTTGAAATGTTTCCGTTACTCATCAAACACTTCGTAAAATTGGATTAGATAACATCTTCTGTTACAAAAATAGGAACTGTTAAAATTGCGTAATTTATGAAAATTGATTTAAATGATTCTAATTTCATTAAAATACACGCCATTTCCGCATTTCGCCATTTCCGCATTTTAATTTAATATATTACATATAAAAAGGTGTTTTCATTGTCTCAAAATGAATTTGCCACCATGAAATTTTTTGTAGTGCTTGCTATCATATTGGCCTTTGTGGTAAGTTTAAATAGTTATTATATGTATAGGTAACCGTCAAAATCAATTTAAAAAAAAATAAATTAAAAATTTTTGAAATCATAAGTAAGTACCTTCTTCTTAAAAAAATGTAACGCATATTTCACAAACGATTTAGACAGATTACATTGTAGCTGCTTTTTCCAGTAATATGAAAAAATGATCGGTCATATATTACTGATTTTTGATATTTGCAATTATTTTAAAATGTAAACAGTTTGATTTATTAAATTTTGGATAAAATCGTAAATTGTTCTTAAGTGCCATTACAGATGCAACTGATGGTCACTGACGATGCATTAATTTCAATGTCTAAATTGAATACTTCACATGTAGAGCTGATCGTTAGTCCTGCAACTTATTTGTTAAATCCTCTAACGCTGATCATGCAGATTAATAAACAGCCCTGATCATCAATCGCTGTATAACGACTCTAAATGTAAACAGGTTTCATTAACATTAACTTTAGTAGCAAAAGAAATGACTAATTAATAAAGATTAAGTAAAATGAAAAATAGTAACAATGTTTTTGCCTTACTATATTACATATAAGGGCGTGTGTTGAATGTTAATATGTATAATGTCATTGTTGTTTTGGTAGTGTCAAAAGCGTTTGTTTGTCTTAGAATGGTTAAGTTAGGGATATATGTTACAATATCTTCACCCTTGGACCGATGGAATAAATAAGAAGTTGGTGCAACAGAAAAGAAAAGTGATATGACCTTCTTAGTTTTCCATTTACGGTAGCTAGTTGGTAAGAGGTCGGACTGACTGTCTTCAAGATCACATAGAACTCTGTTCTTTTAAGGGCAAATTTCTTGGTAAAGGACCTTGATTTGCTACTCTGGTAATCGGTAGAGATGTAGACTTTATCTCAACATGAGTTTATATCTCTACCTTGCGGCAAAAATTGTCCCAAATTGATTAGATAAAAGATGATCAGCCGAATATCTCTGCTTAGTTCTCTTCCTGAAGTAAGATATATTAGGGCAAGTCCTGTTAAACTACATCGAGCGGTATTAATTGCGAATCTTATGGAAAGCAAATAATGTATACTGGGTATGTCTTCTGTGGTGAGTAATCCATATTTCTTCTGTCAAATTTTTTGGCAGCTAAGTAGTACAGCAGATTTAGGCTTTGGGCAAAATCCAAGCAATAAGCTATTTGCTGCATGAGCCAATAAAATGAGGTCAATATATCAATAATATGATTGTGTCTCGTTTGTACCAGGATGGTTAATTAGGAGGTGTACGTACACTTTGGTCAATAGAGGAATTTAATAGGACAGTCCAACAAAACAGCTGATCGACTTCAATATGGCTGCTGGAGGTAAAACAAAGCAGTTTCCATATACTTCTGTGTTATTTTATCAACGTTTAATTCAATTTGCTAGTGTTTATAGTGTGTTTTGTATATTTGAAATTCACTAATACAGCTTTGTGATTTATTTATTTATTTATTTTATTTAACGTCGGTCTAGTTCTGCGACCAGGGCTGACCACCGACACCGGGAGCACGCTACCCCTAACCGGAAATTTTTTGCCTAATCCTCAGGTATTCCAACCCGAGGTAGGGATCTTTAACGAGTTAAGCGTTTCCTCCGAAAGACGGCATATCTCCACTATACCTCGTGCTCATTGGTATAGTGCCTGCGAGCTGTGATATGCTACTAGTCGCTGCAGGCTGTACGGGCATTATGTGTGTAAAAAACTAAGATTTGTAGTTAGTAAATTTAAACACTTAATAGATATATTAGATTTAAATCAGTTAAAAATTCTTTATCATGCCCTAGTTGAGAGTCATATGAGCTATTGTATCAGTAATTGGGGTAGCGCTCTAAAAACACATCTCCGTCCCCTTGAAATAATTCAACACAGAATCCTAAAAATAATTCTTAAAAGACCCATGCTTTACTCGTCAAATAATCTCTACCTTGAAACAAAAGTACTAGATATTCGTCAACTATTCTACCTAAGAATAGTTAGTTACTACCATAAAAATAACATATTTAGCCAGTCAACACACAATTATCCGACACGCTCCACTATGAGACAATATCATTTCATACCTTTCAAACAAAAATCCATTGGCCAGAGGTCATACACTTATTTGGCTCCTAAACTCTTTAACTACACTCCATATGAAATTAAAACTATTAGTAAACCTCACTTATTCAAAAAGTCATTAAAAAAGTTCATTCTCTCTCAAGAACGTCATACAATTTCTAATTTAATTGAAAATATCTAGTTCCAGACACGACTTAGAAATATTAATTTTAAGTAAATTGTTTCCAGTGTGTAGCAAAAATAAATTCAGTATTATTGTGGTATTTGTTGTGTATTTCTTGTGAATTATAATTTATAATTTTATTTAGTCTTTTGTCGAAACAAGCTATTGCTTATCGACTTTTCAACATTTATTTCTAGCTAAGGCAAATCTAAACTGTATTTAATATTTTTTTATTGTTTATTTTATTGTTTATTATATGAATAAATGTTATTATTATTATACTATCGTAACAATATTATTGCTATTTTGAATTAGTTAAATCATGAAAACCAAAGAAAAATAGATGCTATACATATTCACTTTTAGGATATCAAGTAATAATTGAATTTCATTTTGATGCTGTTTATATTAGATGAAAAAATCTATTTTAATATAATACACAAAACCATCAATTTTAGCGTGGAAGCTTTTTCTGAGATTTGTTTGATCCAATACATTTAGTTAGAGTTTGATTTTGTTTATTTAATACTGTACATAAATACGTATGTATATTATGTATAATACATTTTTCAATATCCAAAAGAATAGGTTATAAATATCTCAAAATCATCTTTTAGATTAAATTCATCGAACGAAATAAAATGTTAATAATATGTGCGTAAACTTTTGATTGATTGTAGACTTGAATAAAAATGTATAAGAAGTTTATAAAATTTTATAAAAGCTTGCAAAGTTTATCCAACAATATTTAGTAATTAACTTTCATAAACTTCTATTAACATTTATGCTGTAAATAAAAATGATTTATCTTAATCAGAACACAATTTAGAAAGTATAAAAGTAAAAAAAATATCATTATAAGTGAAAAGAAAAAAATATTCCGCTTCATTTAAGACTCTTCATCAGAATGTTCACTATCAGTTTCAGGATCCGTTGTTTCTGCATCTTCCCCACAATCTAAAACATAAATGTGTCATTTTATTATTAAACTTATTAAAAGCTTAAAAAATTTAGTAAAAATCAGAACTTTATCTAAATTTTCATCGGCTTCGTCGTCTACTTCTCTAATGCCAATAACATTAGAAGGACACTCATTGCTGTTAAACCAGTGAAATCCGTATTTATTATTGATCACCTTCCATCCATAATTAATTGGATGTATTCTAGTCGTAGCTTTAAAATGGGCATTGCACCAAATTTGTGCAATATCTATAGATCTTGTCATTTATGACACAAATTCTGGATAAGAAGGAGGATAAACCAATATGGTCGTTTTTCTTTTGAATTGCTCATTCTTACTCCTAGGTTTGAATAACCTGTTGAAGATAACCGACTGTTTCTCATTAATAGTTTTCACGGTTTTAACGTTGTACAGGAGACAAACAAAATCCTGTATTGCATTGTACATGTATCTTTCATTGTCTCTGGATTAGAAATAATTGTAGGATGTCCCATTTTGATAAACTATTCTTAATCTTGTAGTAAATGCTGAAAAAGTTTGAAAGGTCTTAATTTAGTCTTTCTACAAAAAACTGGATTGTAATGCATGAAATGTAGCCAACAACTAGAACGCTTCCTCCTAAGACGTCGAAAATAATAGATATCCAAGTTTCTGATCTTATTGCTTGTTCCTTGGGGTTGGTTTTTCCAAAAGTCAATTGCTTTAGTGCAATTAGTGAAATATCACCCGTTAACGTCTTAATTTTATTATTAGTAGGATCAACAGGTAGTTTGCAAATAAAACATCTTCTCCGTGATTTTTTTATGGTCCCTCGAGACCCGACATATTATTAATCAAAATATAAATCGACAATAGAAGATGCTACCAATATTACAAGAAATTGAAATATGTTCTACGAAAATTATACGGCATGATGAGAAATGTAATCTTTTCAAAAAATAGCATTAATATCATTGAATTTGATGTTAGATGTTAGGTCAAATCGTCACTTATATTCCATTTAGGGGAAGGGGATTGCGTTGTTGGTTTCTCAAGCCTATCCCAGGAAATATGTACGGCGTTACTGAATAATGAATCTATGAAAGCGAAGAAATCAAATTGTACAGTATTCAATACATCCAGTACTATTATTTTTGTACGGCAGTAGGTTCTATGTGATTATTTTTTTATTTTCTATTAACGTGAGGAATGCCCTATAAGAATATTTTATCGGAAAAAGGCATCTGTGGATGGTAAATTCAATCTACCTCTGAAGTAATTTGTACCGCCCAAAATTAATTTCTTTGACTTTTTTGATAGAGCTGTAGTCTATTAGTATAGTTTTAAATGAAAATTTCTAGAGTATGTATTAATACATAAATGTATCTTTTTAAAATAAATATTTATTTCATATTCCAAACGATAATCTGGAAATGTTCATTTCTGAACATATTGATTGGTTTAGGACTAAATCCAACAGTTAAGTTCTATTATCTGGGGAGTATATCCGCTTTGATTTTTCTGTGAGTATCGTCATCCTCTGGTAATTTTTTTATTTCAGCTTCCATTTGCTATAATTTGTATAGTATTAGATTGTAAAAATGTGTTTCGCAACCCCAGCCAGCAGGGCTATTCGGATTGTATTTTACTTATTTCTTCAGAATTAATAAATAAACAACAATAATTTAAATATCTCTTTATAAAAATGCCTAATGTAAAAATAAGTAGAAAATTATTTTTTTTACATTCATAAATAATATGTTTTGCGAGCGACTGTCGCATATTTAAAGTTCTCCCAAAAATTTAAATACAACAAGGAATATTTTTGGCTGCCACATTTTATAGGAAATAATTATTTAAATCAATCAAATTTATTTGCTGATTAGAATGAAAAAATATATATTTTTTTATTATTAGAGTTTTACTCTATATCAGAAATAATATGGAACTCTTCGTTTCAAATCATTATTGAATGAGGTTGACGTATTTAAAAAAGTGCTACACCCTGTTTATCCCATAATTGGTGTTATGATTAGTCGCCTAATTATAAATTAGTCTTACAGATGGCTTAGTGATAACAGTCTACTTTAATAACTGGATATCTTAAGTAACTTAATTTTTAAGAGTTTTAGGTACCAAGCACAACATCAAGAAAACTAATCTTATGAAACATAAAAATAAAATTTGAGGATACCTTAAAGTTAAAAAGCCCTTTAAATTACAAAACCAGGCGTAATACTTAACTACTAATAAAAAAATTATTGTAGAGCCAAGCTGTCGTTTCGGGACAAGGCATGAACCCCATGGACATGATGAATCCTACGCAATGGGCTGGAATGGCTTCAGATCTAATGCAAAGGTTTATTCCAGGAGGTGGAAGTGCAAGTGGTTTTGGACAAGGATCGGTGGGTGGAAGCTTTAATATGGATGGAGGTTTTGGCGGAGGAATCAGTGGTAGTGCCAATCCAGGAAATAAAAAATAACCATTTACACAGACAGTTGTGTATTTTTAATAACCGCAATAAATAACGGAAAATCGTGTTTTTATTTTTTTATTTCAAAACCAAATTTGGGATTCTGTTTTGAACAATTCTAAAGGCATTGCAATTTGAGACTTTATTTCCCATAATGATCTAAACATTCACAATGATGGTTCCTATTTTATGTATTAACAAAAGTTGCCCGCGCATTATAATTACCTTATGAGCCGAAGCTCTTGATTGTACATGGAAAACGATCCAAGAATCGGATTTTAGCGATCATTTATCAGAATTTATCAGAATTTATTGTAAGGCTATCGAAAATCATAATCAAAGCAACAATTTCTCGTTAGACAGTTGCTTTCTTAATAGTCATTTAAATATACTTGCCCAAATGTCTATTCAAAACAATAATATAGAGCTTCCTTCGACTATTAGCCTTTTACAAAAAAAAAATATGTTATAGCAAGCAAGCAGCTTTAGAAATGCTCCATTTTATTTTCAATTAAATTCTTAATAAAACTGATCCAATCCCACAAGAGTGTAAAAACTATTTCTTGTAATTTCTATTTATAAACCACAGGACCCTAATAATTCTTCTAGTTAAAAACCTAGAGGTTTTTCTTGTACAAATTATGATAAAAAAATTTATGTCAAAATCATTTTCAAGATACCCATTATATTACGAAATAATTTTTGTTTATAATATTCTTTCCTATTTCTCAAGATAACGAAGATAACAAACTTCCTGTACATATAAACTATCTCATTTACACCAAAGTATTTGTTTTTTAATTACAGAATTTTTGTGATTTGAACCTGAAGATGTGGCCCATTTTGCCATGAAATAGGTAGTTCTTTCTATGAAAAACAAAAATTTATAGACTGTGAGACTAAAGGTTTTATTTACTCCATTTTTCCTTGTGATAAGGGGTTTATTTTTCACTAAGTGCTACTAAATACTTATCCACAAATTCTTTTCCTACTCCAACCCCTTAATCCTAAAACTCGAGAGTTTGGTATACTACTTCAATAATAGACAAAGTTATAAAAAGTTGTTGACTTACAAGGAATAATCACATCAAAGGGAATAGCCTTGTAAAGGAAGGAGTATCTAGTGGATTACATTTCCTGCTGGAGCTCATTAACACGTGGTTGTACCTAAATAAAACTATACTGCAGAAATTGCAATCTTTATACAAAACAGTAAGTCTTTCTAAAGGCAATTTGTGCTCCTAATACGTAAAATTCCTGTGAAGAATTAAGAATTATTTGATTTTCTTCTTTTAGCGACCTATTTAGAAAATAAATGCATTATTTCCAGAATTCATGCCAACTACTGCTACCAATTCCCACCTACATAAAATCAATATTGTGTTTTCGATCCTCTGTAACTGTATAGTTAGTTATACATACAGCTGAAATTCAAAACCTCTCTAATTATATATACCCTGTTTATCTATGATCACAATCCACAAATGCTTTTTGCGCTGCGAAAAGTTACTACACAATTAACGTTTTCCAGGAAATGCCGTCAAATGACAACTTTGTCGCACTAGAGCGACAAAATTTTGAAAGCCATGCCTAATTTTAATTACGCATACAATTGTACAACGTACACAAACAATAGTACATATATCGACAATTTTATGAGAATTCTAGTGAAACTTATAACGCAGAGTGACACACAATCGTAATATATATACATTAATTTACCTTGTTTATCGTTACAAAATGTTAATACACACCTCACAAAAAATATCGCATCACCTAAATATTTTGAAAAACAAACAATTTGAGAGGCATTAAAACAGTGCAGGCGGAGCTGATAGTGTATGCTCTAAAGTTTAGAGGCAATGGTGCATAAAAAAGATTCAAACAGTGTGCAGAGTCAGTTAAAAAGTAAAAGTTACGCTTTTATTACAATTAATTTACTCATAAAAAAAGTAACAAAAAGCAAACCGAACAGAAAAGTATGAGTTTAATAGCGAGTATTGCCTCCTCGTGCTCTAATGACAGCTTGTATTCGTCTTGGCATGCCTTGAAAAATATTCTGAATGTACTCGTGCTCCATGTCATTCCAAGCTTGAATTACGACAGTTTGGAGGACATTTAGTGTCCTAAATGGTATTTTACGTTGCTGTATCGCTCATCCAAGATGATCCCATACATGCTCTATAGGATTCAGGTCCGGGCTACGAGCTGGCCACTTGAGAGTAGGAACATTGACGCCGTTGAGATATTCTCTTATAATCCCGGCAGCGTGCGGGCGTGCATTGTCATGCATAAACAAAAAATTATCGCCAATAAATGGACCATATGGGACAACATGATCTTGCAAAATGCCTCTTATGTATCTATCCGTAGTTAACCTTCTCTCTTTTACCGGAACTAACTCCACGACCACGAAAGGAGATTCCTCATCACACCATAATTGACCACCACCGTAAAGTTCCATTTGCTGAAAATTGCACTGTACATAACGTTCCCCATGTCTCTGATAGACTGGCATACGTCTATCTGATGTATTTAAATAAAATCAGAGTTCGTCTGAAAAAAGAACATTCGACCATTCTTCAGGATCGCAGTTCACGTGCTTCTGGCAAATTCTAACCGAGCAACTCTATGTTCTCTAGTAAGACGGGGGCCTCTGGCTGGAACTTTGGCTCTTATGTCGAAGACGATTCCGTTTGCTGACAAACATGAACATTTATGGCAGCCAACAGTACATTTTGTAGCATTATGGCAGTACAATAGCCGAAGTGACTCGCTCGCGTCCTTGCCCTGGTCTTCTAGAGTACTTTCCAGTTTTCCTGTAACGTGCTACAACTCGGGAAATGATGCTTTGGTAAACATTAAGAAGGTTAGCCTCGTATCTTTGGCTACGGCCTCTTGAATAAGAGTTATCACCCTCACAGCCTCTTCATTAGTTTAATGTCGTGTTTCCCGTTGATGGCGATCCACACAACAAAGTTAAGTGACTAACAAAACGACACTTTTAAAGATCAGTATAAAAGAAGCAATACACAGAAACTAAAATCAAATGTAGCATCGACGGTTTTTATTGCAGAAAAAACAAATTTGCCCGTTTTTGTACATTTTTATCAATGAATCTGACCTCTTGAATTTTTCTTTCAAAAAGGAAGGTATATAGATAATAATCCCATGTATATGGGTGATGCGATAATTTTTGTGAGGTGTGTATTTGAAGACATTTTAAGACTTGGAATTTTAGTAATTCTGAGATTTTTGTATATAAAGCTAATTTTGCGTTTACCCTAATACCTTAAACATGAATGAACTAAATAAAAAAAGTACACAGAAGGTAAAGGAAAGTAGGCTCCTTTATATTATTGATCTGATTTTATGACTGTAATTATCGAAAAATGGACTGTATAGTATATAGCATTTCAAAATTAACCGCGTAAAAATAGTTGGCCTGCTTTTTCTTACACACTCAATTCCAACTATCTAAGAAATAATTGAGAAAATGAGCCATTTTAGCAATCTTATTGAAATGGACTAGGAAAAACGCAATATACAAATATTAATAATACGTAAATGACGTTTTGAGAGTTCACTATGAAAAAATTTTAATTTTCTTCAAATAACTTTCTAAACTGTACAAATATTTTGGTATATTCATTGGTGAGTTGTTAAATGTGATTAACCACAAATTTTACGGGCTTTTTTTACACACTTTACCGGTAAAGGCAACCTGAGTCATCATGCCAGACAACTGCGACTTTACTTTTTTTGAATAAAAAGACAGGCACAGTCCTTTTCGTATCGTGCTACATTTTAAAGCTAAATTAATCGTACTTAACTTAATAAAGGAACAAGTTTACGACTTTCTGTTTGAATATCACATTTAAAAAAATGGTTTGTAAAAAGCAATGATGAAATAAGTTTATACTAGTATGTTCCAGTTTTAAGAGATCGAAAAATAGCAGCTCGACTGCTTGCAGTGAAAATCTCTTGATATAAGGGATGAAGCGTTATGTCTTGGGCAGGCATTATGATGGGACAAAAAACTCTCTTAGTTCCTATACAAAAATTTAGAGATCACCATTCTTTTATTAAATATGAACACATGTACTAGTTTTATTTACCAAATAATTTATTTCTGTAATACTAATGTATTTAACAAAATTTTGGTGATTCCGTATAAATTTGGTTGCTTGTATATGAGTAGAGTATCCACTGATTTATAGTTTTATAATTATAGACCATTGGTTAAATAGTCGACGGGTGGTACAGCTTCACGTAAAGCTCTGACAATTTATTTGTAAAGTTTACTTTACTAAGTTCACTTTACCACCCTGTCGTACAATAAATAACTTTATGTTACACTTTCAAAGAAAGAAAGGATTACTGAGCCGTCCTTGGCTGACACCCAATTTAAAACTTATTATGGAAAAAAGCGAAGAGGCTGTGTCAAAATATAAACAGAATAAATCAGCTTATTATAGACATTTTACTGTGTCAGAAAAAAATGTATTACTTATAGCAATGCAGTGTTAAGGGAGATTTTTCCATTAGGCGAATATTTTCCATTAGTATTTTGCTGAAGTTATATGGCTATACCTTAGTTTTATTAGACTTATCTAAGACATTCCAAACAATTAAACAAACTTACGCGTGTTAGAATAAAAACAAATACTTCGATTTTAGTGAAGCAGCGGTTGATTCTAATCTGCTTTTAGGTGTTTCGCAGAATACAGAAAATATGAATAGCCGGTAGCGATTTTAAAATTGAGGTGTTGCGACACTTCTTTAAGTTTTGCAGTAGCCAAAATAATAGAAAAGAGGACTCACTATGTCGTTTCGATTTAGGAGAATTTCTTGTCTTAATTATCCTCATTAATTTTTTTGATTTTTACTCACAGTCATTATCTAATACTATTTTTGCTATTACTAACACACTTAAAAATAATTCAATTTTAAAATACTTTTTTAACAAAGCAGTTTTATTATTACTATTATTATTATTATTAATAAATGTTGCACGCAGTATACTGGTATCCAAAATCTGTTTGATCTTTAATTAATGGAGTATGCTATTCACTGCCTGGTACCAGAAATAGAGAAATTACTAAAAGTAAATTCAAATTTAGTATGGTTGCCAAATTATTCATTTTCCAGGCCATTTATATTTACCGTAATTTGTACACATATCACGCAGCTTAACAGATAAAAATATTTTATGTTTAAAGATAGTTTCCCAAAAATTCATTATTTCCTGATTTTTTAGATAGGTGAGTCGTGTTAAATCGTCGTTGTTGGTACTCTGGTTCAAGCTGGCCCACCAGTTTTGGATTTCGTACCCGCCTCCTACGGCGGCGGGGAGCTCCACCAGTGCCAAAGAAAAAGAAAAGGAGAAAGAAAAAATTCTCGAAGAGGAGAGGAAGGTTTCTAGCAAGGAACAAAGGCAACTGGAGTATGATATCGCCATCAAGGTAATCTATATATTAAATATACATTTTTCTGATCTCTTTCATTTTATTGACTATAAAAGTGTATTTCTCGGAGGATGTGTACTCAAAAATTAAAAAGAAAGTCGACAACGAAAAAATACCTTGCAATGTTTTTATAAGACCCAATAATGTTTATGTACCGTGTGTTAATGATAAATAAAACAAATTATTTAAAATTAAAAAAAAAAAAAATTAAATGCAACACACCTTATAAATCAGAAACAAAACAAAAACAACTTAATGTACATTAAAATTAAAACTCATTCATCAACTGAAAAAATATTTTTTTTAAATCTAAAAGATAAGAACTCTTTTACGTACTGACCAAGATATGACGCACTTTATATCCTTGGTCTAGAGATGGAAACATCTTATTCTATACTTTTATTTGGGCTTAAGGCTTACAAATAATTTATTGACTAAAATTAAAGTAAGGTTTGACATTTTGTACTTTGGCCACCCATTCATACAATAATTAATCACAGACTATAAAATTATATCTGTCTTAGTAGCAGTATTTATTTTTTACAATTTTTGACGGTTACATTATCAATAAGTAAATTAACATGTATATTCAATTCTTCGCCAATTATCTGGTAATTCCACAGGAGCTCTACTTAAGGTAACTGCAATAAATAAACATTTGCCTGGGATATACAATGTCTTTGGAAGAGGAAAAACTTTTTTATTTGTTGATTTAAAAGAAAAAGTCATTCTTTATAAAATCGTCTGCTTGTGTCGAAACTACAATTTTTCCTTTTTAATTTGAGCATAATTAACTTGAGGCACTGACAAAGACTTTGATGCTTAAGCTATCGGCTTTTTATTTTGTAATATGACCGCATCTACAGCAAATATTGAACTGTACACCGATAATGTTAAAGGTATATCATTATTAAAATAGGAGAATTCCGCAGTTTTAGTAATAATTTCTTTTAAGGAATCCAATTTCTACTTGTTTTGCTCTGACCGGCAAAATGTAACATTTAGTGTTTAGTTTTCTCAAACAAATTGGAAATGTATTCACCCAAATAATTAACCATTCCCAAAAATCGTCTAATATCACCCAAATTAGTAGGAACTGGTAAATTACAATTAGCTTTTACTTTATTTTTATCTGAACTTATTCCTTTTGCAGAAAAATGGTGACCTAAATACATAATATCAGACATCAAAAAATTGCATTTATCAAGATTAAATCTTTTTTTAAAAACTTTTTCTAATACTGCACTGTGATCCTCTAAAGTTTCACTAAGAATTAATATATCATCAACAACGACGAAATATATTCTAGAACCCCAGAAAAAATAGGGAAAGTATTTAAAAGGACGAAGAACAGTAAAAGACCGGGCGAGAGTGGAATTAAAATACACCTGCTAAGGAATATCCCCATAAAAATTTTAGTGCAAATCCACTATATATATAAGTCCTCTTCCAAAACCAGGAAAGGACCTTAGAAGACCGTAAAACTATAAACCCATATAGTTGTTAAATATAATATCAAAAGGGTTAGAGAAAATCATCCAATGAAGAATTACCTATCATCTGGAAAGTAATAAAGGATGAGCAATTCGGATTTAGGAGGAAACTGAAGACAGAATAATAACTAGCAAGAGTGATAAACAAAAGTATGATAAACCTAAACAAAAATCATAAAATGGCAATGGCATTATTAGATCTAGAAATGGCTTATGGCACCATTTGGAGAAAGGCGCTAATAGTTAAAATGAATAACGAAAAAGTATCGACTATTTGATAAAAGTCACAAATAGTTACCTAACAAATAGAACATTCCAAATCACGCATGAAAACAGAAAGACAAGAAACTTTGATATAATGCACGGATTGCAACAGGCATAGTGTCACGCATATCACTTAACTTCTATACTAATGACTAACCAACTAATGACACTACAGAAATTGCTCTATTTGCGGATGATTGCGCAATTATCGGCACATCAGTATGGAAAGCAAAAGCAATAAAAAAGGTAGAAAAATATCTAGAAACACTATGAAAAATGGAAAAACCCAATTTATAGTATCAACCACAATAAGAAACCACCGAAAAAAATTAAATTTGCAGACCAAGAAATAGAGCAGCAAAAAACAATTAAATACCTAGGAGTGACGATAGACAAGAAACTCAAGTTTAAGGCGCAGGTAAAGAAAGTTATTAAAAGAACAGCCAAGGCATTAACACACCCATACTTATGTAAATCATGGCCTCTAAAAGAGAAGTTAACGATCCAACTTTATAAAAGTTATGTAAGACCTTTAATACACTATGCAATTCCAGTATCGGCGTCAACAGTCAAGAAAAATTTTGACAAACTACAGCCAATAGAAAATGTCTGCAAGCATAGTAGACAAAAATACCGACAAACCTCAACTAAGGCCGGAAGAACAAAACAAGTAAAAGACAAGAAACAATAAAAGCCTGGTGGTACCGGAACGGGCAACAAAATAAAAAGTAAAAGAAGAGTAAAGACTCATAAAAAAATAAGAAGAAAAATGGCAAATCCATATTATTATTATTATTATTATTATTATAGTCACAGTAAAAAAACTAACTGACCTCATTCAAAAAATCTGTGGTAGAGTTTTTAACAATAAAATTGTACCTTAATCTACTTGACTCTGGCAAATTATTACCAAAGAAAACTACATCCGCGTAATGACTTTTCGGTGAATCTGCTAAGACTAATCGGAGTTCTTAGACAGGATTTATTCAGTCTCTAGATCAGTCTCCTTAAGTCTTCAGACCTCGACTCCTTTAACTCGCTAAACTAGACTGAATTAATCCTTTAATTATTTTCCTGGATTTATTCGCGAAATCGTATTTTCTTTTTTCTCCAGTTTGCGATTTCACCTACCGCTTCCTTCCCGGTGTAAGTATCTTTGATCTAATGATGGTTTTTTGACGTTAAAACACGTCATTTTTTAGACCCATCCTCTCCATGATGGCTCACGGATTACATGCAATTTAGCAAAATTTTAGTTTAGCTTAGCTTGTTTAATATCAATGTTTATTTTCTTGATTTTTTTAAAACAACTAATGAAATTCGAGCGTTGACTTCCACTGCTAAGTTTACATATCCTGTGATTCCAAATTACAACAAAATGCACGTTCCTTTAACTATACAATATATTTGCAATTTAATTTCAATTTTCAAACTTTTTGTTATACGCTGAGCGTTAACTGTTAACATTAATAATCTTTATTACAATAATAAATTTAAAATTAAAATATTGTAATGCTTAGGGATATTGTAAACTGCTATTGCTTATTTTAAATAGTCCTCCGAATTTTTTGAGGAGAGATCAATTTAATGAAATTGATGAATATGAACTAATACGTGGAGAAGTCTTGGAAAAAGTAACTCAAGAATTAGGCTGGCATATTGTCAAAGCATTTTAAACATTTGAATTCATTTTGTTTAAATCATTATTCTCATTAGACTAAAGTAAATACATTTACTTATTCTACAACTAAAAGTGAGTTATTTGGTGCCGATTTAAATTAAAAAAGTATTTCCGGTTAAACCGGAAGTATATTATTAACAAAAATATGTACATCAACTGCATTTTGCCCCATTGCACTTACTTGCAAAATATCGTTTTAAAAATATTTACTTGATTCCATACTTTATTCCAACCCCGTATATTTGATTTTTAACTCTTGTTCAAAATTAACAAACTTTAAGTACCTAACATTTCAATAAAAGTGAGTAGTTTTTCCAAAAATTACATCCGTGGTTTATCTTTATTTATATTTAATAATGCGGCAATTTCGGTTAACTGTATATTACCTCATTTTTTCGATTTTGTAGGAGCATCACCGGTGTCAACGGGAACAATGGGAAATCCGTCAATTGGATAATGATCTCTTACAGCAACGCCATTCGGAAAGAGAAAGGGAAAGAGAGCAAAAAGAGCAAAAAGAGTTAGCAGAGCAGCGGATAGTCGATGAGAGCACTGCAAATACCGGTGGGGGTGGCACTGGAGCAGGAATGTCAACTAATATTGCAGCTTCATCTTTCGATCATGATGATTTTAATTTGCACATGATGTGAGTTCCAATTATTTTTATATTAGTGTGTTTGTTACCTTTATTTTAAATTTTCGGAACTATGATATTTACAGGGTGTTTTATTAAAAATTGTCCATATTATAACTGGAGTATCCTTCATTCAAAATACGACGATTTAAGCTGAAACACTTAAATATAGTATTCCCCCTAACCGAGATACAAATAAGTTTTGCATACTGTTAAAATAACTTTAAATATTTTTGTCCATATTTAGCAAAAAGTATATACTCGTACATGCTAGAATCTTTTAACTTACTTTAGAAGACTAGTTATTACTAGAGGTCATAATCGTCATACTGATATATTTTGTTCGATTTTTTCTAATTCTTATTCTTATGTTTATGAAAATACAGAAATAATATATAAAAATAAATTATTTAGGCCTCATAAAAATCTATTTAAAATATTTATAACACAAAACAAAAATAATCAACAATATTAAAGGCCATGTTCAAAATGACTTCATTACATTTTTGAATTCTTTTGGTAAATTTGGTTTTAACTTTTGAGAATATGTTCATTTCTAATAAAATTCACAGTATTTTGGATTTGTTGCATTAATTCTTGCCAGGTATCAATCACATGAGCGTACACTAATGTCTTAATAAATGGGAGGTTAGAGACACAGAAACACAACTATAGCGATAATTTAAAGAGTGAAATAGTGAAAAATAGTGATTTCTTTCTTTTTACTTTCTAATTTATTACCATTATCATTCCAACTGAATACATTTTTTCCTGAGATTACGTTTATATTTTATTATTTACCATTTTTATTTTATTAAAATAATAAAAGTAAAAAAATTGTGGTTACGTTTCGGTGTCTCTAATTTCTGGATATATCTCCATAAATTAAACAATTTAGGAGTTTAAAATTGAAACTACAAGCCGGCCTTAAAACGCACTTCTTCTCCCTTTCCTTTTATAAGGAAACTGATTATTCAAATAAATTCACACCACAAAGGAAAAAGTAGTGGGACGCCAACTTGCATAAACTGTGTAATCAAGTTTTTTTTGTCAATATGGTTGTCGTTCCGATATTATAATTAATTGTTCATTTCATTTATTTTTATTTTTGAAAACGGCGGCCGCCTTGCAAATCCGGGGATAATTTTTTTTCAATAGACTTGTTTTTCACGGCGTAAATGGCACTGTAAGACCATATCCCTTCATTTCGTAAGACATGCGGATTAATTACCTAATGGGATATAAATGCGGAAGCACACACCTGTTTAAAAAATTAAAATTGAAACCGTAGTGAGTACCAAAGACCAGTTGTCCACGATACAAGAGTTGAGAAATAAGGAAAAAGTTGTTTACCGGTTCTGCTCAGTTTTTTTAAGCGTAAGAACTATGTTTTTAATTCAAAGCTTGCAAATTTCTTTGTCTACATTTCAATTCTGTTAAGCAGTTTTAATTTTGATACAATTAATTTATTCTTCAGATATAATTCGATTTTTATATTATTATTAGTATACCGGTTGTACCACGTCTTGTATTTTATATTTTGTTCAAATTTTCGGATTCCTAGAGGCATTTTCACTAGATTTTATAGTCTAATCGGTGAACATACCTTTCTGTTAAATTGTCTTTATCCTAGTATACTGGTTGTCCCACATCGCGTAATTTTATAAAATATTTTAACAAATTTTCGGATTTCTAAAAGGTATTTTCGCTAGATTTGAAAGTTTGAGCAGTGAAAATACCCCCCAACATTTTTGTGTATATCTCTTGTCCCCACTGCGTTATTTTCGAGCATACCGGACGTTCTCCTGAGAGTTTTTTTATGTTATTTTTATTTCGCCAAACTGAACGGTAAACAAAACTGCTTCACTGCTAAGCCTGTCTCATTTCCGCAGGCTTTCTTATTTGCAAAAAAATATTATTTATTACATTATTATCAGTCGCTTGGCTCTAGCATTCGAAATAATTCCATGGAAATATACGTAATTAAAAATTTATTTAAAGGTTTAAAATCACTGTATAGCAACAAAAATTTTATAAAATATATTAATGGACAATTATCCTCAAACTTAGTTCAGGACCTTCCTGCATCATAGTCCAAAACGAATCTCTACTTACTAGTAAACATCGAAGTGATCCAACGATTTCATTGAATTTTAAATTATGACACGAAGTATACACATCACAGTATGTCGCTAGTGATACAGAGTTTAATTTTGAACTAAGTTCGATAGTACTTTGGTACCGCTCTAAGGTGGGACAAAGTAGCCAAATCATGGCGCAGGAGATGGTTGTTTTTTTCTCTGGAGATGCTGTCACCATTAGCCAAAAACAGTCTATGGGTACCTAAAAAGACAATAATCGATTTCATATGTTTGAAATATTGTTTATGTAATATTCAGATAGTTTCAATACGATGCTTAAATATATAGTTAAACCTTGGTGCTCAGCTATACTATGGAATATCATATCTAGTGATACAAAGATCATTTTTAAAGAAAAAATCCTTTGCGAATTGTGTCCGCGGCTTCTTTCCAAGATTAGCTACTCTCGGCCAGTCCTCTACTATTCCGATAGTACGCTTTGCGTTCCGCTTGTGTTTTTTTGCGTAATACAGCTTGTTTTTGTCGTCATGACGATAATGAATACCGCGGATTATGAAGTGCGAATTATAATTCGATTTTACGAAAAATATGACGTGACAGGGAAAGAGAAAATACCATTGATAAATAGAAAATAATAACCTGGATAGAAAATAATAAAAATAATAAAAATAATGTGAAATTATACCAGTGCAAAAGAAATCAGAATAAAAAAAAAGTCACGGCACATATTGACAACAAGAAATGAATAAAATATTTTAAAAACCTACTGATAGAAAAAAACGCCATTATAGATTTTAGAAGAGTTAAAAAGTAATGACCTTGAAGTAACTCTCACAGTTGAAGAATTCAAAGAGGTCAAATAAAATCTAAAACAAAGCAAAGCAGGGAGATCAGACCGAATAGTAAATGAGTTGATCAAATATGGAGGAGTAAATAAATAAATAAATACTTAGAATTTAAAATAGGTAAATACCAATATAAGTTCCGATGAAATAATTAGGCGATGACGCTCTTCACATCATGAACCAAATAAGAGAAAAATGAAATAAAATGAACAAAACCACATCCTATTTGTCAACTTTCAGAAAGCATTCAATAGCACACAATGAATGAAGATATTGAAGGATGTGGAATGAAAGACATAGAAGTATTAAAGAAACTCGTAGCAATCATGGAGATGACGTTGGACAAATCGAAAATAGCGATACTCGTAAGCGAAGGGTTATTTAACTACATAATTTCATACAAACAGGAGAGACTGTCAACGAAAATATTCTACCTAAAACTAGATCAAATAATAGAGGAAGTAGACCTCTGAGAAAGTATTACTAATAGAATGGCGCAAGTCGTAGCATATGCCTATGATCTGCTAGGAATACAAAAAGACTTAAAGAAACTACAAAGAATGCAAAAAAAGAAGCCTAGAAATAAATAAGGAAAAATTGAAAAATACAAAAATTAACGGAGATACAAACGAAAAAAGGATAGAATACAGAAAAGAAAAATCCTAAAATTCGAAGCTGGGAATGAATAATTTCAAATATCTAGATGATCATGAAATAAAAGAACTTCTAAAGAGAGAAGATGTATTAATATTAATAAATTCGCAAAGGCGATGTTATGGATATCTAACAAGGATAGAAGAAAAAAAGGAGATGTTTAAAATGTATACATTTTATTAACGGTGAACGGTAAAAGAAGATTATTAGATTTGTGTTGTATTTTATGATATTGGCCAAATTGTCGTTATAGCCCCAACTTTCTCAAGTTAACAAATTTAACGACTCATCTGTAATTGTAATGAAAACTCTATGAGACATAATTTTAAGTAGTGATAAGTTGTGAAGTAAATAAAAGTTGCATTTTGTTCATAGTGCAAATTGAAAAACACCATAAATAATGTAAATATTTATATTAAGTGTATTTTCTAGTTCTTTTTAGGAAATTTACTAAAACACTCAGTTTACAATTTATATCCTGGATGACCAGAATCAAGCGTTTTATAAAATTTAGTACGCGAGTAATTTTGAAACAGTCTAATCGCTTACAGTTAGATATAGGGAATAGTTCACAAAAATAAAAGAGCTATTTAATGTTTAAATTCTGTATAAAATATAGGGTGTTCGATTTAAATAAATTTGTAAAATTATGTTGCGGCTTTTGACTCATCTTGTATGAAATTTAAAGGTTCTATTAAAAAATTATAAAATAGAGGAAAGTGAATCACATACATAAATTAATAATTATAGAAAAATGCAAAAACAATTTTTCCTACTTTTGAAACATCCGTTATATTCCTGATAAACCCTATAGTCAGAGACTTGAAAAAACCTGCAGAATATATATAAGGAAAAATATACCATCTTATTTAAAAAAATGTATGTTTGTAGTTCTGCCTCCAGCTACGGAACGTTCTGTATGCGTGAAAATAATTTTAGGTCATGAAACTGAACACCCCCGACAATTTTTCTGTGCATAATTTTTTGGCTACAATCTAATGAAGGAGCTGTTGGACTTTTATATACTATTGGGACACCCTGTATATATGAGTATAGGATGTTGTTACATACTGCAGTATGTTATGCGTGACAAGGTATATAAGAGCATTTTTGACTTAAATTTATTGGAATACCTTCATTAACCAAAGAAAACTAAGTATATTTTCACTAACCTGCCGAGAAAATTTTTCGCATGTTTTTATAACGCTCTGTGAACTTTGAGAGTTTGTTACGTCGATTTTATTTAACTCACAAACAGTTATTATTGCTAGACAAAAGTTGCTGTTGTGTTCGATATTTGACACATCGCAAGGAAGGAATAATTCTTTTCCTCTCGTCACTGTATATTTGGGAATATCACTGTGTTCGTATTTATAATGCCTAATAAAATTGGAAGGAGTAAACCATCGTTTGCAAAATTTAAGCGGGCATTCAATGGGAGCTTTCGAATATTGGGTACTTGAATTATAAGAATTCAGTTTAGAAGGGAGCCTTTCATGAGCTTCGAATGGTCTTAATTCTCTTGGTATGTTATTTAAACCATTCTTATCTCTTAGCAATATTTCCATTTGTTTACTTGGAATGCGAAGTAGATCTTCGACTGTTGCTTTTTTTTCATTTTCTTTGGGATCTGGTCTAAAAATTAAATTATAGATCCATTATTTACATCAGTGGACACAAAGGTGTCTAACTTTATTGATTTGTTAAATAACCATATTACTTTTAGAATATATCAATCAATCAATAACTGACGCATTCTAATTGTTGCCAACATTAATTGGCGTTATTATTATATATCCTGAATTTTAATTTTATCTGTAGGTAACCCTGCAACTCTATTTTACGATAATAATGAAACAGTTCAAACAGTTATTAGAAAATATACTTAAATCATAGTACTTGTAATTTGCTCATTAACAATTTAACAGCAATAACGCAGCAACTAAATTGGCAATAATATATACAGGGTGAGTCGAAGTACGAAATATACGTTATTAAAGGAGATATCAAAAATAGTTATTTAGAAAAAGTATAGGTACCCTTGAGATTCATATTTTAAAATTAGTCCCAAATATACAGTGTGTTCAGGAACGCAGTTCTAGACAAAACATTTGTTTTTTAAATGGAATACCCCGTGTATTTTTACATTTTTATAAACCTCGTGTTGGGCTAATTTCAACGATGTGTCAATCATACTTGATGTTTATTATGTTTAATTAAGGATATACAGCCATCTGAAAACCACATTTTTTTGAATGTAGATGTAAGTAGGAGACAAAACGTTGAAAATCAATAAAAACGGTTTACTTGTTCCTATCCTAACTTTTCAAGTTCTATGCTCCGGAATTAAAAAATATTTCATACAGAGTGATTAAAAATCAGATGGGATTTCAAATTTTTGATCACGCTGTATCAAATATTTTTTAATAGAACTTGAAAAGTTAGGATAGGAACATGTAAGCGGTTTTAATTGAATCTAAATTAAAAAAAATGTGATTTTCAGGTGGCTGTAGATCCTTTATTAAACATAGTAGACATGAAGTGTGATACAGCGTTAGTTCGACAAGAGGTTTATAAAAATGTAAAAATATACGGAGCGTTTCATTAAAAAAATTCTGTGTTCCTGAACATCCTGTATATTTGGGACTAGTTTTAAAATGTGAATTTCAAGACTGCCTACACTTTTTGTAAAAAATTTTTTTTCGTAACTTCAATAATAGCGGACTAATCGAGCTTCGACGCACTAATGCCGCACCCTGTATATATATGTATAGTATAGTATAGATTAAATTTTAGAAAACAAGTAAATATTTCTTAGTATTAAATTAAAAAATATGATTAGAATTCTAAATTATAAAATGCAATTGAATTTTCAAACAATTTTACAACAAATTCAGCATTTTGTTAAAAACTGAGTGTTGTTGAAGGAACGCCCAAATATATGAAATTAAAATCCATTTGTTTTAGTATGTTCATATGACATGTTAACTTTTAGCTTATAATCTAATTGCAGTAATTAATGTTTAATTAAACTGAGAATGTAGATATTATGTCCAGCATTGTATGAGGTTATTAATTTCAAATTGTACATTACATTTTTTTTTTATCGTAAAAACCGTTTTGGAAATAAATTGATAATAAAAGTTAAAATTAAGTAACTCGTATAATAAGAATTCTAATTTAATTATAATTGATAGTACATTTTATAGAAAATAGAAACAATTACAACATAAATGATGGAATATATCCACAAAATTCAATAATTTAAAATATGAACCAAAATTATGCATTCCGGGTTAAAGAACAAAGAATAGAGATTTATCCGATATAATTATTTAAGACGAAAATATGTTTTATATAAAAATAAATTTTGTATTAAAATTAAGTTTATAAATCAAGAAGAAGTCAAATCGTAAATGATAGTTTATAGAACGATATGACTTGCAAAGTTATAAAAGAAATATCAGAATTTTGACTTTGGCTTTTCCATTTTGAATATCGTACAGTCAACATGGCTTAATGTTGAAAATCCAGCCTCTTAAATTGATTGGAAAATTACCTTTTATAACGTAACCTCAATTTGTATCAATAGATGAAAATGTTTTGAAAGTTTTGTGTTTACTTATGAATTTTATTTTAGTGATTTGTTTCTTCGATTTTTATTTGGAACAACAACAAATGTGGATTTTTCAGAGAAAATCAATCTTTTCATGCAACATCACATAGCTCAACACACCTGTCGTAAATAAATTATTTCTAAAAAGCATTTGCCACTTATTAGGCGCAAGGTTTGCTTAAAGGAAGGAACTATTTGCCTGATTTATGTTTTACAAGTATCAAAAATTATTCAATAGACAATTGGTTTTAAATTTAGAATATACAGATTTGGTCTAAATATATAACATACACGATTCATGCGAGTAATATAGAACGCGTTATGAAAGAGAGAGACCGTATTAATAATATCTTGAAGTAGGGATACATCGAGGAGGGAATCTCGTTCCCTCAATTCTATAGTAACGTACCTCTATAGTTGGGTCGAGAGGGGACACATTATTGTGCTCTCTCTCGAATATACAAATTTAGAAAGTATTTAAAAAGACATAAGCGAAATCTAAAGGATTAAATATGTCCCCTCTTGGCCGAAGTAAAGGCACGACCACGACTGCCGGTACGTTACTATCAAATTGACTGGAACGGTGTTCCCACCTCGATATATTCCTACTTCAAGATATTAGTAAGAGATCATATTTACTCTTGTAAAAATTATTCTATGGACATTGAATTAGCATGTGCTGTACTGAACTTGTTAAATCGCAGGTTATACAGTGACAGGATCCTTGTTCTACAACAAGTAAGAATGGGTCAAATACGTATGACCACGGCGAAAACGAGTTACACACTTTGTAGTTTGCGGATTTTTTACATTAACTCGAAAGGATTTCACATGAGATTTGATATCATTTAATTTAGAATTGATTTGTAGCCCTACACTTCCCCAGATATCGAACAATTTATAAATAATTGTTTTATGTCACTTTTTATGCACTTATTCACTAACACAGCACTAATAATTGATATTGTAAAACAGACTTTTTCAACTTCAAGTTCATTTCCCTGCATACCAACATGGGATAGAATCCACAAAACTTGAACAGCTGTATTATTTTGTTAGGCTACATCTAATATATTTTTTATTAATTTTGCAAGGGAATGTTTAGGATAACGGTGAAAGATAGATTGTAGAGCGGAAAGAGACTCGGAAAATATTTGATGATTTTACTTAATCTGTATCTAGGAATAACTCAAAAACTATATTCTCAAAATTTAATAGGAGATTATAAAAATATTATAGATAATAATTCTATCTAATTTTCTTGGAACCGAATTTGATTGAGTTTCTTTGAAAACTTTACAAACGTAGAGACCGCAATAAAAACCACTCAAAGAAACTTATTGCAAATCTATTCAGAATTTCAACTGAAAACAGGAGACTAAAGAGAAGCTGGCCAGAAGACCTTCCTTAATAAACATGGAAATACATCCTTGAATGGAATCCAATTCAAACCACTCTGAAAGCACCATTATTATTACTTAAGCTATTTTAAGTAGATTGTAAATTTGCAATCTAAATAAAAAAAAATATTCAAACAAAAAACAACAGATTTATTTGGCATAATTTTTTAGACATACGAGGTGTGCCAATTAAATAATGAGACTGCGCACCTCCTGTTGCGCAGGCTGTTCGGGGAAAGGTTGCTATTGATGTGTCGTCGTTGACTTTGAACCTTCATCAGCACCGTTCGTTTCATCATTCTATCTGCTTTGGTTTGCTTTTGAGCCTTGCATGAAGAGTACGTTGTTCTGTAGTAGTGCCGCAGTCATGGTGAACATAAAAGTTGAGCAGAGCATTAATATCAAATTTCTTGTGAAATTAAAAAAATCACCAATGGAATGTTTTAAAATGTTAAAGGTGTTTGGTGATAATACTATGACACGTGCGCGAGTTTTCGAATGGCAAAGACGATTTTCAGAAGGTAGGAAGGAGGTTGAAAATTATTAACGTCCCGGTCGGTCTGTGAGTTCAAGAACTGATGAAAATGAAAATTAATGAAATTGTGCAGGAAGATAGACGTCCGAGTATTTAGAGGATATGGTAAACATTAACAGAGAGACACTAAGACAAATTTTGCATGACAATTTAAACATGGCAAAAGTTTGTGCAAAAATGGTCCCGAAAAACCTCTTTCAGGAACAAAAAGAATATCGGAAGAAACTTTAGTGTGATGTGATAGAACGACTCAAAGCAGAACTAGACTTGCTAACACATGTCGTCACATGTGATGAAACATGGATCTTCCAATACGACCCCGAGACAAAGCGTCATTCGATGCACTAGAAGACCATAATGAAAAAAGCACGAATGAACAAGTCAAAACTGAAGGCAATGCTCATCGTTTTTTTCGATATCAGGGGTATCATCATAACGGAATGGGTGCCTTAGGGTCAAACGGTTTATCAGACATACTACAAAGAAGTCCTAATCAAGCTGAGGGAAAGAGTAAGGAAGAAGAGACCGGATTTGTGGAAGAAGAACGATGCATGAATGCTGCGCCAAGACAATGCTCCTGCCCATACTGCCCTTTCCGTGAAGTAGTTTTTAGCGGACAAACGCATTCCTGTGCTCGATCATCCTCCGTAATCACCAGCCCTGGCTCCCTGTGACTTTTATCTGTTTCCAAAAGTGAAAAGTACATTGTGGACGAGGTGAAAGCAAAAACGGCTGAGTTGTTGAAGAAGGTGACAACTGATGACCTACAGCTTTGCTTTGAACAATGGAAGTCACGTATGTAGCGGTGCATAGATAGGGAAAGGGAGTATATTGAAGGGAATAAAAGTAATTTACTTTGTTTGCAATAAATTACATTTATGACACCTGTCTCGTTATTTAATTGCCACACCTCGTATATTCTTTGGTGCAATTATATTTCAACCGTTTAATTTAATTAAAAAATACAGAATACGTTGGTACTTTTATATCCAACACAAAATACAAACGAATGGTAAGCTAAATAGTAATAAATTACAAACATTTAAAAAATTAAAAAAAAACGTATGTCTTCGAGTGTACTGCAAATCTTAGTACGTAACTTTCGTCTATTATCGTGTTTTATATGTTTTTAATTCGTTGTGTGCATTTTAAGGGCATTCCTACTTTTGCTGTACAGTGTTCATCTAAATTAATTAAAGTCAGTCTCTGCCAAACAATGAGTTTTTGAGCCGAGCTTTAATTTATGGTGCGGGCAAAACATTTTATCTCAAATGGTTTGTGTTTTTATCTCCATTTAAACCCAACAAAGTCAGCAACATTTTGTATTCTACGGAAAAATTTAGGACAACGCAAACCATTTAACGTAAAAATAGCGAGGAATAGTGACCATATGGTATAAATAATGAAATACACGTGTTTTATTTTTCTCGGCTTGATTTGGGAAACGGGACTGGTGTCTATCAAAAGATTTTAAAAAACGCTTAACTTTACTTAGTTAAAAATATTTTTGTTTATGAATGACAAACAAACTGTCGAAATTCAAATATGTAGTAAATATTGTATACAGGGTGATTTCAAAGTAATATGCAATATTATTGTAACCAATTCGTTATTCAAGTTTAAGGCTAAAAGTTCCTGTATACACGTGTGATAAGTTTTATCGTTATGGAGATACAGAGTCTTGATTTTTTTTAAGAAACGAGCTTTAACTGTAAATAAGTGACGACACCGGTTTCCAAAACTATTAAAGTGTCTTTGAAATTATAATATAAATATGTATGTCCAGCGTTATCCAAATAACTGCTTACCATGTACTGTAAGTTTTCCTTAATAAAAGAATATTATTGAATGACCTAGAACTGCAAGACATCCACAACTTGAAGATCAGGTTCTTCAAAAAGATTGACGAATATCCAGAAATGAAGGCCAAAAAAATTGCTCAACAAGTAATGTTAGTTACAATACCGTTAGGAATATTCGTAAAGAAAATTTATTGTATCTATATCATATTCAATATGTTCAAGCTTTGCTACCTACTGACTATCTGCTCTGTATTCAAAATTGCCAATAGTTTTTAGGAAAAATTGCAAACAATGTCAATCTGACAGCAACTGTATTTTTTTTACTTCTCAAGAAATAATATTATGATTTTTATTATAAGCACATATGGGTTGATGAAAATACCAGCAAACCTTTTCTGGCAACATTTGGGTTAGGATTATCGACAATTAGTTGTTCATTTCGTTCCTCAATGATTGAAAGGTGATAAATATCTTCATTTTCCAGAAAATAAATTTTCAGTTCTTTTAGAAGATGTACCACTCATAATTAGAAGGCGTATGTGGTTTTTGCATAACGGTGCTCTTCCACATTTTGGACTAATAATACGTAAGTTTTTAAATAATATTTTTCAGACCAAGGTTACCTGAACGTAATCCTCCAGATTTTGGTGTGTGGGAATATTTAAAATCACTTGTTTACACAACCCTGATAGTAAACTTGGAATCGCAACACTCTTGGCTATTTCAAACGGATTCGCCAATCCATTATACCTCAATTGGAAGCTTGCATTTTAGCTAAAGGTTCACATTTTGTACATCTGCTATGAAATATAATAGCCTGTATCTCAATAATCTCAATAATAATAAAACTTATCGCACATATTTATAGGAACTTTTAGTCTTAAAATTGAATGAAGAATCACCTACAACAATATTTCAGATTACTCTGAAAACACCCTGTATAGTAGAAAGCATTTGAAATTATCAGTTGTATATATCAATTTATTGCAAAGAGGATAGAATTATATTTTCAAAATATAAATATTATTGTTATGAAAATGTAACTCTAAAGCAGGTTATGTGCCCTGTTTATAATAAAAATTTCCCCATATTGATCAGCACTGCTACAAAATACAAATTTTTACCAAAACGGCATCCAGTTTATCATTGCTAGAAATCGAAAAACTGAAAGATACAGAGAAT
The DNA here is from genome assembly GCA_951812935.1 of Hermaeophaga mercurialis. Lineage (NCBI taxonomy): Eukaryota > Metazoa > Arthropoda > Insecta > Coleoptera > Chrysomelidae > Hermaeophaga > Hermaeophaga mercurialis. Next base: position 11,009,851 of record OX638366.1, read on the forward strand.
TATGATATTTGAAATTGTTGTTGTAGTAAGAAGTTGTTTGAAAGGATTTAATTTCTGATAAAATAAGCAAGAACCATCTGAGAAAATGTAATACAATACTAGAATTAAACTACTTCCCCAGCACGTTAAAAATTGCTTAAAGTGTCAGGATCCTTAAACCAGGGAAAAAACTAGAATATATATCCTTCTATAGCCATATTAGGCCGCGTTTTTGAGAAGTTGTATACCCAGAAATTCAGTATGATAATTGCAAAAAGAAAAATAATCCAGCAACACCGTAACAAACACGGAATAATAAAACAAGTACACAGATTAGTCAACCAAGATACCTCAGACCAAACTTCCAATATATTGTGTTTTGAAGCATTCCTTGATATATATTAACAAGGTGAGACGTAGAAACTGAAGAAGCTCTTACCTAATACTCTCTATTAACAGCTCAAATCTTATGTGACAAACATTCAATAATGGACGAAGGTTAAACAGTAAGCTTTATAAATTCTAAAGTTGAAACAAGCTACATATCAACTCAACAACAGATCCTACGATTCATATAAAAATGTAGGAATAAAGTATGGAACTAAGTAAATATCTTTAAAACGAAACGGACGATATTTGTGAAATTTTCTTCCACGACATAAGAGAGCGGAAAAAGTCAACTACACATTAAGTAATTTGTTTCCATTTTATTATAGCATTATTTTGAGGTCATAAAATTTCTTTACTATGAAAGTGTCAAATATTAAATGTCATTCTTTGGAAGTGACTAAAACACCAACTCCAAAACATTTAAATGTCACAACCTATTTCAATAGAGAACTTACAAATTATAAGTATACATGGTTGGGATAATGTATGGAACCAAGTAAATATCTTTAAAACGAAACGGACGATATTTATGAAATTTTACAAGTAAGTGCAATGGGGTAAAATGCATCTGGTGTACATTTTTTTGTTTATACTATACTTCCGGTTTAATCGGAAATACCCTCAAATTTTTTAATTTAAATGGGACACCCTAAATATTTTTAATTTTTTTTACAAATTATTTCCACTAAACCCACATGTACAAATTCTAGAAATAATAAACTCTTTCAAAATACGTATTTATAAGTATTACAAGTTCAACTATCCTGAGCAAACTAAAGTAGAAATGAATATGAATATTGTACACAATGAAAACAAAAACATATTCGCCAAACTAAGTTCGAAAATATAGCGAATACATGTAAGCGGATAATGAATAAAACACCAAAGCCAAGACAAATACGTTAAAGTTAAGTTTACAAGTTAACATAAATTATTAAATTCTATAACTAAAAAAAAAGGTAAAACAAATTAATAATTAACCATTCGCAAATAATCGGGGCGCAACTTACGTGATTCTAGTAGAGGAAGTTCGCATAATGCGTCTGAACTTTCACAAACGTTCTCCAGGGTCGCCTGTAAAAGCTGCCTTACGATGAATTAACATCATATCCAGATTACGAATCCAGGCTCCAGAAATTCTATTGATAACGAAAACCAATCCGGAGGACACAAAATCTCATCTGATAAAAACCCTTGGCCAGGGGGTTTCCTTCTAACAAGTAAATGTATAAAGCTAGTGATTTATTCCTTTAAACGATGTATAAAAGTTGTATTATGCGGTCAAAAAGTCTTTAACAATGAAAGATCTCAAATGCACACCGTGAGAGAATGTTTTAATTAAACATAAAAACGCCTCGCTTATTTAACCTAATCAGCATCGGAATTAAATACTTAGAGCCCAAAACTTCCCTAAGGGTTGAATATATTCTACTAGATATTCCAGTCGGTAACACCATGTATGTACTTCTCTGTACTTCTCGCCTAAAAATCCCATTCGGAAGTACTTGATCGTACTCCACCCATGGATCACTTAAGTCAACCTACGACACTTCGTGCAGATTATCAACTGCAGAACATTATTCGTATAGAATAGTTTATAAATAGTAATTATATATACCTAAATAAAAAAAGAAACATTTATAATGGGAATAGTATTTACGGCATATATTTAAAGTCAAGCTGATGAAAACCTTTTTCGAAAATATTTCGAAAACATAACTGGTATAAACGATCAACTCCTGCAGAATTAATATTCATAAATTTTCTTAGAGAGGTTTCAATGTTCCGTTTGAACACTTACAGAGCGAAAATTAAAAATATATCAAAGTAACGAATTTGTAAGTATGAGGTTTTAATGGCGATTTTTTGTTTATGTATTTATGTAGATTAATTTTTTAAATATATTTAACTATTTTCAAATGAATTCCAAGAGATGTGAATCATTTTCGAATGATTTAAATGTATCAAAATATTTAAATTTGAAAAGATTTAAATCATCTAAAAAGGCTTAAATAATTTTCAGATTATTTAAAATAGAAAAAGATTTAAGTCTCAAAAAGATTTGTAATTTTAAATATTATGTTTTCGAAAAGAGATTTTAGATGTAAATATTTGACAGAAAGTAAACGATTTATGATATTTTATTTAAATCCTTTTGAAAATGATTTGTTACAACTATGTTCATTTTTTGGCTGTATTACGAGTAATATAAAAAATGCTTTTATGGCCGACTTAATTTTAAGTCAACGTGGAAGTAAACTCCGTATTATAAATGATTTCAATTATTATTAGCATAAGGTTTGGTTAGATTAATTAGACAATTAATAGAAATGTTATCCATTAATTGCCATCATTAATTTGCTGTGTTTAGATCCACAAAATGCCGATATTGGACTATTTTTTAATGAAAATTACTAAAATAACTGTATTCATCATTGGTAAAAAGCTACAGTTTCGATACAATTTAAATCACATAGTTTCTCTGTTTAATTATTTATATTTGGCAAATCAATAAAGTGTAGAGTTGGCTTATATCCGGTCAATAGTGCGGAGATGGCTTTTATTATTTGATTATTTTTTTATTGGGGGCTGTAAAGTGAAGCCAATTTAAAACTGGTGGTGAAGCTGACCGATTCTTTTTTATATACCTGGAGGTCGTAGTGAAAATAACTGACAATTTACCTTGCCAAAAATATGAATTTAAATGAACCAAATTCCCTATTTGATTCCAATGGACAGATAATGTGTGCAATATACGAGGTCTGTTCAAAAAGTATCGCGAATTTTGAATTTCCGCGGGCTACATATATTAGATTTTCGATTTTTTTGTGGCGTTAGGTTGGTACTCATGTCCCTCACTTAGGCTGACAAAGTCGGCCATTTTGAATGTTTAGTTAATTGTTGATAGCTATTTTGGTTGGACGTGTTTTGGTTTGTCTTCGATTTTTGTGTGAAAAACAAACTTAAGTGCGCGAATACATTCCGAATGTTTACTGTGGCATATGGTGAAGCTACCTTGGACCAATGCAACGTTTATTGGTGGTACAAAATGTTCTGAGAGGGCCGAGAAGATGTGAACAACAAAAAGCGTGCCGGACGCCCGAGCACATCAACAACAGACGAAAACATTGATGAAGTGAAGAAAATAATATTGGCCAATCGTCGAATCACCATTAGAGAAGTTGCTGAGCACCTCAACATATCGATTGGCTCGTTCCATTCGATTTTTATCAATGATTTGGACATGAGACGGGTCGCCGCGAAATTCGTGCCAAAATTGCTCATTTTCGAACACAAACAGTATCGCGTTAATATTGCTAAGGAGCTGTTGGACTCGGTCAGCGACGATCCAAATTTGCTCCAGAGTGTCATAACTGGTGACGAATCATGGGTTCATGGTTATGACGTGGAAACCAAAGCTCAATCATCGCAATGGAAGCTGCCGCATGAGCCAAGACCGAAAAAAGCGCGACAAAGTTCGGTCGAATGTGAAGGTGTTGCTCACACTTTTCTTCGATTGCAGGGGCGTGGTGCATCATAAGTTCTTGCCACAGGGTCGTACAGTCAATGAGGTATATTGCCTGCAAGTTAGGCGCAATTTGCGCGAGGCAATCCGCCAGAACCGCCCGGATTTGTGGAACAACACAAATTGGCTTTTGCACTATGATAACGCCCCTGCTCACAAATCTTTGCTTTGCGCGAATTTTTGGCCAAAAACAACACTCTAATTATGCCGCAGCCACCGTATTCCCCAGACCTGGCCCCCTGCGACTTTTTCCTGATCCCAAAACTGAAGAGGCCCATGAAATGACAACGCTACGCCACGATTGAAGCGATAAAAGCGGCATCGAAGGAGGAGCTGAACAAGATAAAAAAAATGATTTTTTTAAGTGCTTCGAGGATTGGGAAAAACGTTGGCATAAATGTATTATATCCGAAGGAAATTACTTTGAAAGGGACAAAATAGATATTATTGAATAAATAAATACTTTTTGAAAAAACACAAAATACTTTTTGAACAGACATCGTATAAAGATCAGTTTTTTTATATCGGTGTAAAAAATGTATAGATTAAGATTATAAGAACAATGAAGCATCTAACTGCCTGGGTTTTGATCTTTTAATATTCTCCTGATAATGCTAATATAGTTACTGAAATGCGTGTCTAATGCAATAATATTATGATTTGGAATTTAAGTTTCGATAAATGACAAACCAAAAGCTCTAGTCCTCAACGTCACCAAGGATCTATCCTTACCACACCAATATTGAGATACTAAATGTGTATTAAATATAGTTAATCAAAGAAGATACTGAAACTTTTTTTGACCAAATTTACTGATACCTTTTAAAACAAAAAAAAAACATTTTTTGAAATCTCATATGAGAAGTACAAATTAAATAATAAGAACATAGTGTCCAATATAAGAACATTGGAAATGTAGTACGTGGAAAAGCTGCAGATAAATATATAACACAGTTTCAGTACCAGTTTTTACTTACTATAACGATTGTTATAATAAACATTTTTTCTAATGCATTTTAATAATGAGCGAAGTTAATTTCAAACAACAATATGCTATCAGGTTTTGCTTCAAACTTGGGTAGAGTGTAACAAAAACTTTTGCAGACAGTACTTTGTCAAAAGTTAGGTTTTCCGGTGATTTAAGGCATCTTCAGAAGGAAGAGGGTCAATTTAAGATGAACGACTGTACTGAAAACCTTTTTATCTTCAAGAACTGATGAAAATGTCGAGAGAATACAGGGTCTGGTGCATTCAGATGATGAAAACATTTTTAACTTTATGATCAATAAAAATCTGAAACATACAATTAGAAATTTGCACTATTCTGTTGTATGAAGGACAATATTCCAGTTATTAACTTCTTATTAACGTAAAATCAAATATTAAAATGATGACTAAATTTTTACACACTAAACAATGTCTGAAAAGTAGCTTTCATCAATATGAATACCCAAGCAGGGAGAATAATTAAAATTAAACAGAAAAACAGATCTATTGGCCGATTTGAGAACGAAAATAATTAAAATTTTAATAAACACACACAACTTAAGACTTTATTTTGAGTCATATGAAAAATGAATAAATTTTAAATACTAAGATGACGCTTAAGAAGTTTCCACATCTGTCACATTTTTTATGTACTTATATACTGTAGTGTTACGATGAATATATATAAAAAAATGTAAAGGTAAACGTTTAGCAAGAAGTAAATAAATATCGTATTATAACAATCTCAATTGTTTTACCTAACGCAAAATGATGCCAGACGAATCAATTTTTCGTTCTTCCCTCGTATTAGAAATGAACTTTTCATTAATACAGAAAGAAATTATTTTTTAAATACATAATAGATCTAAAAGCTAAATATTTTAATAATCTCTTTTATTTTAATTCGTTGTATGTAACCGTTTTTTGAAAATATTCATGTCTTTTTAATTAGCATAACGTTTAGACCCAAATAATAATTTGAAACGTCGACATCATAAAAAGTATGTTTTTGCTATATCGTAATATAAGCATTAAAAAAAATATGCAAATTAAGGAAGAGAAATCTTTAAAAAAGTGCATTGTTCAAAAATAGGTTACTTTTTTATTCCTTATGTTTTATAAATATTAATCTTTATAGTGGGAAAAATATTGTACTTGAATTAATGCTTGCCAAAAGAAGCAAGATGGGTATAAAACGAATTCAGAACTTCCCGTAAACATTTTGGAAACGGGAAATTTCAATTATAAGTTTTCAATAACGCATTCACCAACAACAAATTATTATTATTTTATTTTATTTAAGTAAGTTAGGGTAGGATAGTCAGGATAAAAAGTATGGTAAAGTAAGGTATATTTGTGATATAGGTAAGTTCGTGATAAATTTTCAAAAATTACAAATGTGCCTATTGCGTTGGAGAGACAGTTTTACAACCGCTTATAGTGAGAAGACTTTGTAATTTGTAATTTGTAATACATTTTTGAAAATTTATCACGAACTTACCTATGTCACAAATATATCTTACTTTTCCCTATATTAAATTGATTTTCCAAATTAATTTTAAATATTTTTTTAGATCAGTGATCAGTGTGATTGTAATATGTATCCAGAAACTGATTTTAACTATGAGTCTTTAATTTAATGATTTAGAAATAATTTATAATAAGCTTTTGATGAAAATTGAAGAATAAAGGAATATAAAAAACTTTGATATTTATTATGAATTTTCTCAAATCTATCATAAAAAAATGAAATAAAAAGTATAATTAATACAAATACAGTAATAAATATTTGTATTTTTTATTAAAAATATTTTTGCTGATTGAAATGATTTAACTTTCACTGGTTTGAAGCGACAATGCTGTAAATTTTAAACAATTGGCTGCCTAGACATTTCCTTATATTTTTATTTTGACCATTTTTTTGCTGACTCAAGCATTAATAATATACTTTTTCACTGACGTGTTTTCTCCTCAAAACATATATTTTCTTTCCGTTCTTATTAACTTATATTTTCGTGAAATAAACTCGAATGGCAACCTTAAATGTACACACATACACAAGCATTAATAATAAGCTCCATTATTTAAAATTTACAGCTTTGTCGTTCAAAATCGTCAAAATTCATTAATTTCAATTAGCAAAAACATTATTTTTTTATTTGCATTAATTATACTTCTTACTTCATTTTTTTTAGAGAAAATTCATAATGAATATCAAAGTTTATATTTCTTTTCTTCGAGTTGCATAACATACATCGGCTTATTATAAATTATTCCTAAAAAATTAAATTAAACAAATTTCATACCCAAACTCAATTTCTGGATATACAGAGTGGGCCACAAAAAACAGTCCACCCCGATATTTGGCAGTATTCATTAGATTTTCAGGAAATGCTGAAACACGTCGATTTTTGTTCTAAGGGGGACACATTTTTACGATACAGACATCTGCCATTTGTCAACCCCCTCCCTTCCACTTCCCCAACCCCTTAATTTTAAATAGGGAATATACCATTTGTGGCACGTTATTAGAAAGGCATTAACATGGAGTATTCAGGCATATGATCATCCACGATTTTTTTTCGATATTTACACCATTTTTGCAAAAAAAAGTCTTAAATAAGTGCAACACCTCTTAAAAATGAAACGCAACGCCTATGTTTTGCTAATGTTTTAATTGTTTCTTTCACATCAAAAGTAAATTAAAACAAATTTTGCAAAAAATTAGTAATTTGATACTAAGACAGTTTGTTTAACATGGCTGTTAGTTAATCAATTTAGGAATTTTTTGAATACTTCCTAAAAATGTGCCCCCCTTAGAACAAAAATCGACGTGTTTGAGCATTTCCTTAAAATCTAATGAATACTGCCAAATATCGGGGTGGACTCTTTTCTGTGGCCCACTCTGTATACTAGTCGTATAAGTCAACAATCAACAATATCTTTATTATTTAAAAAATTAATTATTTGAAATTATTTTGGAAATCAAAACTATTCTACCCCAATTTCCTTAAAATTATAAAATAATCCTAATGTTCTTTTATTATAAACGCTCATAAAATGATCAGGCATAACATTTTAAAACATAAGAACTTGGTAAGTCCTATTTTTACGTCTTTTTTGGCGTTAAAGGAGCCTTTAAACTATTAATAAAGTATTTTAAAATCCCTGTACATACAATGTTAATTTGAATGAAAGAGTGTGTTATATTGCCAATTACTTCCTTTCATCAATAACAATTGTATGGTAAAGAAGCTTAATTCAATTTAAAAGATGTAAAACTCAAAAAACCGATACCTTAATCCTTTAATTTGATCAGAATCGTATCTGCATGGTCCCCCAATTCCGTGCTTATTGTGAAGTAACACTGTAATATTCTTGCAAACAATACAAGTTGCTTCATTTTGAAGGAACCATCTATACTTTTTCCTAAGATTTAAATAACAATCGAAGCAATATTGATGCTGAAAAGGACAACGGTCTAGAGAGGCGCTCTTTCGTAGATTTCCACACAAATTACATTTCACAATGGTACTGTAATGATTGGTGTTCTCCATGTCTTATGAAGAAAGAAGGCAGCATCCAGATCCGCATACACTTTCAATCTAAGATACGTAAATTTTGATTACCAAACGCATTAAGATAAATATATGTATATATAATGTAAATACGATATGATGTTGGACAAAGACTTCAATGACTTTAGGCACCATCAATCATTCTACTATAAAATATTTTGATATAGAACTCCATACACTCTTAGAAATCAGAAAACTGCATTATAAACTTACGACATATGTCAGTTTTACTAGATTTTTAAATAAAACGCACTCCCAAGTCAAAGATGATGGTAATAAATGTGCCAGGAACGGAGTAATGTAAACCGGTCTTAAAACAGTGATTTTAAGGCAACCAACTTCGTAAAAAATGAATCCTAAATTTAGAGTATTATTGGTTTACACAAGGTTCTCAGATGGCGTAAGTAGTACCATTTTGATAATTTTTTAAAATCGGTGCATATCTTCTAATATCACCACTATTGTTTAGAAGATGGCGTAACATTCTTATTATTGTTATTTTGGTTGCATACATTCTTTGCGGTGACAAAATTAAAAATATTAAACTTGATTTTGCAACTTTTATCGATCGAGAATAAGCATAGCATCTCCACTTTTTATATTATTTAAATTTGTACGTAGGTATCTATTAATTATAACAAATTAAATATCATTACTCAATTTTTCACACATTATTTTATTTAATTAAAATTTTGTTTTAATGACGCTGGCATTGACAGTTTTAACATCCATGGCTGTAGATTTAGAACAATTCCGTAACTTCTTATAGAATGAAAATGATGTAGAATAAATATTCTATCCCAAGAGTGAGAATGTTTACCTTATATTATTAAAAATGATTTTGGAATTAATACATACACTAATGATCATTATGTACTATGTACCTTAAGTATTTCAACACGAAACTTGATTTTTATTTCGTCTAAAATATAAAGTATAACCCAATAATAGTTTAAAAGTTTCTAGTTTCCAAAGTAAAGACGGACTATTATCACAATTTTACTTAAAGGAAGAAACTTGGGTGTTATCTTCGGAAAGGATGAGTTGGCAGTTGTATTCGACGATATAATTTATGCAATACATGTGTACAGCAACTTTTAATTTATCTCATTTTATTTAAAAAAAAAGCAAGATATGTTTTGTATTTTTTAAGTTAGGAGTTATTTCATCTGGGGAAGCAGTAAGTAGCTTAGAGGGATAAATGAAGCCCGGTTGTTTTTCAAAAGCTTTTAACTCCTAAAATCTAACTAATAAAAGAAGTTAAAATTTCTTATGAGCGTAATAGAACTACTGTTTTACATACTAGTTGCACAAATAATTATTTTAGAATTATATTAGTTTTTAATATATTTGTATCTAACTTTTAGTTCTATAATCCATAACTTATACTTTCAAATATACTCTATCTACGTATTGTTCTAGAATTTTATTATATTTCAGAAAGGAAATGCTGAAAGTAGGAACAACATTAAGTTTTTAGTAATAAAGTCACGTTCGATCTTTTCTATTTTATCTAAAAAAGGAGGCCCTTATTTACGACTGCTTTTCGTCTTTTTATTGGAAATATAAATCTGGCTTTTATTTCCACTCATTTTTATCTTGTCATTAAATGTCCGAAAGTGACCTCATGAAAAACAAGAGTAACGATATATTTCCTAGACCTGGCGTATTATACACGGTGAGTCACAACGAACGCTGCGGAATATTATGGCAAAATGGCATATATTGTCCGACTTCTGTTGCAGCAGGTCTATCTAGTTCTACTAGGATGTTTAGAATCTCACATTTTCAGAAAAATCGAAATACATGAAAATACCGTTTATTTAGGTATAGGGAACCTTTATGAAAATAAAGCCCATTTTTCAAGGACAATTCATAAATATAGGGTGTTCCATAAGAAAATATATAACTTTAATACACCCCTCTCTCCTGTGGTGCACTTTATATATTTGAAAATATTTTTAAAACGTAGCCCCTGTGAACTACATAGACCAGCTGCTACAGAAGTCGGATAATATATACTCTTTCACCATAATAATCCGCGATATCATCCGTGACTCACCCTGTACATAACGAGCCATTTGGAAAAATCAAAATAGGAAACTTTCCAATTTTTCTTTAATCAATAATATCATTTATACCAAGAAATAGTATTTCCCATGTGTTATTCCTTAAAAATAAATAAAAAATAGTAAAAAATGTTTAAACTTTCTCGCGTTATGAAAGAATTTCAAACGAACTCCAAAGCAGCTAAGTCGTCTGACGTCATATCCTATAATTTTGCTTCAACTATAGTTACAAAAAAAGTTTTAAACTAATACACATTCATAGTTTTGAGAAAATAAGTAAGAAATTTAGAGCAACTTTTAGTTTATTTAAGACATTTGTTACTAATATCTGATGTTATTTGACAATATTTGAGAAATTATTACTATAAAATTCATCAAAAGTATAGAAACGTTTCGTTATAAGGTATTTTATATACTTATGCAGGTAGCATTTTAATGGAAGGTGGCAATAAGTTAAATATTTTGAATTGAATATTAAATTCTATAACTTAATTATTTCTCAAAATAGAATTTATTTTTTTTACCGCGCGCACTTACCTAAACAGTATGTAGCTCGAATTATGTATCATTTTAGTAAAATAAAAGGTTTGCTTAATGGTGCATATCGCTATAATAATGCATGGTTTTATTGACTGTTATCGATAATATACGAGTATATTTTTAAAAATCTATGCGGGTATAACAACTTTAGTAGTGTAGCAAAGTTCGTTCTAACCAACGCATGCGCAGTGCGCGCGTCCCGCAGTGCGCATGCGCGCGCCATGTCACATGTCATCTGTCACATGTCATCTGTCACATGTCATCTGTCACATGTCATCTGTCACATGTCATCTGTCACCAGTTCCCAAAACTACCACTAGAGGGCGTCAGTGGTGCCAAAGTTCCAGAAACTGTCACTAGAGGGCGTCAGTGGTGCCAAAGTTCCAGAAACTGTCACTAGAGGGCGTCAGTGGTGCCAAAGTTCCAGAAACTGTCACTAGAGGGCGTCAGTGGTGCCAAAGTTCCAGAAACTGTCACTAGAGGGCGTCAGTGGTGCCAAAGTTCCAGAAACTGTCACTAGGTGGCGGTGTTGGTGGTGCTAAAGTTTCACAAACTGTCACTAGATGGCGTTGGAGAGCGGCGGCGGCGGCGGCCATTTTTGGTCCAATTATGTCAAAGTTCCACAAAGTGTTAGTAGATGGCGTTGGCGGCGCCAAAGTTCCACAAACTGGCACTAGAGGGCGTTGGAGAGCGGCGGCGGCGGCAGCCATTTTTAGTCCAATTATGTCAAAGTTCCAGAAACTGCCACCATTACTAGATGGCGCAATGAACGTTGCCGAAAGGGCATTAGTGCCTAACTTCGTTATTATTGGTCCAATTGAATCGAGGAAAAAACGGCCATTATCTATAAGTGGCGTAGATGTCAAATTTAAAGAAAAGCATGCGCAATGAACGTTGTCGAAAGGGCACAAAGCGCTTAACTTCCTCGTTATTGGTCCAATTGAATCGCGGAAAAAACAGGCATTATCTATGAGTGACGTAGATGTCAAATTTAAAGAAAAAACATGCGTAATGATGGTTGCCATAAGGGCACAAAGCGCTTAACTCGGTTGTTATTGGTCCAATTGAATAGCGAAAAAGACCAGTATGATCTATAAGTGGGGTAGATGTCAAATTTAAAGAAAAGCATGCGCAATGAGCGTGGTCAAAAGGGCACAAAGCGCTTAACTTCGCTGCTATTGGTCCAATTGAATCGCGGAAAAAACAGGCAATATCTATAAGTGGCGTAGATGTCAAATTTAAAGAAAAGCATGCGCAATGAGCGTGGCCATAAGGGCACAAAGCGCTTAACTTCGCTGCTATTGGTCCAATTGAATTGAGGAAAAAACAGGCATTATCTATGAGTGGCGTAGACGGCAAATTTAAAGCGCTATGTTACCTTTCATCTGTCACATGTCATCTGTCACATGTCATCTGTCACCAGATGGTGCCAAAGTTCTAGAAACTGTCACTAGAGGGCGTCAATGGTGCCAAAGTTCCAGAAACTGTCACTAGGTGGCGTTAGAATACTGGTCTTGAACGTGTTGGCAGATCAGCCAAAAAAGAAGAAGTCACCTGTCACCGGCCATCTGTCACCTCTCATCTGTGACCTGTCACTAGAAATACTGGTCTTGAACGTGTTGGCAGTTCAACCAAAAAAGAAGAAGTCACCTGTCACCGGCCGTCTGTCACCTCTCATCTGTGACCTGTCACTAGAAATACTGGTCTTGAACGTGTTGGCAGTTCAGTCAAAAAAGAAGAAGTCATCTGGCATCTGTCACCTGTCCCTAGAAATACTGGTCTTGAACGAGTTGGCAGTTCAGCCAAAAAAGAAGAAGTCACCTGTCATCTGTCATCTGTCACATGTTGCCATAAGGGCACAAAGCGCTTAACTTCGCTAATATTGGTCCAATTGAATCGCGGAAAAAAACAGGCATTATCTATAAGCGACGTAGATGTCAAATTTAAAGAAAAGCATGCGCAATGAACGTTGCCGAAAGGGCATTAGTGCTTAACTTCCTTGTTATTGGTCCAATTTAATTATGAAAAAGGTAGGTATTATCTATAAGTGCCGTAGATGTCAAATTTAAAGAAAAAACATGCGCAATGAACGTGACCATAAGGGCACAAAGCGCTTAACTTTGTTGTTATTGGTCCAATTGAATTGAGGAAAAAACAGGCATTATCTATGAGTGACGTAGATGTCAAATTTAAAGAAAAAACATGCGCAATAAACGTTGCCAAAGGGCACAAAGCGCTTAACTTCGTTGTTATTGGTCCAATTGAATTGAGGAAAAAACAGGCATTATCTATGAGTGACGTAGATGTCAAATGTAAAGAAAAACATGCGCAATGAACGTTGCCGAAAGGGCACAAAGCGCTTAACTTCGTTGTTATTGGTCCAATTGAATTGAGGCAAAAACAGGCATTATCTATGAGTGACGTAGATGTCAAATGTAAAGAAAAACATGCGCAATGAGCGTGGCCATAAGGGCACAAAGCGCTTAACTTCGTTGTTATTGGTCCAATTGAATTGAGGAAAAAACAGACATTATCTATAAGTAGCGTGGATGTCAAATTTAAAGAAAAACATGCGCAATGATTGTTGCCATAAGGGCACAAAGCGCTTAACTTCGTTGTTATTGGTCCAATTGAATGGTGAAAAAGACAGGTATTATCTATATGTGACGTAGATGTCCAATGTAAAGAAAAGCATGCGCAATGATGGTTGCCATAAGGGCGCAAGGCGTTTATCTTCGTTGTTATTGGTCCAATTGAATCGCGGAAAAAACAAACATTATCTATAAGTAACGTACATGTCAAATTTAAAGAAAAGCATACGCAATGAACGTTGCCGAAAGGGCACAAAGCGCTTAACTTCGCTGTTATTGGTCCAATTGAATAGCGAAAAAGACAGGTATTATCTATAAGTGACGTAGATGTCCAATGTAAAGAAAAGCATGCGCAATGAACGTTGCCATAAGGACACAAAGCGCTTAACTTCCATGTTATTGGTCCAATTGAATTGAGGAAAAAAACAGGCATTATCTATGAGTGACGTGGATGTCAAATTTAAAGAAAAAATATGCGTAGTGAACGTTGTCATAAGGGCACAAAGCGCTTAACTTCACTGTTATTGGTCCAATTGAATCGCGGAAAAAACAGGCATTATCTATAAGTGACGTAGATGTCAAATTTAAAGAAAAGCATGCGCACTGAACGTGGCCATAAGGACACAAAGCGTTTATCTTCGTTGTTATTGGTCCAATTGAATGACGAAAAAGACAGATATCATGTAAAGTGGACATAGACGCTAAATTTAAAGAAAAGCATGCGCAATGAACGTTGTCATAAAGGCATTAGCGTTTAACTTCCTTGTTATTGGTCCAATTTAATTATGAAAAAGGTAGGTATTATCTATAAGTGCCGTAGATGTCAAATTTAAAGAAAAACATGCGCAATGATCGTGGCCATAAGGACACAAAGCGTTTATCTTCGTTGTTATTAATCCAATTGAATTGAGGAAAAAAACAGGCATTATCCACAAGCAACGTAGATGCTAATTTTACGAAAAAAATTGCTTGATCATGGTTGGATAATTATGTCACGTGATCTATATCTAGAGGGGGTTACTATATAATATTTATTAATAACGCTTGGAGGGATTATTGCTTTAAGACATGCGTCGTCAAGACAAACATATTTGGGAAAAAGGCTTTAAATTTGAAGAAAGACTCAAGCAACTTCGTAAAGATATTAAACTGTACGAAGACAAAGAAAACGTTATAAAGCAGTTGGGACGATTTAAATTTGGACAATACAAGAATACCGAAAAAAGTACTATGTTGTTGCTGTTACCCCTTAAGACGAATTCAACCAACACCAACAGTTCTTCAGGTGCCGGTGACGCCATGGATGGACAATTAAATGGTGAAATTAACAAGACATTTACAATATCGTGCCTCACGTTATCTGCTATATGTATTTTGTTACTAAAATTTCTTTATAAATGTATTCAAAGAAGGTTTCGATCCTCATGTAATGTTGCAATAAACAACTAAAAATATGCAAAAGGTGTTTCATTAAAACTCAAAAATTTTTCATATCATTTATTAAAAATCAAAAAAATTTCATTTCACCATGTGTAATATTTTTCGAAGAAAAACAAAAAAATTGTGCTGAAAGAGTATATAATAAAGAACGAAGCGTTTAATTATTTTTTTATTATATTCAATTTACTTGGTAGGTACATTTTATTCATAAAAAGATATAATTTTTGTCAATAGGGTTTTCAATTGTTCTTTTAACCCTACGCTGGGACAGGGTATGTTAAATAGATTCCAACTAAATTGTCCAGCTTCAACAACTTTTTTCGTATATTCACTATATTTGTAATATACGTTTAAGTTTTTGTTGAAAAAGTAAATGAAACCATCTATATATCTAAACGCTGATGTCAAGTCCATCGGTATACCGGGAAATTGATCGGTTATACGTCCACGACTAATTATTTCTCCAGGATCATTATTGTATTCTACATAGGAAACGTTGTTATAGAAAACAAAAGTTCTACCACTATTTGATTGAAATAACGCATTAATATAAGCATCTGAGGGCACAGGTAAATAATAATCATTTTGAATATTTAAATTTGGAAATGAGGCTACATAACATTTTCGATTACCAAACGTTATTAAATCCCCCGCTGAATTTTGAAAAATGTGAGAAAATGGGGTCGAGGAAGTCTTAAGTTCATTGGGTAGATAATTACTTAACGGCTCGGGACTTGAAGGTATGAGCATACTATTTAAATCAAATTTCCACAAAGATGTATTAAATCCGACGTACAATCGATAATTAGGAAACGTTGGAGCTGTTGCAAGAAACATGAAATCAGGTGATTTAATATTACATAAATTTTTGTATTGAAGCGAAACAGTCATCGGCGTCTTAACAGAAGAAGAAGAAGAAGAAGAAGAAGAAGAAATGTGTTTTCGAGTGGTTGGAGGATAAATTGTGCTCGTTGTCGTTGTCGTTGTTGTCGGCGTTCGTCGTCGTCGTGGACCATACAAGAATTCTAATGCATTCTTATCATCTTCATCTAGAGGAGTTAACTTTTGCTGATACCATGGAAACATAATTGCAGACTCTACTTCACTATGTCCTAACCCAAGGGTGTGACCGATTTCATGTACCAACACCATAAGAAAGCTTACTTGACCATCAGGAACATTATCATCATCATCCCCAAAATACCATTGCTCGCCAGCATCCATATGAATTTCAATACATCCATTAGCACTAGGAAAATGTGCGTGAGCCAATATTTTCCCAGGCCCATCAAAGTTTTGTGGACATCGATGGTGACCTGTGCAGCTTTCTCGAAAATCATGTTTTTTGGGTACGACGGTTATAGTAATATCGGGTTTCGGTGTTGGAAATTGAACTAGTTGAAAATTGAAATTGGCATCACGTTCCCATATTGCAAAAGCCTTTTGAGCTGTTAAAAGATGTTCCGAACGGGCTTGAGGAAAATACCATCGCAAACTCGTTTTATTTTGCCATCTTGATATCGTTGTAAATGAATTTTCACCAACAGTACATCTAGGTTTATTAATTAATTGAATAGTGGCAGCGTTCAGAGTTCCATCCACAGGTAGATTATATTTTTCTTGAAAATTTGCTAACACATTTTTAAGGCTATCACCTACGATTTCATTTTGATTAATGTAGCCAAACCGTTGCAAAAATGATACAAAATATTCTAGAGTAACGTTCGCAGAATTTGCGTGGGCTGTTAAGAGAAGCAGTACAAGTACTTTACCAACACACATGTTGAATATAAATGAAAATGTAAGAAATGTGTACGTATATATATTTTACAGTTATTCTTATAAATTTTTTAAAAAGAGAGAGAGAGAGAGAGAGAGACTTTTAATTACCATACAGGATGAAGTCAAAAAGGTCATGTAAACGCCACGTAAAACATCAAAAACGTCACACACGTCACGTAAACGTCACACACCTCACGTTTTACGTCACGCACCTCACGTTTTACGTCACGCACCTCACGTTTTACGTCACGCACCTCACGTTTTACGTCACGCACCTCACGTTTTACGTCACGCACCTCACGTTTTACGTCACTCACCTCACGTTTTACGTCACGCACCTCACGTTTTACGTCACGCACCTCACGTTTTACGTCACGCACCTCACGTTTTACGTCACGCACCTCACGTATTACGTCACGCACCTCACGTTTTACGTCACGCACCTCACGTTTTACGTCACGCACCTCACGTTTTACGTCACGCACCTCACGTTTTACGTCACGCACCTCACGTTTTACGTCACGCACCTCACGTTTTACGTCACGCACCTCACGTTTTACGTCACGTGAACGTCAAATGTTTAACCTATTTTTTAGAGATACACTACAAGTTATTATTACCAATGTAATATAGTTAAATAAAGTGTAAATAAAATTTTATGTGAGATGCTCCTTTGTAAAACCGGATTATCTAGCGCGACAGTTATGCAAATGGGTACCTAATTTGTGCAACTTATAAAATTATTGCATAAGACTTTTCACAGACGTGCTGTTACACGTGGCACCCCCTCTTGTAACAATGAACTCGCCCACGAGCGCAGCCATGTTGAGTTTTGAAAACTTAAAAACAATATGAATGAAGTGATAACCTAGAAACACGTATTTTATTGAGAACGAGTATTTCTTAAAACATCGCGAAAAAGCCCCTTTTCACGTGAACATACCGTGATTATTAGACCCCCCACTCACTTTTTTATCTTTCCATTTGTATATGTGGTAACGAAATAAAACAGAGAGTACA
Organism: Hermaeophaga mercurialis; assembly: GCA_951812935.1. Lineage (NCBI taxonomy): Eukaryota > Metazoa > Arthropoda > Insecta > Coleoptera > Chrysomelidae > Hermaeophaga > Hermaeophaga mercurialis. The sequence goes on from OX638366.1 coordinate 11,027,753, forward strand.
ATTAACACAAGTCGTTCGGTCCTAAACAATGGAGATGGAAAAAATTGAATTTCTTATAGGTAAAAGAGCTGTAAATAAAATATTGCGTTTACCTGTAAAAGATCTTTTAATTGAACAATGGAGTCAAGAAACTAGAATATCTTGTTACATCCTCTACATCGGTGATGAAGTTGCAGCGTTCGCCTTATTATCAAGATGTGATTTCGATCCATTAGGACAACATGATGTTCCCAGAATATTAAATTATATATATACATTTGGCAAACACAGAAGAAAAGGTTACGCATGCAAAATAGTTCAACATCTAATGAAAACAGGGAATCAGTTTACAACATTTTGCAGCAATCCGTGGTCAGAAGGAGTCTTTACAAAATGCAACTGTACCAATTACGGTGAAAATAATTATTCAATAATGTTTAGATATCCTTAATAAATCATATTAAAACAAAAAAAGGTTTTTAATTTATGAGTAAAAAAGGTTGTTGAATGAAAATTAAACAAATAGTCAAAGCGGATTGAAAAATGTTGATAAGAAATATTCTTTGATTATTTATAGAAAAATCCGTTAAATGTGATTGTACCATAAAATGGGAAAGCTAAATACCATTCAGGCCTAACACACTGAATGTGCTATGGCGTTAAGAAATATAGAATCCCCACCCATTTTTTCATACTAATAAATATTAAGACTTTCTCCGGTGAAGTTAGTCAGGCAGTCATCATGCAGTTTACAGAAGAATCAAAAGTGAAAAATATCTATTTGGGTGAACAAAGGTTCTACCTGAATAAATCGAATACGAAATATGTCGCAGTGAGTCTGTCGCATGATTTAAATTTTGCTCCGTGTGTGAAAATATCTGCAAACAAAGGAAACTGCATCGTGTTTAGTGAAAAAGAGTGGAAGGAGTTTTTATCCTTCAAAGAAACTATTGAAGATTTTATAACAGCGGGAAAGGAGGAATCAATAGATGTTAGCCGGTTTTTGTTACAGTTTGAAAATTTTGAAAGCATTACTGTTTTGAAAGTATTAACTGGACATGCTACTGTCTGGTTAGGATCAATTTCCCTTTCCGAGCTCTGGAGATGCTTGCCCTTAATTACGCACAACATTGAAGTATTAAAAAGCCAGCAGTTTGTAGGTTCCTTAAAAATTTTACAAATGGCGGTTAAAAACAAGGAAGATATCATCAACACAGCTCTTACTACAATGGAGCCTATAAAACAAGCGCATCCGATTACTAGAACTTATATTCAAATACCCCGATGTTCTTAAAGAAAAGATATGAAGAAAGTAACTTTTAATGAAGATTACAATCACGTTCACATATGGGAATCATTAGATGTTGAAACAAGTGATTGGGAATCAAGATATCTTAATCAACGACGTTTTAAATGCCGAATAGAAGAAGCTGCTAAAATTATTAATCCCGTTTTAAATATAACTCATAGAAATAAAATGTATAATACTTTACAAAATAAAACATTTAAACAATAGAATTTTTGTCTATCCAAGACTGATTTTGTATAGAATCTTATGGAAAATACGAACAAATTTAGCAATTCAAGGGGCCTTTTTTGAATAACCTTCAAACTTACCGCTTTTTTTCCTCATAGTGGGGGTATATAAATACAAGTGTGTGTGCGAACCTACATTTTATTCAGTCGTGTGGTGCACCTACAATTTAAATCAACCAACCGACAACATGAGTAGTCAAGATAGTGGTTATAGTTCTTGTGAAATTGTTTTTGAAAGTGACTCGGCATCGTCATCGCCGTCACCGTCGCCAACACCTCCTTCACCTTATGCAGTGACGCTTAATGATTGTGTTGAGGAAATCGACCAAGCTTTAATTTCATACAAGTATGCTGCTAAATTGGAGCGATACCATCTACTGGAAACGAATTTTTCCCTAAGAAGTTATGCACTTTTGTGCGGAATAAGTCCGACCAGAACCTTTACTCCTGCAATAACGCTAACACCTTTACTTCGACCCGGAAGAATTTCGTTTGGTACATTTGAGTGGACTACTTTTATTGAATTGCTGCGCCAGAGATATGATGACTTTTTTCACGAGAATCTACCGTCACCTCCTGACGAATACGATCCTGTAGTTTTCCCGTGTGGAGACTTTTGTAAAGTTACTCAATTAGTGTACGACGATACCAAGTTTCTACTTGCAAACAAACATGGAGTCGAGTTCTATCTGGACGAGTATGATGTTTCCGACATCCTTGAAGCAAATTGCAATTTAGTGAAGAACTACATTTCGTTGCTAGAAGACTTGAACTTTAATACATTCTACTGTAATTTAATAGACTCTACACGAGCTTATTTTGCTGTTAATTTCAATAGTATTTGTGACGACGACGACGATGACGCCACTAGTAGATTTAATATATAGTAATATAGTAATTTTAATTTGTGCTGTTATGCCAAATTGTTTAGAAAAAAATGCTCTACAAGAGTACATGTATTACTATAAAGATGATGTAATTAATGATATATTAAATCATTGTTCAAATTAAAAAAATGTACCAAGTTTTTTGAAATAAAACACTTCTTTCTTATATTTTATTTTTTATTACCCAAGCAAACATAAAAAACTACAAACAATACAGTAAGCAAACATACGAGTATATAACTAATACATAAAAACTATAACTAATACATTAGGCACATAGTTCAGTCTGAAAATCGCACTCGTTTATTTTCATGTAAATCTTTACAACAAAACCAAGCTAATAATCAGTAACCACATCTTAATTTATTAAAATCTTGAAAAACTTTCCTCGTTAAAGTCCACGGTAGAGGCGATTGATAAATGAATCTGATAACATTAGGAATATTTTCACAAATTTTTTTTATACTTTACTGCTAAAGAGCATTTTCGGAGGTGAGTACTAATTAGTGATAACCATTTATGTTTATCTGAATATGCAATATTATGTTTAGTTTTAAGGAGGTCTTCGATTTTGTTAAAAACGAGTGCGAAATCCATGCTTGAACTAACCTAATTTTCTATTCTATTTTGAAAAGGGTCCTTGGAGCACAGCTCTTGGATATCTCGTGCAGGCCAATAAAAATTAAACTGAAGTCCCCTTTGTTTAGATCGTCGATGTGGTTCTTGTAAATTTCGGTAGACCTTTTGGGCAGAAAGGTGACGTTCTCCTCCAATTCCACTAGGATGGATTCCCCTCCAAATTTGGATTTGGTGAGCTGAACGTGATAAATTTTATTTGTGATGTTGGGTTGTAGGTCCTTTAGCTTAATTATGGGTTTGTTTTCGGTATCTGTAGATGTGGTAAATTCGTTTAATTTTTCAAGAAAACTCATCTAAAATAATAATAAAAAATGAAATACTAGCATTAAAAAAACCCGAAAAAACACTTACTTTAAAAGCTTAAAGATGACGGGAGCAAAAAAAATGTAGATCACTGGTACAAATTACTGGAAAAATCAAAAATTTGTACTGTTGGTTATAAAAATTACAAAAAAGTTTTTTAAAAAAAATTAACATTAAATGTACTTACAATAACCTCAACTGGAAACAGCTCACTGAATACTAACACTGGTGAAGAGACTTTTTACGATTGGATTGTCGATTGATGTGCTTCGACTTTTATAACCCCTCGAGAAAAACAACACATTATCTGTGGGAAGATAACTAAATTCGTTTCGTAGAAATGTTGTTGTATTTTTTCGTGTTATCTGTCTTATCTAATTTTTATCCAGGAAGCTACATCCTGTGTGAACGGATGTAGATGTTTGTACTAGAATTTGTTTTCTGTAAATGTGGTTTTATTGGCCCGTTATCAGGCTTATCTAATTTTTATCGGGGAGGCTTCATCCGGTATAACCGTTAAAGTATGTTTTTAAATTTTTTTCAGAAAATGTAGATTGCAAAGCCGTATTTAAAAAATGTTTAGTTCAAAAAAAGAATTTTAAAAATCCTGAATTTGGAGTAATAGAATTTTGTGTGTTATTAAAATATTTATTTAACACTTTGAAGTTTAGATTTTGAAATTTACTTAACTTAAGTAAGCTCAATTTTAGGAGGAATATTATAACACTATTGACAAAAATTATATCTTTTTTATTAATAAAATGTAAAATATTATATAATAACCCCTCTAGATATAGATCACGTGACATAATTATCCAATCATGATCAAGCAATTTTTTCGTAAAATTAGCATCCACGTCACTCATAGATAATGCCTGTTTTTTTCCTCAATTCAATTGGACCAATAACATGGAAGTTAAGCGCTTTGTGCCCTTATGGCCACGCTCATTGCGCATGTTTTTTCTTTAAATTTGACATCCACGCTACTTATAGATAATACCTGTCTTTTTCGCTATTCAATTGGACCAATAACAGCGAAGTTAAGCGCTTTGTGCCCTTTCGACAACGTTCATTGCGTATGCTTTTCTTTAAATTTGACATCTACGTTACTTATAGATAATGTCTGTTTTTTCCTCAATTCAATTGGACCAATAACAACGAAGTTAAGCGCTTTGTGCCCTTATGGCAACCATCATTGCGCATGTTTTTCTTTAAATTTGACATCCACGCTACTTATAGATAATGTCTGTTTTTTCCTCAATTCAATTGGACCAATAACAACGAAGTTAAGCGCTTTGTGCCCTTATGGCAACCATCATTGCGCATGTTTTTCTTTAAATTTGACATCCACGCTACTTATAGATAATGTCTGTTTTTTCCTCAATTCAATTGGACCAATAACAACGAAGTTAAGCGCTTTGTGCCCTTATGGCCACGCTCATTGCGCATGTTTTTCTTTACATTTGACATCTACGTCACTCATAGATAATGCCTGTTTTTTCCTCAATTCAATTGGACCAATAACAACGAAGTTAAGCGCTTTGTGCCCTTTCGGCAACGTTCATTGCGCATGTTTTTCTTTACATTTGACATCTACGTCACTCATAGATAATGCCTGTTTTTTCCTCAATTCAATTGGACCAATAACAACGAAGTTAAGCGCTTTGTGCCCTTTGGCAACGTTTATTGCGCATGTTTTTTCTTTAAATTTGACATCTACGTCACTCATAGATAATGCCTGTTTTTTCCTCAATTCAATTGGACCAATAACAACAAAGTTAAGCGCTTTGTGCCCTTATGGTCACGTTCATTGCGCATGTTTTTTCTTTAAATTTGACATCTACGGCACTTATAGATAATACCTACCTTTTTCATAATTAAATTGGACCAATAACAAGGAAGTTAAGCACTAATGCCCTTTCGGCAACGTTCATTGCGCATGCTTTTCTTTAAATTTGACATCTATGTCACTTATAGATAATGCCTGTTTTTTCCGCGATTCAATTGGACCAATATTAGCGAAGTTAAGCGCTTTGTGCCCTTATGGCAACATGTGACAGATGACAGATGACAGGTGACTTCTTCTTTTTTTGGCTGAACTGCCAACTCGTTCAAGACCAGTATTTCTAGGGATAGGTGACAGATGCCAGATGACTTCTTCTTTTTTGACTGAACTGCCAACACGTTCAAGACCAGTATTTCTAGTGACAGGTCACAGATGAGAGGTGACAGATGGCCGGTGACAGGTGACTTCTTCTTTTTTGGCTGAACTGCCAACACGTTCAAGACCAGTATTTCTAGTGACAGGTCACAGATGAGAGGTGACAGATGGCCGGTGACAGGTGACTTCTTCTTTTTTGGCTGAACTGCCAACTCGTTCAAGACCAGTATTTCTAGGGACAGGTGACAGATGCCAGATGACTTCTTCTTTTTTGACTGAACTGCCAACACGTTCAAGACCAGTATTTCTAGTGACAGGTCACAGATGAGAGGTGACAGATGGCCGGTGACAGGTGACTTCTTCTTTTTTGGCTGAACTGCCAACACGTTCAAGACCAGTATTTCTAGTGACAGGTGACAGATGCAAGATGACTTCTTCTTTTTTGGCTGAACTGCCAACACGTTCAAGACCCGTATTCTAACGCCACCTAGTGACAGTTTCTGGAACTTTGGCACCATTGACGCTCTCTAGTGACAGTTTCTAGAACTTTGGCACCATCTGGTGACAGATGACATGTGACAGATGACATGTGACAGATGAAAGGTAACATAGCGCTTTAAATTTGCCATCTACGCCACTCATAGATAATGCCTGTTTTTTCCTCAATTCAATTGGACCAATAGCAGCGAAGTTAAGCGCTTTGTGCCCTTATGGCCACGCTAATTGCGCATGCTTTTCTTTAAATTTGACATCTACGCCACTTATAGATATTGCCTGTTTTTTCCGCGATTCAATTGGACCAATAGCAGCGAAGTTAAGCGCTTTGTGCCCTTTTGACCACGCTCATTGCGCATGCTTTTCTTTAAATTTGACATCTACCCCACTTATAGATCATACTGGTCTTTTTCGCTATTCAATTGGACCAATAACAACGGAGTTAAGCGCTTTGTGCCCTTATGGCAACCATCATTACGCATGTTTTTTCTTTAAATTTGACATCTACGTCACTCATAGATAATGTATGTTTTTTCCGCGATTCAATTGGACAAATAACAAGGAAGTTAAGCGCTTTGTGCCCTTATGACCACGTTCATTGTGCATGTTTTTTCTTTAAATTTGACATCTACGTCACTCATAGATAATGCCTGTTTTTTCCGCGATTCAATTGGACCAATAACAGCGAAGTTAAGCGCTTTGTGCCCTTATGGTAACGTTCATTGCGCCATCTGGTGACAGTTTCTGGAACTTTGACATAATTGGACTAAAAATGGCTGCCGCCGCCGCCGCTCTCCAACGCCCTCTAGTGACAGTTTGTGGAACTTTGGCGCCGCCAACGCCATCTACTAACACTTTGTGGAACTTTGACATAATTGGACTAAAAATTGCCGCCGCCGCCGCTCTCCAACGCCATCTAGTGACAGTTTGTGAAACTTTAGCACCACCAACACCGTCACCTAGTGACAGTTTCTGGAACTTTGGCACCACTGACGCCCTCTAGTGACAGTTTCTGGAACTTTGGCACCACTGACGCCCTCTAGTGACAGTTTCTGGAACTTTGGCACCACTGACGCCCTCTAGTGGTAGTTTTGGGAACTGGTGACAGATGACATGTGACAGATGACATGTGACAGATGACATGTGACATGGCGCGCGCATGCGCACTGCGGGACGCGCGCACTGCGCATGCGTTGGTTAGAACGAACTTTGCTACACTACTAACTTTTGTACGTACTACTTATTTGTTTAAACGCCACAAACTTCTCCAAGAGAGATATTTGCTCTATTTTTAATAATACTTGCTACCATAAACATAATGTACCATTTCTACTACAAAGTATTGCAACAATTAAGAGGTTATAGTTGGATAAATTTTATTTACCTAATTAGTTTTATTGTTACGATACTATGTACAGGGGTAGCTAAGCATCTTCCTGTACATAGAACTTAGTTTTTATTTAATATTTTATAAATTATAATATTTACTATTTATTTAACATTACGTGAGCGATAGTTATGGGTCAAGGCCGCCAACGAATGTTTAATAAATATTTTTAGTAGAGTCATCAAAATTAATAAAGATTAGGGTCTTCTTGGTTAGGAAACTAAAAGTAGATCGGAAGGTCAAGTTTGGGTTCTCGGATGATCGATAAGTTGATAGTGCCTATCCCTGCTATTAAGTTTCATTAGATAAATAAATTGTTATTGTTTCACTTAGCCTCTTTCATTTCCGTTAACCAAGTTACGTATGGGTTAAAATTCTCATGAAAATAGTATTTAGATTTTTTCATATATTTATTAGTCAAAAACCAACCCAATACGTAACAATATTAATGTAAATAATTTTTTAAATATCAAGTTTCTCGTAAAAATTCTTCATCTTGGGAGAATTGTGTTTTACCAGAATTTATAAGACGTTTGTGACAGTTCAGCCAGAGTTAAATAAAAACTAATTTACTGCATTGTTGATTAATTGAAACAATTTATTTATTTAGTTTATTTCGCATTTATGAATAATTACTAGATTTGGTAATTTTACTACAGTCCAGAAAGGAAACGCTCAAACTGGAAAAATTAAGTTTTTAGTAATAAAGTCACGTTCGGTCGTTTCCTTTTTATCTAAAAAAGGAGAGCCCTTATTTACGACTGCTTTTCGTATTTTTATATGAAATATAAATCTGGCTTTTATTTCTACTCAGTTTTATCTTGTCATTAAATATCCCAAACTGATCTCGTGGAAAAGAGGATTAGCGATATGATTTCTGGACCTAACTTTCTATATACATGGTGTCCCCGAAAGTAGTACGTTCAATAAAGGAAAGTGTAGAAAGCACAATTAACAACCAAACATTTTAGTCAAGTCAACCGTTTTCTCAAAAAATTCAAAATTACATTTGACAATCCGGCACTGTGCACTTTATGTTTACAGTACAAAAGTACATTGGCATATTTTGGCTAGTTAATGTTGGTTATCTTAGGATAATATTGCGCCAATATTCCAGTATGGAGATAATATTGTACCAGTTCTGAGCCTACGTTCATTTCTACTAGAGATATAATAACAACTAAAGAAATGTTTTTTAACAGCTGACTTAAGAAAAAATGCTTTAAAGGTTTTTTGTTAGTAATGGTGCCTTTAAGGAACGCACTGTTTTCAGAAACACCCTCTATATATTGTAACGGGATTTTGGCCACGAGTTTTAAAATTTTCTGAAAACTAATTTAGGATCTTATTATTAAAGCAACTAACATGATGAAGATTTGCAAATGTATAAAGAAAAGATAATTATTTGTGAAATACAATCAAAATTTGACAAATTTAAATCTGATTCATAAGGCCAAATGGTCCCGTATAAACATAGAGTTCATCAGATTGTATTTATTAAATCAAAAATGATTTCTCTCTAAAATTTTTATAAAAATCTCAGATAGCATCTTTAGTTTTGACATATCATAGATACTTATTAAATAATGCTTTTTATAAATCAACGAAATTTTGAATAATACAGAGTAAGTCATGAGGAACTTTACATACTTCTACAATATATAGTTTTTAATATTTAATATGGTTTTTGTTAGCTTCGTAAAATACTTTATTTGCTGAAAATTTTAAAACACTCTAACACTCTAGTTTCAACTGACACTGCAATAATATCCTTATTTAATCAAAATATGTCAAAAAAACAGCAAATAAGGAATTTTATGAAGTTAACAACTAATGAAAAACCCTATTGATCAAATATTTTTGTTTTTGTTTTTCGTAAATAGCTTATTTTATAGATGTTAATCAGAAGTACCTTTTTTTTAGTTTAGTTCAGTTTAGGTTTAAGTTGTCCTAAAATATTATTGTTGTGCCGTACAGGGTGTAAAAAATAGCATTACTGTGTTAGAGCTAGTCCGTCCCTGGTAAAATGAAATAAGCCGAATATGATTAAAATAGTTAATTTTAAAGAGAAACATAGAAACCATTATATTAAAAAAATATTAAATTCCACCTAGTACTTCAAAAGTTATTTAAAAACAAATTATTTCTATGGTCGCCCGTTATAACCCCTTATTTTGTAGAGAATCATAAAAATTATAAAAGCCACAGAAAAACTCTTTGATATTTGATTGCTAAGGGTAAACATCGTTTAAATCGTGCAAAATTACTTACCTTGATTGATAAGCATTAAATCCATATGTTTGTTCTATAATATAATCTCACATTTTGTAAAATAAAGAATCATGAATAAGATTATAACATTTTTGGACACATATAGATGTTTCGTAGTGAAAGGTATTTTTCACTTTGGAGCGAGAATAATCAAGGATTTCTTTTGGACTTCAACTACCGTTTTTGATTTCCTAGGTTAGGACATTGCAGCTGCCTGCAATGTTTAAAACCGAAGAAGACTGAAAGTTATTGTACTCCTTAAGTTATAGTTTTAATGTTAAAATTGATTTCACACTACTAACCGTAACTTTCTATTAATATACAAACCTTTTCCATTTAAATTTGCAAGCAGAGACAAATGTTTAAGGAATTCACTTTGTACACGAGTGTTGTCTTTTTAATTTATTAATAATAGAGCTGGAGTAAAACAGTATGTAGTTTCTAAGACTTTTATTGTTTTTCAAAATATTATCCACGATGATTAATGCACTTTTGCATTCGCTCGAATCAACTCTGGAAACTGTTATTCCACTTTTTTGTTGGTACAGTCACAAATGCGTTTTTGAAGTCATCGGCTGCTTCTTTTGGCTAATGGAACCTGTGACCACGCAGTCCATTCTTGATTTTCTGGTTCTAAAAATCAATTGTCTTGCGAGCTGTGTGCGAACTTGCGTTATCTAGGTGGAAGATAATTCGTCGTTTGGGGTTGGTTTTTCGAAGCACAGCGATTACTTCCGTCCAACAAATAGTTATATACCAATGGGCAGTAACCGTTCTTTGATTTTGCAGAAGGATAATTGCTGCATGTCCTGCTTTTGGAACAAATGATGATGCGACCATCTTTTTGGCCACACTTCGAGAACGGATGACTTTTGTAGGATTTTCTTTATCTTAGAACACTTAAACAGACGTGTATTTTCGGGTTCAAATGAGTAAATCCACGAATCATCACCACTAACGATACTGTATACGTTTGATAGTTTCTTGCGTTTATTTGGTCTAGAGTTTTTTGGCACCAATTGACGCTAGTTTCGTTCTGTTCTTCAGTTAATAGATATGGTATTCAACGGGAAGCTAATTTTTTTTACACAATCCTTCGGGCAAAGTTTTTTTGAAATGATGTCTCAATCTCGCGATATGTCCCATGTCGACCTTCATTGATGAGCTTTCGCACAGCATCGACGTTTTCCTGAGTGACTACCGTTTTTGGTGCATCTGGTCTTGAATCGTCGCTACGACTCATTCGTCTACGTTTGAATTGTCCATACTAACGAGAATTGACGACTAATATGGTGCTTCATTGCTGAAAGCAGAAACGAACTCGGCGAGACATTTTTATTGAGATATTTTTTTTCGAAAGTTGTAAAAAGTTATTGCGGTATATTTTCTCGGTTTATTTCCTGAATTCGAATAAGTTATGATTTTTGACAATTCGTTGTAGCTTTAACACTAAACATATCACACTGAAACTTTGGATTTAGTTTAACTAAATATGGAAATTTATTTTTAATAGTGACATTTGATTAACGGCGGCTTTTATGTCCCTGTATGCAAAACTAAAAAAAACACCCCTTGTATTAAACTAAAGTGCTCGTGAAATGAACGAAATCACTTTGACTTTAATGACATTTTTATCTCTGAATATTAATGGGTAACTTAGATGTTATTTAAAATAAGTATTGTTCAATGTGCTGTATTATCTTAAGGGTAACATCACAAAGTTCAATCCATAATAAAATAGAAACCACTTTAAGTTTACTCCAGATTTTTTTATTGGTGTTTTATTTTGTTTATAATTTGGCGCCGAATTTTGTTGTTCTTTTAATAATAAATATAATTCAATTTAACCCTGAATTTGATTTGCTACTTATCAACAAATTTTATTAAATTTAAAATTCAATATATAAAATTAAAATTAGCACGCAACGTGAGGTTTAAAAAATTTCATAAATTTACTATACAGAAATACAACCCCCCGAGCAAGGTAGCTGCTCTATTAAAAATTTTGCAAGGCAATGGGAGTCAAGTAATTGCTCATTTAAAAGGCTTTATAAAAGTCACTACTAGATATTACCATTTTTTGAGATAGTCTAAAGATATAAATAAAAAAAAGGCAGCCGTACCATAAAAGATTCATTTATACAATATTTCGTACTTTCATGAATTTCTCAGAAATATTTTACCCAAGCTTATGATAAAAAACTAAAGTCTTTAGGTGCCATTATATTTTTGTTCTCATTATTCTCAAATTTATTTTCTACTTACCGTAATTGTTGCTCTGTTCTTTTATATACCACATTCTTCCATCGTCACAAATTCTCCCTGGAAGTTTCTACCTCCCGTATCTCCAAAAAAATTGAATGGCCTCCGCCAAATTTCCAACAAGTGAACTATTAGAAAGTTACTAGATATTATTTCAGCGGAGAGCAAAAGTAGATTTTACGGAAACAGTGTTTAGGGTGGAAAATGCTTACGAGTCATAATAGCCTTTAGGAATGTTTCAGGTTACAAAGCAGTGAGAAATAGTCCGTAGGGTCGCTTGTGTAGAGCATAGTTTGAATTGTTAAGGAAGTTTAGTTGTTTTCTCTTAATGATTTCAAATGCAGAAAAATAAATATAATTGATAATAATAATTTATGAAACCAGTTATTAAAAGACTAATTCTATTTAACGAATCTAATGTTTGGCAAATTATATGAGTACAAAATTTTATCTAACCCATCATTAAAATAAATAGTTGTGACATTAAAAACGTAATAACGCTCGTAGCCGTACAAATAAATTGAACTTTACTTGGCTCTTGCTATGGATGTTTTTGGTTTCTTACGTCAAAATTCCTTATATAACTAGTGACATAATGAAACAGGAAGATATGAGAATTGTGAGGTTTCACAACGTCAAAAATACATGTAAAATTTGACATTTTGTAACGGAGTTAGCTCAAAGAATCTTTTGTATCTTAAACATTTGTAGGGGGTGTAATGAAACCTTGTGCATTCAAAACTAGTTTTCATATGTAAAAGGTTGATTAATTTTTGATACATATATATACATATATAAAATCTATATGACTTTCTTCATACCAGGTGTTTCGTTTTGAAGTTAACAAACGTCACTAGAATATAGTGCAGTCCAAGGAACTGTCACAATCAGCTGATTTTCAGACAAATATGGCCGTTGGAAGTAACACAAACTATTTATGCTTATGATAATTTTGTATATTTTGTGTTTTTAAATAGATAAAATGCCTTTATCTTGCTGCGTGATAAACTGTAAAAATATAGCAAACCGGGACAAGGTGAGATTTTTTAGGGTTCCTGCTATACATCAAAAGTTCGTTTAAACGATGTTTGTGTTTCTTTAAATGAAGTTTCCAAAATTAGAAGAATTAAGTGAATAGAGACGATCAAAAGAAAATATTTATTTGAAGAAAAACTTAGATTTACTACAATATGTTCGAAACATTTTATAACGGGTAAATGAAATACTTAGTAAAGTATAATAAAATAATTTGTGTCCTGGTTATGTTTAAGGCTAGTATTAAAATTCCTACATTTACCAGGGCAAAAATCAAGTACACCCAGTGGACTTGGAAAACACTAGACTTATTTCCCAAGTACAAATACATGTGGAGAGAGTTATAGGTTTAATTAGACAAAATATAGGATAATGAATGGTCCTATTCCAGTAACGCTACTCTCTACTCGTGGGGATGAAGTGATCTTAGATGAAATTGTTATAGTTTATTGTAGTTTGGTGAACTCTTGTCCAAGTATTGTTCCCTTGTAGCAGTAAACTATTTAAGTAACTGTAGTTATATATATATTTTAATACAAAATGGTAATAAATGCATGGAGATAAACACTTAGAACTATATATCAGGTAAATCACAAAGCTGTATTAGTGAATTTAAAATATGCAAAACACACTGTAAACACTAGCAAATTGAATTAAACGCCGATAAAATCAACAGCCATATTGAAGTCGATCGTAAGCCTTATTCAGAATATATTCAATAAAAATATCTTAATAAGCTTACTTCTAGATTACAACGTTTTGGACTTAAAATACTTAAGTATAATTTTAGAATTAAGTATTGGCCTGGGTCGAAAATGTATCTGGCGGATCTGCTATCACGTAGTTTTGTAGAGAATAATGTTAGTGATGATCCGGAAATCTGTGAATTTGTACATTGTGTTGAAAGAGAATTGTCTATACCTAAAGAAAGGTTACTGCAAATTTCTAATGAAACTAGAAATGATGTAAATTTAAACAATTTTGTATTGAAGGTTGGCCTAACTCAAATGTATGTGCTAAATCGGTCCTCAAACAATTTTATAAATTAGGAAACGACTTATACACTAAAGAAAGTATTGTTTTTCATCAGGATAGGGTTATTATTCCTGTCACTATGAGGCTGAACATTTTAAAACAAAATAGGGCCCGAATAATAGTTTATTGGTCCGGGCTCTCAAAAGATATTGAAATACTTTTATGTAGAGTATGTGAAAAATTTTGTGCAAAAAATGTTAAATACCATTTGATTCTACACACTGTGGCGGAATTTCCATTTAAGAATGTATGTCAGATATTTTGGATCTAATTCGTGGTTACTGATTACTACGGTAATTGGATTAAACTTAATCTTTTAAAAACTAAGGCTATTGAAGAAATTATAAAACATTTAAAAGATATTTTCTGATTTTCTGGATATCCTCAAAAGTTTGCCTCCAATAATATTCCCTATAATAGCTAAAAATTTTAAAAATTCTGTAAAATTCTTTAGTCCTAGATACGAGTAACAAAAATCCAACGGATTTGTTGAGAAAATTGTTCATATAGCTAAACAGATACTCAAAAAAATCAACTGAAGTTGGTGAAGACCTCTCTGACGGTTTGCTTGAATATATTTGAATTTGAATTCATTTGAGTTAGTTATTGAACGGTATTATCTAAATGAGATAATGAACCCATTTTCTAACTCAGTTGGTTAACGAAATCGAAACCCAAATTTCATTGTTATTAATAAAATTAAATATATTCCAGAAATAAGTTAGTAACACCTTCTCATTCGTTTCATTTTTGACTTTCTGTCTCTCACACCATTTGCATAAGTTTTTTCGTATATTATTCGCGATTTTTGTAAAATTGGTAACAAAATTGATTTCTTTGCACAGTCTTCAATATCTGATGCAAGTCTTTTAGGTTCAGACTCACTGATATTACCGAGTAAAAACTAAGAGAAATAGAAAACTGAGCGAATTTAAAAATCTTTGGCATTATTTGTAACAAATTGTCACATAACTATATCAATAAATAACTGCTATTACAGAATCTCTGCTTTGATTTTAAACAAATTATTCGCCATTGTCAAATAAATTAAATCGAAATGTCATTCATATTTATCAATTATATTTTAATTTTGTGGTAAGGGCTCATAACATACTTATTATGTTACCGACTAGGGCTAATGCCCTGTTCTTGCAACTACCGCCTTCGTATTTTATTAATGCCCATATCCCACTAATAAAATAAAAAACTATGTTGCAGGTAGGATTTTGGTACAAAAAACTACTTCCTTAACTAACTTTATTATACACTACTTCGATTTAACTTCAACTTCTACAACTTGGATATAGTTTTATAAATTGGATTTAGTGTCTTGACCGATCTTTTCAGATTTTAAAAACAATGTTTCTAAATTTTGCTCGCCGTGTTAAACTAATTTCTATCTTGTCTTTTTTAGAAAGTTTTTTACAATTGTTAAACTTATGCATTTTATGCTTTTCTTTCTTAGGGCGATATTAATTATCCACTTAAGATAGGTGTTTGAAATCTCGTTGAAAATAAGATAAATTAGTCACTTTAGACTAATGTTATCTGGTAAATTTTATGTTTTTAGTGTCACTAAAATAAGTGGATTAATTTTATATGCGTAGCCGTCCACGTAACATTTAATACCAAGAAATTCCAACACTAAATTTTTGTAAATGATCAGTGCTTTTTTATTATGTCGACATAAATTGCAAAAATTAAGTGAACACGCCTCGGAGATATTAAGGCTACGAGACACTTTAGGAATTTTTAAAAGTCAAAATTATAATTTTTTGAGAAAGTGTGACAAACCGCGTCCTCCAACATTAGGTAATGAAAATACCAACTCGGTTGGATTTCTCCATGTATTTGACTCCAAACTTGATAAAAAACATTACTCTATAACTCTAACAATAAAGCTGTAGAGTATATCGACGGGGCACCGTGACTTCATCAAAATAAATTATATTTAAATTACCAGAAATACTAAATTTAATTAATGAAAAGATTGCAAATTAACTTTGAAAAATATGGCAGCACCTCAAAAATTAAAATATTATAGAATCACAAAAACAGTATAAAAATAATTTACTTGCTTACTCTCGAAAGAAGTCAAAAATTAAATCAACCAACACTGCGGAATCCTCCATTCCTAAAGTGGGCTAAAAAGTCATTAAGAAAAAGCTGAAGCATTCGGCAATAACTTCGCATAAATGTTTCAAATAAATCCGTCAGACAACAGCCATGATGTTGAAGATAAAATTCTAAAGTTCCTTTGAAATTACGTTAAAAGATGTTTACTGAAAAATACAAACCGCAAATGTAAAGACATTACCACGATATGATATAATTCCTGCCAGTATTCTAATAGAGCTCCTAAGGAAAATTTAAGGTATCTAACTCAAATTTTTAATGAGAATATAAAATTATTGTAATTCCATAATAAGAAATCTTTTTGAAAATATATTAATCGATAACTTTAACAAAACGTAGATGATCCCATTATCTAAAGTTTACTCACATAATTTTCTTTCTGCTTACTGTTGGGTCCTAGAAAACCACTTGAACCGCTGATAAATTTCATTATTCATTCATTATAATATACATCAAAGCCTTTAATAACTTCGACATAATTCGTCTTTTGTTCATCAGTTAGTTTCAATGTGTTGAAAACTTCCACAGCTTCTTCTCTTACTGCATTTCTTCTATCTTAGGTTCATCTGATTTACTTTCTAAAGCTGTCACTTTTAGATATATTTCGAATTTTTTTTTTAAAACATTCCTAATTTTTGCTAATATTCTGGTAAAAAACCAATCCCTCTGGCGGTGTAAAATAGTCCATTATTGCTTTCTTATCACTTCAATTAGATAGTAAATGATGTTATTATTTTACTTAATGGTTCTTCCAACCTGACACCATCTTTTGTATTTATAACTTCGTATAACTGCACTTTTTTAAAAACTTATTTTAAAACGAAATTGGCAACATTCATATTTCATAATCATGGGGAAGCTTTTCTTTCAATTTGTGGAACGAGACAGTTTCGTAGAAGAATCCCGACAATTAATAATAGCAATTTAAAGTATTTAGATCAGAAGAAATTATTCGTGGTCATTTAATATAGAAGTGCAAATAGTTCCAGATAAGTTACAAATGGAATTAATAGATTCACAGATGGATACACATTTAAGAAATATATTTTAAAATATTGATAGACTTAAGTTATTTTCCAACGGTAACCTGGTTGAAAAATATTGCACGAACTGTATTCCAGCGTTGAAACAATGACATCACATTGAATTTATTTCGAAATAAGTTTGTTTGGTTTGAACCATATTATAGGTAATAGTTTAAGCATGAGAAGTATGAATACTGACATTTTGTAAATAATATTGTGGAATAAATGTCAAATTTAGGTTACACCTATACCTTACTTTGAACATAAACGTTTTCCAGTGCCTTATTTTATGACGTCATTTTAAACTAGTTTCTGAATACTGATTCGAAAATATTGAACACTGGAAAATAGCTTTAATTTCCACTATAATATGTTGACATTTATTTTCCGCAATAAAAATAATTATTGTCCGCAACGAAAATAATTAAAAGAGATTACCGATCGAGATTAAATGATGTAAGGTTAGAAACCTGTGTACGAATTGTCATGATGTCTATATTTGCAAATATAATCCAATTGATAGCAAAGAAACAACTCCAAATTTTTCATTAACTATGAAATTAATGGTTTTCCACAAACATCTTTCGCCGATTTTTTTTAATTGAATATTTACTAATGAGTGTTTTATTTCTGTATCTTTTGTACTAGGTTTATTTTGTTAATATATAGATGACATTGAGTTTATAAAAAAGGTTGCTCATCCCTATTTTATAAGAACTTAAATACAATTGGTACAAATATAACGACTTCAAATACCGCTCGTCGTAAAATATTCTTTATTTACGGCAAAATAATTTTTTTAACAAAATGTACTAGGACAAATTCACCCATCCAATCCTGATAACAAATGAAGCCCCCATTCTTTCCGACATGCTTTAGATCAAAGGAGCAACCACATTTTGAGCCACTTGTTCCCACTCGATGAGCATCATGCACTATTTCGAACTCTTCATACATTTGTTAACTCTCCTTTCTAGTTTCCCCCATTTCTCTATTGGATTCAAGTCAGCACTTCAAGGTAACGGAAATGATCTCCTCTAATCTATACATAGGAAACCATATGCCCTCATACATACGGTAAGTGGTAACAGTACCTTCCCTCAACATCACCACGTCGGTTCGTGGTTCTAAAGAATTCACGCCCCATACAATCACCAAATTGTACACTAGGAGAGTTTGAGTTGATCGTTCGCCAGGTCCTCTTCAAATTCTTTAACGACCATCTGGTGTATGTCTTGTAAAATGGAACTTATTTGTGAAGTGTACTCATCATTCATATTCCAATCTGGATTTGTTTGAGCTAATTCCAAGTGCTGTTACCGATGAGGTATATCCAATAGAAGGCCTATTGTCAGTACGTGGAAGCACAAGTTTTGTATACGAAGCCTTGTACGTATTGTATCAGATGAACGTAAGATTTCATGTACAAGTGCTAACCTTCTAGACAAAGCTGTAGTTAAATGTGTCCAACATCGAAGAACTTGTAGACACAGAAATGGATTTTGAACTGCATTTGTGTTTTCCACTCTTCTTAAGTTAGAATTATTCTCTCTAAACCTCTGTATTGCATCAGATACTGTACTTTAAGGAATATCAAGTACAATTGCGATATAACGGATGTTACCAATATCATTATGTAGAGGAACAGCTTGAGCAACTTCTTCAGGACTCATTTTCAATATTTAATAGTAAAATAAGAAAAAAGGATAAAAAATACACAAGGTACATAAACACAAATAGATTGAAGACATAAAACAACGTTCAACAAAAAACAATTATGCACCATATTCATACATACATTACATTACAATTTTTGACATCCATTTGTCAGAATTAAAAGAAAAACAGAAAAAGTTTAAATGTCCGGTTGATTTTGCGTTCGATTGTAGTTTTGGTAAAAACTATAAGCGATATCTTGTCTAAAGCTTTCGATTGACGTCACAAAGCGGAGGGGACATACCGTTCGCAGTCCTGCTGGGCTTAAGCCCAGCGACTATCGAACTGATATTCCTGCAAACAGTCGGCGCCACATCGTCTACGCCCGTGAACCGTCGCGTAACAACTGCAATGACGACACCACCACTCGACCAGACTGCCCATGTTCAAAGGTCGTCGCAACACCACGATACCGAGAAAGTTTAATTTTCCTATAAAAAATGTTGTGATCGATCCACAAAAACTCAAAAATAAATTCGTCTCGTTATATATAATAAGGTTGTGAAAAAATCCGAGGCTTAACTAATCGATATAACGTTAAATAAGTGCGCTTTTAAAACTTTTAGGTTATTTTGCTACAAAGTATCGGTATTAGTGATATATAAATAAATGAACGATTTTTCTAATTAAAAATTATTAATAATTAAGTGCAACACCAATTTTTAATAATAATAATAATAATATTAATAATCATTAAAATTACCTAGTTCTTCCTTAAATATAATAAATAGAGATTATGTGATATTGTTTTTAATTATATAAATTTTAATACGAATCAATTTATTGATTTAAATTGTTAATTCTGAGGTTGGTTCTTAATTTTACTGCATTTTGAACATTTGCCAAGTCCCGAAATCAAAAACATTCGTTACGAATAAAACAGTATGCCGGGGATATAAGCTAGTGGGGAAATGTCTCATATCTAAAGTGTGTCAAAAATATCACAGAAAAATATTACATAAGTGCGATATTTGTATGGATGAAATTTGTTGGTATTTGTCGGTTTTAAATTATAATCTCAGGTAATTTCTATGCGAAATTTTTGCATGGATTTCAAATGTTTTAGCTAAGTTTTATTTTAGAATTAATAGCTGTTTTCTCTTCGATATATGTCATATAGACTAGTATTTAAGATAAATAGATTTCAGCCAGCTTTCAAGTTTAGTAAGGCACAAATATCATGAATGGATATACATTTTAGTTTTTTATTTAAAGGATAAGTCACAAATACCTGTATTTAAGTAGATGGAGGTAATTGGGTAAGTATCTATCATCAAAACTCTATTAATTAAATTAAATATTTATAGTAAAATGCAAATATAATATACTTGGTATATACAGAATACCTCAGTCGATTTTAACTTATTTTAAAAGCAATTGATAGTGGTAATTTTTACATTTAAAATCTTCAAACGATTTTAGAAAAATTGCAAGTGCAAGGACTTTATCGAAAACTTAAATTTTATTATTCAAGATAAATTTCTATCGTTGATATTTTTAATAATCTTTAATAAAAATCGGCTTTACGCCTTATATCAAAATTCCAAAATCAAAATAAATCATTTATTTTTTTAATATTTAACATCTAAACTACATGCTGATCTACATTTCTTTTCATATTCGAATATTGAAATGTACAGAAAAATTTACTGTAAAGTTTCTTAAGTAGATTTTTTAAAACATAAAATTTAGCATCGTTTAACTTAAAATCGTGATTGGGAATACTTTCTTTTTGGAAAACATTCTATAAAATCATTCTCTCTCATACCATCCCAAAATTTCTTTTTCGTAGTGTGGATTATTTCTAAAACAAATTTTTTTTTCACTTTTAAATTTGAATTTTGCTTCGTTACTATTATTTGTTTTATGTAACAGTGTCTTATGATATGAAGTCTTTATGTATTATGATTAAAAATTGTTTCATCTTTTTTATTGCCCAGCTTTTTTTCGGCCTCCCTTTCTATCTTGGTTTGTATTCTTCTGTCTTTGTCTTTTTCCTTAGGACTTTTTGTCTTATTCTTTAGGCCTTGAAATCTTTTATTTTTTTCATATAAATCATATATAAAGTTTTATGCTTTTTAGACCAAGACAGTCTTTGGCCTTATTCTTTTAATTTTTTGTCTTTTCCTCTTATATCTACTAGAACAACTTTTCATCATGACTTTCTTGATCTTCTTTTGTCTTTCTCATAACTTAAATTTTTGGTATCCTCCCCTCTGGCAAACCGGCCTCGATCTTACTAAGGCTTATTTTCTCCACTTTCCATTAATCTTCTTTGGCAAATAGTTTTAATTGTAATGTTTTTCTCGATCTCCTCAGTTAGATTTTTTCTTATATATTTTGGTTTCTATTTATTGCTTGTAGTCTTATTTGTCTTATTTGTATGTTTCCTTTATTTTTTTACCGATCACACATTACGCAATTCTTTATTATTTAGTCTTATTCATTCTATTTTTCACCATATTTTCTCCTCAGTATTTTCTCTCCCTCTTCTTGTATAGCTCCTGTGTCCAACTTATATCCTTTTAAAACTTCTATCCATCATTTGAATTGTCATATTGTCATTGTTCTATTATTTTTAATTTATTTGTTCGTGATCCTTTAACCTGGTTTTTGTCTATAGTCATGGTTTATTTCATTTCCACTTATTTTTACATTTCTTGTTACTCGCTATTTCTTTCCCAAATGCTTTGTCTTTTTTCCTTTTTAATGTGTCAACCACCAGTTTTAAGTAGTTCAGGTTTTATGAATTTGTTTTATTCATTAATTATCGACTTTTTCTCTTATATCTTTCAGCATATTCCTTCATTTGCAGTCAAATAGTGACTTAGGTACACCTTTCCATTTCCGAAGAAACTCAGCTTAGTTTTGCTCTTTATTACCTTTGTGTTTTCCGCCTAATAGTTCATATGAAACAAATTATTGCTTAAGTTTTCTTCTACTGTAACTTCATATTTATCTATCATAATATTTTTCTTCGATTCTTTTTGTGGCTTTCCAAAGTTCCATCAAAATACATTGTTAATTTATTTCTTACTGTTTTTTCCTTACTGTCGTATTGTACTTTTTATGTTATAGGATTTTTAGTACAAATACCGTTGCACGTCAGGAGTGACGTACCTCTTTCGTCATAGTACTGCCAACTAATTAAAATTTCCCTAACTAAGATAAATCATACGAAACATCACGAAAATTCACGAGGACTCATGAACGTAGTCACAGTACTAAAAAACCGAAAAAGTAATCGTAATTATTTTGATAATTTTAGAATTATTTCAATTATATTAGCTTATATACGTCTTATTCTTTATAATATAAAGTTTATAAATCATTATTATATGTTTAGTACTCAAAAAACCATAATTTACATTAAATAATTTTGAAATTTTCTACGCCCATGAGACTCGTATTTATGATGAAGAAATGACATTGTAGCGATTGGCATGCCTTGATGCGACGTTGTGGAGTATTTAGATTGAAATATTTCAACGATTTCTGACGTCCGGCCGTCAACCAGTTGTGTGTTTTCACCACGTTTTCGGTAATTTTATAATATTGTCTTTATTTTTTGTATATTGTTCATATACGCTTCAATAAATTAATTTTTCATAATAATAAAGCTAAACAACAAAACCTAACCTTACATTTTTGAAACTTCCTACATTCCTCGACAATTTAGACAAGCCGACAACACTGCAGGGTCGTGATCTCATAATTGATATATGATGTGCAACGGGATTTGTATTAAAAATCCTATATGCATCTAAGGTGTGGTTTTCTTGTCTTATGTCTTTCACTTCCCTAATCACCGTTTTTAATATGCTAATTCTTCTTTTGTGCCTTCTTGAAAAATTGATCAATAATAACAAACCAATAGAAAACTGTTTCCTATTCTTTCATGTAATTTCTTAAAAAGTAAACTTTCGTACTAGTTCTCTTTTTGATGATAGCTCTTGAAGATGTTACCAACTTAAGGCGTAAAATTAGCTGATTTTTTTTAACTAACTATATTATTGAGTATCAAATATGCCCTTTGGTTAGACCTAAAACCAACGAAATTTGGACTAAAAATATCAATCTGTATCTCAATATAAAAAACAGGATTTAGTGATTGGTGAATGTTTAATAAAATTACCACCATCTGTTGAAGAAATATATACAGTTATTCGTGACACACCCTCTATACAGTTTGTCTCAAATTATAATAATATAATTTAAACTATTTCAATTAGTTTTTTTGGAGATAATGGTGCATTTTATAAACATCTCTTTGTACATCTTTAATTAGAAACATTTTGAAATTTTGAAAATGACCGAAAAGAATACCCATAATTTGTATTCGATCTATGAATACGAATTTTTGGTGTCACACTAACGCTTATCAACTTATACTCCAAAATTCGATATCCCTGTTGTATTGAAAGACACCGAAAAAAATTTAGTAAAGGGTGATTAAAGAAATAATAAACCGTAGTTGCTATTTAAAAAAATACCTGACATGGTTATTGGCATTTTCAAAAGATAATACTGGTTAAATGATACATGATAAGTGTCCAAAATATGCCATTTAATTTGGAAAAGCTTCAGAAATACAAAAAAGAGAAATATCAAATTATTTCGAATACTTTAGAAGTTATGAAATTGAAAGAAACCTTGCATTGAATTTTGTAGAAAAAAGTTTCAAAACAGAGAGATGTAAATAACTTAAATAAAAATAACATACAAAAAATAAAATTAAAATGTCGAACGTCCATTTAAAAACACATAACTTTAGTGTTTTTATAATATTAAGAGATCCTCTATATCAAAGAATATATGTTTAAAAGGCAGCAGTAAAGATAATCTCAAGTAATAAGTAAACATTTTCGAAACTATGGGTCACTTTGTATAAACATAATAAAGTCAGACACCTTAAGCTCAGACCTTATCATAGTTATGATTTTTTACATGGAACACACTGTATATTATTTCAGATTTAAATTCTGCTCACTTTTCCCATTTTAATAATATTTTTGTATAAAAATTTTCTCACAATCTCTCAAAACGGTGATATTGAACGTCGGAGTATAAGTAGGTCAGCCCTTTTAAAGAAAATAGGTTTTTAAGAAAATTAATCTTGTTAAAAAATTCGAATCAACGAAATAATTTTTTAAAGCCAAATTAAGCTAATTTTTATTGCTATAATTATGCAAACAGTATATTACTTTGTTTTATTGGATAAAATTGCTAAAACGAAAAATAAAAAATTGCATTACGTGTAAAACGTCGACAGAGTAACAAAATAGTTGATAGCATTATTCTATAATATTTTAGCCACAAATGCCTTAATTTTCTTAAAAAAATATTTTCAAAATAAATCAAATGAAACATTATTTGTCTTTCATGATAATTGAGTCTTAAATAGCCCTAGAGAAAGTGTTTTAAATACATTTATTTCTTTTTATGACGAAACTGACTAGCTAAATAATGTACTTACATTAAATTGCTATATGAAGTTTGTAGGAATATTACATAAAAAAATTGCCACGGCAGATGTTTTTGTCAGAATATATTTATTATTATAAGGTCTTTATTTTATACTGCTGTACGTGACAGTTTAATATTTTAGTGCGTTCATTTTGTTCCTTACCTTCCAAGGAAGCTGTTCCACATTTTGTCTTTGAAATACAATTAAAATATACAGGGCGCTCCATAACGAAATTGTAACTGCTGTATCAAGTGATAAGAATATTTATAGTCTAACGGTTTGTTTGCACAAACCAAGGCCACTGTCTGTGAGAGCGTTGGCTGCATGGATGAACAGGATAAGACCCGGAAACCTAACATTTTTGTCTACATCACATTTTATTGTTATATTATCAACTTTGAGTATCTTAAAAATCACTTTTTCATCAACTGACTTGCTCATTACAATAAGACCATCTAGATAGGCAAGGCAGGTTTTCCAAAGTAAGTCTCTCAGGATGTTCTATATTAGTCGTTCAAATGTGGCAGGATAGTTTGAAAGACCAAATGAATGAACCGTAAACTACCAAAAACCTTTCCGCTGGTAAATGCTATTTTCTCTTTGTCAAAAGGGTTCATTTCTTCATGCCAATATCCACTATTCAGATCTGAAGTGGAAAACAGCCTGGTACCTGTCAAACCATTTAGAAAGCGTCGTTAATTCTTAGCAATAAATAGCTGTCTTCTTGGTGATACCGTGAAGCATACGGTAGTAATACACAGAACCATGTTGACACACCGAAAGGTTCTACGACTCCATCTTTTACCATCTTCTGGAAAGCTCCTTCCGCTTTTTCCTTATTAACTTGGAAAGTTGTCCAGGTGCTTGGGGGGTATGACGCGCTTCACCAGTGTCAATTTTGTCTCACTACACTGGTTCTTCTTCTCTCTTGAACTAAAGCGTCTGGAGAAAATAACTCCCAAGGGCTCATAACAGCAGGAAAACTAAAGAGGGTCGACAACTGGAAGGCCACATCGAGCCAAACTATCTTATAAGACCCTCTTATTCTTATTATAGCTTCATTGAGACAAATTCGTAACACTTAAATACGTAAAACTCTGAAAAACAGTGATACTCCGCTTACACCGTATTTTAACACTTCAATACTACTCTTACTGTCAGGTTGTCCCTATTTAATAAAATATTCTTGGTTAGGTTTTTGGATATTGTCCTGTTCATTACGTTGATCAGTAATATCATATATTGCGTCTCCTTATGGGCTTTCCAAAGACATTGAAGGAGAGATATGGCAAAAGTGAGGTCTCCTCTCTCGCTCCATGGTAAGAGAGGGGTAAAGCAAGAAGGAGAATGATAACGTCATAACAATAATTATTGTGCAATCAAATGGTTACAATATTTTATTACGTAAAATATGAATAATTGGTCTACAAATTCATTCCTTAGCGAAATGGTGGGTGTTAAAGCAATTTTCTACACTCCAAACTTTCAATAGCGATTTCCTGAAAGTAGTTAAAATTGTCACCTTCAACCAAGCCTGATAATTTTACATGTGTGCCGCCTTCTGCAAGAAAATTCGTGCCAAATTCGGTAATTATTACAAAAAAAAAATTAAGACCATTTATGTTTTTCAGCTGCAACATTTATTAAATATAAATAAATCGTCTAATACCCATATTCTGTTTAAATTAAAAAAAAAATATAATTACTTTAATATATTTAAATAATCCCAAATAATAATAAATAATAAAATAAACTAAAACTATTACTTAATATTTACAGTAAATCATTTAAAATTGGAAAAGAATCTATTTTATACTATTATTAAAGTTTTTGAATTAAATAAAATATGTAATAATAATTATTAGTGTACTTAGTATACCTACACCAAGATGCTAGGTAAAATCATTTAGTTATAAATAAATTTTGCCCTGTTGGCCTTATTTTTTGTTAACTCACTTCTTTCTCTTTAGATTTTATTCCTATTCTTTAAATTTTCTAATGCCACGTCATTACATGTTTTATTTAGTCTCCCTCTAGATCTTTTGTGGATCGTCTTTGACTGCCAAAACATTTTTTGCTTGCCTGCTCTCACCTATACTCACCAGTACCCATCACAAAGTATTGGCTCCAAATCTAATTCTTACGTATTATTTCTCTTCTTGTTGTACACTTGATACTTCGGAAATATTTTATTTCTACAACTTGTGGCTTTACTTTAATTTTCTGTTTTTGATTTTATCACTAATATACATATATTGGTATTAGTGTGAATATTGTTGTATAATCCGTTAATTTTGTTTTCTTTACTCAATCTCCTTTTTTTAAATTTTTGTCTTTTACAGCTATACCTTCCGTTTTATGAAAACTATAAACTGTATTACTGATTATTTCGATTTTATAGACTGGAATATCTGTTACTATGAAGTTCCTTCACCAACTATTGCTTTAATGTTAGTTATACTTTTTGAATCATTCAATAAATTTCTATAAAAATACTTATTTCGACCCTACGACGTGGGGTATATAAAATAAGTATTTTTATTGCCTTCGGAAGCAGAAATTTATTTCTTGTAAACTGTTCTTGTCATCTGCAAATGTGTAGGAAGTGCATAGATTCCAAATATCCTTATACAGGATGTTCAAAACATTCGATACATATTGAATGATTATATCCTAAGTAGCCATATTTTCTAGTGATCTGTATTTGTAAAAATAGAAACTCAATTCAATGAAGTTAAGTAAATTTTATTTCACCCAAAAAATTAACTAAAATCTCTCCGATACTCGTAACCCTCAAAACGCACATACATTGTACTTTGAAGGTAAAGTTTTGGTAGTACAATTGTCTGCGGAAAAATAAAAAGTAGATGAGTAAATTCCGTTTTCTCTGCTCTTTCGAATTATAAAAAGCATTTAAAAAAAATAGGATATACAGCGTGTTGTTTTTAAAAAAGACGAAATGTTTTGTTAAGCCTGTGCTGGATTTTCTTTTTGTTAATACTTTGGTAGATTTTCCAGGGAATGGTTATTACGCGTACCAAATATCAAAATAATATACAGAGTAATTCGGAAGTTATGAGCTCCGAAAGAAATAGGACAAATTGATAAAACACCCTATATCTCAGTTATAAAGGGTGTTAGACCCATTAAATATAGGTTATATGGAACCACCAAAGTATGGTGCATCTACAGTTAAAGTTAGGCCTTTTCCTAATGAAAGAACTTTTATACTATCAATTAAAAACTAAAAAAAAAAATATGAACTGGGGTAAACGTAGACTAAATATGCATATTTAAATATGTATGGCACATTTACCCCACTGCAAAAAGACATACTTTTATATTTGACAATTTTTTCTAGCAAATCATGCTTCTAAAACTGAAATTAATAAAAATTACCAATTGAATTTGCAACAATTTAACTCGCACTTATTTCAAATCAATCACGGCTACTAATATGGCGGGCAGAAGGTACTATACTGCAAGTTTACTACTCGGCTCGAGTAGCGACTGAGGATTAACTTTGGACGAGTCTATTTTCGTATACCTTCCTTAAAACTCGATCAAATTTCCCCTCTGTGGCCATGGGCCTCACTCACATTAGGAATCACTGCTCTACAATATTGGCTCCACATCTAATTCTTACTGTACTACTTCGTTACGTATTCTGTCTCTTCTTGTTATACCCTTGACACTTCTGAGATATTTTATTTCTACAACTTGTACCTTTACCTTACTTTTCTGTTATTGAGTTATTCTCCAACGTACAATAGCTATTTATTTATTAAGAGCGGGAAATTACACTTTGTCGATTTGAGACAGAAAGTCGAAAACGATAAAGTAATTTTCGCTCGATTTGCACACAAGATTTTTTCTACTATCACATTAATACAGTCTTGTTCGCTGTCAATGTGACAGCTGTCAAAGTACAATTAAAAAAGATAGTATCACCGAAAAAACTCCAATTATCTCCGATAAGCGAAATATCAGAAGGAAAGTCCCAACCCTCTTGGATAGGCTGAGGTTCTTGTGCCTGAAAAACCCCTAACAGATAAATTTCCCACACAAGTTCACTCCCTGCCCATTCCACTGAAGACATCAGTTACATTTAGAAACTTCTGTTCTAGGAGTACTCATCTGACTCTCGGCCTGTGAAGACGTATCGATATCGGCGAAAGTAGAGTGATTATTAAAAAGTGTGGCCGCAAGGCCAAATTCTTTGTGGAGCTTAATTTTAACAAGTGATAAGAAGTGATAATAATAAAACAATCCAGTGGTGTACGCAAGTAAAATTTCTCTCATATCAATATGAATAATCAACACAATCCATTCTCAACAAATTTAGCTACTTATCAATATGGATCAAACCAACAAAACCTTTGCTACCAGCAGATACCTCAAGTCCCTTTCCCAATGATACCACAACAAATTCCTCTAACCAACCAAGTCTTCAATCAACATCTTCCAGTCAGCCAACCTTACAATATTGATAACCCACAACCCCTCAACACCCATTTTGTACCAAATTCAAACATAATCATACCCAATAATCTCAATAATACCACAAACTCCAAAGTCATGCCAACAATAACAAACGAAGAAGACTATAATATGTTCGAAGGTAGTGATTCTGATTCGCAAGATGAATCACAGGAAAATCACGAATGGCAAACAGTCAAGCGGAAGAGAGTAAACAGTCCCAGGCAAACAATAGCTCAAAACACTCAAGAAGTAAGTACAAGTAATAAATTTGATACACTTAGAAACTTAAACGATAAAGATAACATTAATCAGGCAGTATCACCACCCAAACCACCTCCAATTTATATTTATAGCGTAAATAATTTTAATAAAATGATTGAAAACTTAAGTGCAGTAGTAGAAGTGGAAACTTATCAATGTAAACTAGTCCAAAATGACACCGTAAAAATAAATGCTCAAAGTCCTGACACATACCGAAAACTCATCACTCACCTAAATAGTGAAAAAATAGTCCACCATACTTATCAAATGGAACAGGATAGAGCCTTTAGAGTAGTAATTCGCAATTTACACTATTCGATACCAATTGACGATATTAAAAAAGAGATAGAAAAACATGGACATTCTGTGCGCAATATTCTAAATATTAGACATCGAGTCAGTAAACAACCACTCATGATGTTCTATGTTGATCTCGAACCCAAACCAAACAACAAGGAAATATACAAACTACAGTATTTAAACTACATGAAAATCACAATAGAACCACCAAACAAGAAAAGATCAATCATACAGTGTACAAGATGTCAACTATATGGCCACTCCAAGTCCTACTGCTCAAGACCTTACCTATGCGTCAAATGTGGTGCAAAGCACAAGTCAAGCGATTGCCAAAAACCAAAGAATACACCAGCCAAATGTGCTCTCTGTGAAGGAGAGCACACAGCGAATTATAAAGGGTGCACTGTATATAGAAACTTACAGCAGGCGAGAGGAAAACCAAATAGTAGAGAACCAGGACACATTACCACTCAACCAGCTATTAATTTCCACATGAATCAAGCAAGCGCTCAACAAACAGCTTACAGCAGACCAACATACGCAAATGTAACAAGCAACTTGAACGTCAACAACCAATCCTTGGATCTAGGAGCCCAAATGAATATATTCCTGAATGAATTTAAGTCAATGTTTATGCAGCTTATTAATCAAAATAGCATGATTCTAAATATGCTTACTGCAGTAATAAATAATAACCCCAGAAATGGAAACTAAATCAATTCGAATCGCCGAGTGGAACGTTTATTAAACCACAAAGACGAAGTAATAAATTTTTTACAGTACAACAAAATAGACGTCCTCCTTATCGCAGAGACGCACTTTACTGAAAGATCAATGTTAAAAATTCCGAACTATTCAATATACCATACTCCCCATCCTGATGGAACAGCTCACGCTGGAGCGGCAATAATTATTCGCACTGCTATCCCGCATTATGAACTACCCCCGTTTCAAACAACCAAATTGCAAGCTACCGGTGTCCAAATTTCTGCACGTCCATGGTCATTTAATATAGCAGCAATGTACAGTCCACCTAGACATAGAATCGATACAGAAGAATATGAAAATTTCCTCAGCCATCTAAGTGGAAAATTTATTGTTGGCGGTGACTGGAACGCAAAGCACACCGACTGGGGATCTCGGCTAATTACTCCTAAAGGAAGAACCCTACGGCAAGCTATGCTTAACAAAAACTGTACCTATTTATCAACAGGCCAACCAACATATTGGCCTTCCGATCCCGCGAGATTACCCGATTTACTAGACTTCTTTGTTCTTAAAGGAATCTCTGCAAATTACGTCAACATTGAAGCCAATTGGGACCTCACAACTGACCACACCCCAATAATAGCAACACTTAGTACCCACATAATTCATCGACCTAAACCTCCTAGACTTACTTCTACGAAAACTGACTGGTGTCTTTTTAGACATAACCTTCACGAAAACCTAAATCTAAATATTAAACTAAAAGAACCTGATGACATCGATAACGCTGTAGACTATTTTACACGTATGATACAAGATGCGGCATATAAAGCTACACCAAACGAAGCTACACCGAGAAGTCCAGAAAATAACATTCCGTTACATATACGTGAGCTAGTTGCAGAAAAACGAAGAGCTAGAGGTAGATGGCAGAGAAGTCGAAACCAATTAGACCGAGTTGAATACAATAGACTAGCCCAACAGTTAAAAAGAGTTCTCAAAGATATCCGCAATGCTTCCTTTCAGACATACATAACCAATCTCTCTAAAGAAGATCATTCTTTGTGGAAAGCGACAAAAAATATTAAAAGACCAATGGTCCACATTCCACCAATAAGAAGAAATGACAATAGTTGGAGTAAAACTGACAAAGAGAAAGCAACAACATTTGCAGAACATCTTTCACAAGTGTTTGACACACCACAACCACAGCACAATAATCTTAACAACGATGAATATGTGACAGATTTTCTTAACAGTCCGTGTCCTATGATGCTACCTATTAAGGCGTGTTCACCTTTAGAAGTTAGACTGGAAATTCAAAGAAGTAACAGTCATAAAGCACCTGGTTTCGATCTGATAACTAATGAAATACTAAAACAATTGCCGAAAAAAGCCCTGGTTTTGTTAACTACTATTTACAACAGCATTTTTAGATTGACATACTTTCCAATAACATGGAAGTTTGCACAGATAATACTAATTCACAAGCCTGGCAAACCACCAAACAGAGTCACATCATATAGACCAATAAGCTTGCTACCCAGTATGTCAAAAATTTTTGAAAGAATCTTGCTTAACAGAATTGAAGAAGAAGCAAATATTACCAACACAATTCCGATACATCAGTTTGGGTTTAGAGCTAGCCACTCGACTATACAACAAGTGCACAGAATTGTAAACAAAATTAATGTCTGTTTAGAAGAAAAGAAAGTATGCACGGCTGCATTTTTAGATATCGAACAAGCCTTTGACAAAGTGTGGCATGACGGTCTCCTGTATAAACTTAAAATGATCCTTCCCACACCCCACTACCTGATCCTTAAATCATACCTTGCAGAGCGCTCCTTCCAAACAAAATTTAATCTAGAACTATCACAACACCATCCAATCAAATCTGGAGTGCCCCAAGGTAGTGTTTTAGGACCCCTGCTTTATTTAATTTTCACCGCTGATATCCCTACTACGGCAAATACTACACTAGCAACTTTCGCAGATGACACTGGGGTCATATCTATCCACAAATCTCCTCAAACAGCAACCCAGCATCTCCAGGATCATCTAGATCTGATACAAACATGGATGAAAAACTGGAGAATTAAAGTGAACCAAACCAAATCAGCTCAAGTAACTTTCACTAACCGGAGAGTAGTTTGCCCTAATGTAACAATTAATGATGTGCCATTATCAGTAAGTGATCAAGTTAAATATTTGGGAATTACACTTGACCAGAAACTGACATGGAGACCGCATATAGCAGCAAAGAAAGAGCAAATCAACATTAAACTGAGGCAAATGAACTGGCTTATCGGTAAAAAATCACAGCTCTCTACCGAAAACAAACTTATTCTATATAAATGTATTATTAAACCTATATGGACATATGGCATATCACTATGGGGATGCGCAAAAAAGTCAAACAAACATGTGATCCAACGAGTACAATCAAAAATCCTAAGGACGATATACAAAGCACCCTGGTATGTAAGTAACAAAACCCTGCACGATGACGCTGGAATACCATTCATTGAAGATGAAATACGACGACTAACCACGAACTACCTCGATAGCCTGGAAGATCATCCAAATGAAGACGCCAGCAACCTAATTGTCCCGCCAGAAATCATACGAAGACTAAACAGACACTGGCCAACAGACTTGTTACAATAAAAAAAAAAAAAAAAAAAAAAAAAAATAGATATATAATAAGGAAGTGTTATCAATGGATAACTTCTTCCCCCAAATGTAAACTATAATCCGATTTACTTATAGCTTAATACATATAGCTGATTGTAAATTTACTTGATTACTAATAAAAAAAAAAAAACTATCACATTATTTTAATAAACGGAGACATTTCAGTAAGTCAGGAATAACCGGTTTATATTAAAAGTCAATTGTCACCATTTTTAGTCCATCGTAATTAAACCTCTATAATATAGGTGGCGCTATTTACTATTTTATGTTCATTGCATAAAAATGCTCTTTATTAATTAAGAGACTTATATGATGGTTAAATATATACTTATTTTGTGAAAACATGGAAAAAATTAAGTGAGTTCACTAAATACCATTCATTTGCCAGTAGATATTTAATTTCGTCATAAACAAGGCAAATTCATATCATACGATTTTATCACAGTTTGTGTTGGAATACCTATTTTCGGGTGATAAATTGAAAGTGGGTACGTTTTAAGTTAGGTTAAATTAGAATTCCCAGTACTACTGTTTATGTACGTTGTGCAGTTGTATGCGTAATTATAATCAAATGTGCGTTTTCAAAATGTTGTCACTCTAGTGCGTCAAAGTTGTCATTTGATGTAATTCTCAGGAAAACGTCAATTATGGGGTTATTTTTCGAAGCGCATTATCCTATTTCGTAGAAAAATATATTAGTACTAGTATGAAAATTGTTTTATAAATCGTTAATTTTGTTGAATTTACTCAATATCAATTTTTAAATTTTTATTAAGGATTTTGTCTGTTACAGGCATAAGGTTCGTTTTATGAAAACTATGAGATGTGTTACTCATTACACTTATTTTGTAAACTGCAATATCTGTTGCACTCGGACTTTTAAATTTATCTTTTGTGCATGGTCGATGTAGATCCTTCACTTGCTAAAACTATTCTCTCTATTGTATTTACAAAGTATCAAGTTTCTTCAGCAACTAGTGCTTTAATGTTAGTAATATTTCGACAGTTTAACATAAATTACTTATGGAAAAAATGGTGGCTCCCAATTTTTGTCTGTTTAAGATCGTTGGCTGGTTAATTTTTTAGCAATGGAAGTAGAAAATAAAATCCAGGATTTCCAAATTACAGAATTTGAAGATTTCATAAATACATTCCAACATGCCTACATTGTACTTAGAACTATGGTATTGGCACACAGAAAAACTATCTTTATAAGTTGATTTTCACAATTTTTTTTCATTTCATAACTCTTGTTATTTGTATTTATAATGTTACTGCTTAGTTTTGTTGCTATTTTAATATGTTTAAGATCTTTACGATAAAAATCTATCGAGATAATACTTATTTGAATGATTATTATAAAATTTTTAACTACTTATTGCTGAATTTAAAAAGAAAATATTTAGATATGTTAACTATCGAATAATTTTGGCGTTATGCGTACGTAATGCGCTGACGATGAACGATGGCGAGACTTCGTTAAATCAAAAATTCGGAAATACTTTTATACCATTATAAGGACTGACTGCGTCTTGGAATGTGAAACTACGGAGGGTATGTTTTGAAAAGAAAATAAATAGATAGAAGTTAGATGAAAATATGTTTTGTTTTATTTGGTTATGATGTGGAACTTGTTGGAAATTTGCGATGCTGTCAATTTTTGTTATTAGGATTAGTGATATTATAAATACTTTTAATAAATTAAAATACAAATAAACTTTATTGAACGAAATTTTTCCGTTCAAAATTGCTTACTATAGGATTTTTAGTACAAATACCGTTGCACGTCAGGAGTGACGTACCTCTTTCGTCATAGTACTGCCAACTAATTAAAATTTCCCTAACTAAGATAAATCATACGAAAGATCACGAAAATTCACGAGGACTCATGAACGTAGTCACAGTACTAAAAAACCGAAAAAGTAATCGTAATTATTTTGATAATTTTAGAATTATTTCAATTATATTGGCTTATATACGTCTTATTCTTTATAATATAAAGTTTATAAATCATTATTATATGTTTAGTACTCAAAAAACCATAATTTACATTAAATAATTTTGAAATTTTCTACGCCCATGAGACTCGTATTTATGATGAAGAAATGACATTGTAGCGATTGGCATGCCTTGATGCGACGTTGTCGAGTATTTAGATTGAAATATTTCAACGATTTCTGACGTCCGGCCGTCAACCAGTTGTGTGTTTTCACCACGTTTTCGCTAATTTTATAATATTGTCTTAATTTTTTTGCTTTGCTAGATAGTTAACTTATAAAAAAAACTTTTTTTCAAAACAAACATAGGTGAATAAGCTGATTATTGACGTTTATTTCTACAAAATGCCAAAAAATTTAGACAAGCCGACAACACTGCAGGGTCGTGATCTCATAATTGATATATGACGTGCAACGGGATTTGTATTAAAAATCCTATATTTACTTGTATTAATTGCACAAATAAAACTATAGGTATAAAGTGATATTCGGGTTAATGTACAACTTTAGTATGATATATTGAACAATTAAGATATATCTATTTATCAGGTGAATTAAACAAAACTAAATATTATTCATAATAACACTTCAAAAGTTTTTTAGATTAGAAAATTCGTCATTACTTCTTCAATATTTCATTTTAGGAAACAGTTAAATTTGATGAATAATTAAATTCATAAAATTAAAAATAAATGCTAAAATCAAATAAAAAAAACTAATATTCTTTAGAAAAGGTCACTCAGATAATAACTCGTCCAGCCACGTTTTGTTAGATCGTTTTAGGCCAAATTTGAGACGTATATGACGTTTTAGTTAAAGCAAAAATAAAGGCTAAATCTACATTTAACCGATTAAAGCTGGATCTAACCGATCCTAGTCGGTTAAAGATCGAATAGTTCCAATGTTTCCTTCTTTAACAGACTAAAACTGAATCTAACCAACCTAGATGATTATTTTATGTGAGGTAAGGTTAGATTTAGCGTTCCCAATGGTTCCATCTTTAACCGGATAAAACTAAAAGCCAGCCTAAACTAACCTAATTTGTTTTAAAAGGTTATACAATCTTTTATCCCTATTGTAGCGTCAATTTTTTTTCTTCCTTTTTTTCTTTATTACAACCACAATATTATTTTCACCTGGTTTTCATTTATCCTTTGTGTTAATAATTTCTTTTAACCTGGCTATTGTATTTCGAACGTTTCCTAGTACCGCTATATACCATGTACTACACTCCATAATTATACGTTCTGGACTGTCTGACGTACCACAATGTATACGATGATGATTATCTTTTTTCCAAATTTGATAGTAGAAGGATAGTTGGCGAAACAACTATGAACTAACAGCACTTGGGTAACATAATAATACACTTCGGTGTCTACAATGTACCCAACTCTCCAGCTTTGGAATTATCTCTTTTGTCCACTGATGCATAGTTTTCTCTCTCAACTCTTTACTTTTTTTCTCTAGGTTTGGCCTTTCAGTTCTGAATAACTTTTTCCTTTCCCGTGCAAGCAGTTGCATAAGTATCGTTCCTGTTATCACCTTATGACCTTTGCGGAAACCGTTCTGTATGCAAAGCCTCACGTTGGAGCGCTTCCCTCTGGGCGCCTTCCATCATTTCTTTATATTTTTTAAATGTTAAAATCTCCACCCATACAGGTGCTCCACACATGACAGTACAATGGACTACCTCTAGTAGCAGCTTTCTCTTTCCTTATAAGGGGCCATCTATATTCGGCACTATTTTGGCCAGTCTGCTGATGGTATTTTCTACTTTCAGTACCACATTTTAATAGGATACTCAAAATGCCGTTTGAAATCTAGGATTATGCCAACGTATTTCACATTTGCCTTTGGTTCTATTATCCTTCCCCTAAATTCGATGCTGACTTGTCTCTGTCGTTTGTATCGCTAACTCTAAGACATTAAACCTAAAACAATTATCTATTTTTAGTAACGAAGTCTTCACCCTGTGTCTTAGCTCTTCCACATCATTTGCTTTTACTAGATCCGTCAAGTCGTCTGCGAACCCATAGGAAGTAGCTGCCTCGGACAACTGCAGCCTAAGAACTCCGTCATAGAAAACGTTCCACAAGGTAGACCCTGAAACTGACCCCTGTGGTACTCCAGTAATAACTTAGGTATTTTCTTACGACCTTTACGAGGCGCCCTGCGACTTGTATTCTTTCAAGTTTTTCAAGTTTCTAAAACCAAATTGTTCCTCTAATTCTCTAAATCTTTCTAGTTGTTCAGAAAGTCTATTTTTTATTAGGCTCTTATACGGACTGGGCCGAGTGCTTTTTTCATTTTTCCTCTTAAGACTTCTTTGAATACTATAATTCATTCCTCTATCTGGCTCCACTAAGACAACTTTCACTATAGTATCAGGTGAATTAATAGGGTTTCCCACTTATTTGTCTTAACAAAAAACTATTGTACTCACTTCCTCTTTTTCACAAGTCTAAAACCGATTAGATCGTTTATGCCTTCCAGAGTAGCTACTTCTACCGTCCATTGGTCGGTCTTCGCCGCCATCTCTCTATACTCACTGTCAATTCAAAGATTATTTTTTCCACAGGTTCAAATTTATGACTAACTAGCCAATACTAAACTACCCTAATCGCACCTAACCTAACCTAAAGTTACCAACTAGGTTTGCTTAAACCCAACTTTAGCCGATTAAAGTTGATATCGGTGTAACAATTCGGGCTTTAACCGACTAAAACCGAGTCTAACCAAGTTAGTTAGTTTAGGTTAGATGAAATGAGGTTAGTTTAGATTAAGTTTTAGTCAGTTTTAGCATTCACAACGCTTCCACCTAGCTTAAACTTTCTAAAACCTAACCTAAACTAACCAACTAGCCGATTAAAGATAGAAACTGAGTCTAACCAATCTTAGTTGGTTAGTTTAGGTTAGGTTAGGTTAGTTTACGTTAGGTTAGGTTGTTCGGACTTCCATTATATTTGTTTTATTACATTCAATGATATTGTTTTTGCCATCAGAAAAGCAATAAATGCCAACCTCGGTAATCGAGTGTGGTGAAAGCCGAGGTCCCAGGTTCGAATCATGATATGGGCGTGGATGTTTGTGAATGTTCCAAATTTAATACAATTCACGTTAAGTGGCTAGTTGGTCACGACCACCAGCGCCCATTAAAACTAATAAAAAAATAAATAAAACCTAATTATCTATGCAAACTACACCACGGCCTTTTTATTATATAGTTTCCAATATTTACTTTGAAACTTTTCGAAAAAGAATAACTGAAACCACTTTTACAGACCTTCTTTTTTTTTCATGGCCAAATGTTGATCCACTATCCTCATTTCATTGAAAATTACTTCTTTCGAAATATTTCCCTTGGATCGACCAGAGCTTTTGCCTTTTACATCTGTGCGACCATTTACACTTTAAGAAACTATGATGAACCGTTTAGTAGATTTTCTTGGACAAGTTTTATCATTTTTACGCAAGAGGCATGCTTGTTTACGATCAAATCCCTGATTTACCCTTAATTTACACCGGCCCATTTTCAACAACGAAATTAAAAAAAAAAGTGGCGGAATCTGTCGCAAAGGTAATGACACACTTTCAATAACTTCAAACATTAACATTTATAAAGTCGCCCAAACATTGTAGGTTGTGGAAGATGTTTTTCGAGTATTTAATGGTCACTTATCTTTTAATTAAATGCTGTTGTCTTGAAAAAATTTAAGAACATATTTGTCCATTATGACCTCACAAATAGTGGAAACATTAGCGATTATAATATCAAAAAATGAATAAATATATGTTTCGGTAATATTGAAAATTATATAAAGGACATTATATAGTAACTAGGACTCGTATTCCCATAACTAACATAATAAATCATGAAAAAATTTATTTTAATTTAAATTGTCAATCACGTAAAAAAGAACTCCCAAAATAACTGACCATTAATAAGTATACGTTTTATAGTCCTGTATTTTTAAAAGGAAATTAAAAGATTTTTATGTCTTAAAAATAAAATTATATGTACGTTATCGTATTCATAAATCAAATCGCTTTTTTATGCTTACCTAGAAAATCAATTTTTGTAAAACATTGAACTATAACGTTTAATACGATTATAATTTGTGGGATAAAACATTTATAATTTTATTACTTCTTTGAAACTGTAAGATAATTAAAATATATAAAATAATTTTATTTTATATGGCATGCTTTCAATATATTTTTCTTAGGTGAAGTTTTGTTCAATATAGAATCGTAATGAGTATACTATTTGAAAGATTTCATGAGCAGCGTAATGTCTTGTTATAGAATAGATGGATGTAATTGAAGAGGAAGAAATTTAGAATTTTCTACACATGAGTTTTTCGGGCAGCATTTTATGAAATAATTATATTCAGCCAAGAAATATGTGATAAAATAATTTGTCTTCAATGACTTTAATAAAAATGAGTAAAATACGAACGTACAAAATTTCTAAATTACTCTAAATTAATAAACTATTTCACTGTTCACTGTATGAGTTTCGTTTTCACTTGAATAATCTTCACTTTGCACAAATCACAAGTTAAAACTAATTTACAGAACTTTATCGTATTTACTAATTGGTTGTTAATTTACTAACTCGATATAGGGAGCCAATACAGACATATCGGGCAATGTCGTTAATTATAATATAACTTTAACCGTCTTTTATTAATTCGTCGCGAGAAATAATTTTATTTGAGAGCGTAGTTTGTGTGACTTTCGAGTGAATGGCGATCGACTGCGAAATTGTGTTGTAACTTCGCATTGAGGGTCGTAAGGGAGGTCATTGAATCATTTCCTAATATGATGTGTTTTTAACTCATTTTTTGATTGGTTGAAGTTGAAATAACCGTTGAAATTTTCTGGAGAGTTAGGGAAGAATTATACCGGATACAAAGAAAAGTGTCTTGGGCGTTAATTTAACTTGTTTAAAATGAATGAATTTTAAATACTGTTAGAATTAACAGTTTACTGTATTTTCCTAAATTCATTTAAAATTGTCTGACACAACAATATAAAAATAATATTTACTCATAAATACTGCGTTCGCTCGATTATTCAATAAGTTTGGAGAAAATGTTAAAGGTTCTACTATCTCTTCTATAATTGGTCCAGTTTCAACTTTTTTGTCTTTCTTCTTAATCATATTTTTTCCATTTTCAACTGTTGCTTGCTTAATAGAGATTTCCGGTAGTTTCCAAAAATCATTCGACTCGGTAGTTAAGTTTCTCCGAGAAATATTTCATTGAAACTAAGTTCACAATGATAGGGATGCAGGCGCATCACATCAATTTTATGTGCTTTTGCAAATTCCTCAAATTTATGGCGTATTTAATTCAAGCATTCTTAACAATTTAACTTTAAGAGATCTTCGGTAGCATTATTGTTATTTCTTCGTAACCATTTAATAATTTACGGTTTATCCCATGGCGTAATGATAATTCTTTTAATATTTCGTTAGTGAGTTTACGCTCTCATGGTAATTACGAATTTATTTTTTTTAATGCAAATATGAGGCTACCTTGATCCAAAAAGCTTATGTACTTTCAATGCGTATAACAATCAGTCGTCGTCCTTTACATGACTAAAACTAAATCAAAAAATATTATTAAATATGATCAGAATCCGGTCATTTTAATATTATTTGTACTGTTTTCGCCATTAGAAAAAGTAACAAACCTATGTATTCTAATTACAGAACAAACAGCTTAAAATTTTTTAATATACTCGAATTTACCATTAAACGTTAATAAAATTTATATTACTCTACAAAACAAATAAAGTATAATTTACGCTTAACTCTATATATCATATATTTTGAAACATGATTATAAAAATGGCTAAATGTCCGGGACTTTTTAACTTATCACCATCAAAGAACAAACGCATTTATGAAATATTGTATATTTTTTAATTTAAAACTGTGTTGAATTTAAAATTGATTTATCTACAAGAAAAGAATTATGTCATTTTAAAATGGCCCTCCCTACATATTTCTGTAAGAACTGAATTTATAAACGCAAACAACAAATTTGTAAGAAATATGGTAGTAAGTAATTAGTAGTAACTTACACTGTCCCCTGAAATTCGTTTTAATAAAAAAGCGATACTTTCAAAATACTGAAAAGGTATTTTAGAATGATAAAAACGAAAAGGTTTTGTCTACCTTTCGTCGTTGGAACGTGAAACTTCGCCTTCGCTAGCAGGGTGCAGTAGTACTTCAGTCTAAAAAGGAAGAGCGTTAAATTCAAGATACTCTTGGAACACCACTATATTAATTTGAAAAATAAAAGTGTATAAAACAAACCAACAAATTAAGCAACGTAAATTGTAAAACCAATAACATGATAAAAGACCATTTTCATTTTAAGTAAACTAACACACAATTTGATTTTAAAAATCTATTTAACAAACAGAGAAAACCATCAAAAAATGGCCCCTTCATAGGTTCGGGGAAGGAGCCCCGGAACTAAACGAAGTAAATGTGATCTTAGATTAAAAATACACCTTTTAAGTTAAAAAAACTTATGCTACTCCTGTGGTTGGTCTGGGAAGCATAATATTTTGCTTCTATGTCGAATAAATCTCTTAATTACTAGTTTTGACTTTAAATTTAAAACAATTTTTTTCGGTTTCACTCCCTGTCTAAATTGCTTACCCTCCATTTTTCACCATTACTTTCACTCGATTGATCGATGACAACTTTGAACCGTCACGAGAGCATAATTGTGGGTCAAAACTTTTTGGATTGAACATCACTTTCTCGAAATACTCATCAAAAATATGTTCTTGGGGTAATTTCAATTTTTTTGAAATACAAATATGAAACTGCCTTGTTCTAAAAAACCCATGTTAATTACAATGTGTGTACCAATCAATAGTTGGCCTGATCAGGCACAGTTTTCAATCGAGACGATAATCCCTTAAAAAAGCTTGACATGGAGCTCTAAATATTATTATCTCACCATATTTTAGATACGATGTCCTTTATTGGCACATATTTCGTTTAAATAAAAAATATGCCTTTCCTCCAAATAAAATGTACTTGAATATTTTCTGCTCCAAAAAATAATTACATCGTTATCGATAATAATGGATTTCATATCGTTTTTTGACAAGGGAAAATTTTTTGCTGAATTTGTTGTTTTTTAATTAAATAAAATTAATGTTACTTTCTTCTATTAGCTCTTTTTACTTCTTCACAGTAATATTAATAAATATGGTCTTGTTCTTTTATAACTTAACTCTATTCCTTCTGCATATTTATCAGCTGATTTATTTTCTTTCATTAATGAATTCGTAGCATTTATAGACTTTAACAGGGTATTTGTTTGATCATACGCCTATACAGTAATGCTGAATTTCGTGTTAAACGAAATAATTGCCTTTCGAAAAGTTCACAAGATGAACTCCTTAGCCTAACTTTATCCTTCCTATTTCTAGAAAGCAGTGAAACGTTCTTTAGGGAATCTGGTACAATAGATTTAAACATTTACAATACCAATGATTTGTTATTACTTCTATATCGTTGGGTATCGAGCTTTATTAAATCGTCGACTGTGATGTCTCCTTAATTTTATATATAGTATGACCTGTATATATCCAGGTAATACATTTTTCGACCTACTTCTCGAATTTGTTTAATTATCCTCAAATACCTTTGTTTCCAAGTACTTATTTCATCCTTAAATAAATGCTATTTTGTTGTCTTGTGTACAAATCTCTAATATTACAGTTATTATTATTGTAGTTATATAGTTTCATCATTATTGACCTCATTCAAAATTTTAATACAAGCAGAAATTTCATTTCTTAAAAAAATCGATGAATTGCTCGTCGAACACAAATCTTTATGTTTTCTGAAATATTGCCCAAAAGAAATACCTCCACTCTCGACATCTCACGGTCAATTGCCGACATCACCATATTAATTCATCCCTAACTATTTTCAAATTCAGATGTGTTTTTTCATGTGTAGATATCGGTATTACGTATTTTAAAAAAAGAAAAATACAATCCCTACAAAATTCAACTACATCAAGAATTAAACGAAGACGATCCCGATCGCCGATTACAGTTTTCTTAAATTATGCAAGATTTATATAACCGATATCCACGTTTCATTAATCAAATTCTTTTTTCTGATGAAGCCACATTTTTTCTACATGGTACAGTGAATCGTCAAAATTGCATATATTGGAGTCAATAGAACCCACATTGGATGACTGAGG
The DNA here is from genome assembly GCA_951812935.1 of Hermaeophaga mercurialis. Lineage (NCBI taxonomy): Eukaryota > Metazoa > Arthropoda > Insecta > Coleoptera > Chrysomelidae > Hermaeophaga > Hermaeophaga mercurialis. The sequence goes on from OX638366.1 coordinate 11,070,787, forward strand.
CACACACGCAAAATCCTCAGAAAGTGAATGTATGGGCAATGATCATCAATAACAGAATTATTGGCACGTGGCCTACGTCAAATTTAAATAATTGCTTCGCCGGGAGGCGGATCGGAAGACGAGGTTTTACAGAGTGGCCAGCAAGGTCGCCGGATCTATCACCTCTAGACTTTTTCTTGTGGGGTTATATAAAATCAAAAGTCTATGTCAATACACCACAAAACTTACAGGATTTGAAAAATATAATTAGGCATGAAATGAGTCTAATTACTCCAGAAGTAATCCGCAATGTACTTGATGAATGTGTACGTAGATTTGCATTTTGTCTAGAAACCGATGGATTTCGAACATTTAATTTAAAATAAATTTTACGCGAAAGTTGTTGTACTTTAAAGTAGATTATTAATTAAAACTTTATTTGTAAGTTGGTTGAATTTAAATAAAATAAAAAAATGTCCACCCTGTACAAAAGAATTTAGTTAAAAATGTAATCGTCGTTAAATAGGGAATTAAAATCCCTTTCAAATGAGGTATCACATGACATCGATTTCTATTTAAAAAAATTAACGATCACTACACCAAGACCGGTGACGTCATCCCTGCTCTATGTAAATTATAACATGGGTATTTTACAGCAAAAATCAACCTGTTTAGAGATTTTCCTAAAAATTCGCCGGTTTTCGATATAATGATCTTATTCCATAATTTAACCGTTCACTGTATATTCCATCTACATATAAAGGGTTTTTCAAAATTCGGGACTTAATTTATACAACTGTTTTCAATTTTCTAAACCTATCGTTATAAGATATTTTGATTTCATATTCAATTTTGTTTAAATAATTAGTCTTTAGTCATCCAAAAATAAAGTATTTTCAAGTTATCTGACACCAAATACGAAGCCGCATATGACACTTTAAATATTTAATCCCTTTGAGGAATTACTTGAAAAAGCTCAATTTTTGTATTGGTAAATTTTATAAGTACTAATTAAACAAAATTAAGTAAGGAAAGTTTGTTTAAATTGTTTATTTTGAGCCCGTATATATATTTATAAAGTATTTTTCCAAAATTTAAGAATCAAACTTTTAAGAAAAAATATAGATTTTCAGCCACGTCCTAAAGAATCAAGAGTCAGAGTCACTAGTAGCTTCATATTTTTGACGCCACTAGCTGAAAGTGAAATATAATAAAATGTTTTGATTCTTTTTTGAGTGACCAGTGGAGTGAGTGTATTCCAAATGGGGGAAATATAATATTCTTCCTCTATGGTAGATGTGGATCTTCCGCTAGTACTACTGTGTTGTCGAACAGAATCTGGTGACCTGTTTGGTGATAGTAGTCGGCAAATGCGGAATGCGTGAAAAGGCCAAATATCATATATTAAGGGTGTTCGTTGATACAATGTATTTGTACTGATGGTAATGTTTATCAAACTCTCTTCTTTATGATGAATTTTACCGATATTATCTATGACGAAGTGAGTGTATGGTAGAGACTTGGACTTGAAATTGAGGTTTTGAACAAAAATTTTGCAGTCTAGGTTTTTGCATTAGTTATTTGTTATTGTAACTATCAAGAATACTATTTTAAACCTATTTGTTTATCTTATTACTTTAAAAATTTCATTATGTTTA